>OZ037998.1:23704020-23711520 GCA_964035705.1 Porites rus | reverse complement strand
TCAAACGCATCTGCTCCAACGCAGTGAGTGCTTTGCGTATGTTTCTTGTGACATGTGGTCAAGACATGCGTGATCAGATTACGAAAGATAGGAGGTCGAAACGCGCGTGGTCAAACTGCGTTCTGTGCATTTCATACATTCTTAGTGGAAGTCCAAACCAATGCTGGCAACATACATGTGACGCATGCATAATAACAACCTGGGGCCCGTTTCTCGAAAGTCCCGGTAACTTTTCGGGCCCGAAATCAAATATTCAAATCGAAATATATAGAATAAGAGCGCCGGTCCTAGCTAGCAAACTACTCCATTTTGTTTCACTAACTGATAGTTTTATCATGCTAGATGCAAAACTTTTGAAACCTCGATCTTTAATATAAACGGAGACGGCTTACCGGGCCCGTTAATTATCGGGACTTTCGAGAAACGGGCCCCTGGAGATTAGGATTGCGGGCGACAAGATCAGTCCAAGGACACTACCTTGTGGTACTTCTCCTTTCACCTGTTGCAGGTCTAACAAAATCAGTCATTAATTTTTTGTTTCTTCAGAGTAGGACAAAAACCCGTGACTCTTACTTAACGTAAATCGTATCGCAGTGGGTACGAGTCACGCCACGCACTGTTAGGTAGCCTGTGCTCAATGCAGAAAAAACGAATCCAAACAAAGCTAAATTCATAGCTATATTCTGATTCCTTACCTTAAGCTATCTGTGTCTTATGATTGTCTTCTTATCTCTCTTTGTCTTTCATTTCACATTCCTGAATCCCACCTCCTCCGTAAGTGAATGTTTGCTGCTCAAATATTATGCGCTGATGCAGATACGTTATATCTTCTGACAGGTTGTTAACATTTATTATTGGTACATGCGATGCTATCCAGAAGATATCTCAGATAAGACTAATCTCTACACTGCAATACAGACCAATGCCGCGTACCAAGGGCTCAAACATCCTGTCAAGAAGTCGGACGACGGCAAATATCTACCAGATTTCACGTACCGTTACATGACGGAGGATATCCCATACGGCTTGGTTGTCATCCGGGGTATTGCCGAAATTGTGGGGGTTGAGACGCCCAATATTGATAAGGTGTTGCTGTGGTCTCAGGAGAAAATGAGCAAAGAGTATCTGGTGAACTCAAAGATACAAGGCAAAGATGTCGAGAAGTCCCGAGCGCCACAGAGATATAAATTTACCACTCTTGAATCCATCTTATAGATTTTAATACACCCGTTTGTTAGTAGATGAACAGAATTTATATGTGATTTTCTTCGCAAGAAGCGGCATTCTGTCGAAAAATGTGATCTGATTAGCGGGACTACTTATTATAACTTCGGACCGGCTGAGTAATGAAGGTGTGCAACGCTTAGACAAGCCGTATTGATCAATTTTAAATATCTTAATATAAGAAGCCAGTATCTAGCTCGTCCAGAGGTTTAGCCTTGAAGTGGAACAGAGTATATTACAAATCCCTAGTTTTTTATGTTAGAATCCGAGTTAGAGATTCTTTTTGATGACCATATTAATATCTTGAGTAAACAATCCAAAATGGTGATGATCTTGGTGTGAATGCTTTCTTATTTAAAGTGGCTCGATGTAATGGGCGGTGTAAAAACATTACTCATTAAGTGATTGGGAACTCAGAGAACGTATTTTTGACTTCAGGGTTGATGACTTAATACTGAACGATATTTTGATGGGGTCGGGAAAAAAGACACTCGTTAATGCGTTTTCCTTGATAATTGTCGGAAGTCGGAAGTGGGAGGTCGGAAGTCGGAAATCACATGAGAATTTGGAAGTCGAAATTAAGACGTTGGAAGTCGTAAGGTGTAAATCAGTTGTCCCTCCTTGGCTTTTGTACCTCATGCTTTCTAGTTAGAAAAAAAAAGCATGTACATGTACAGCTTGTAGAGTTGGAATGGTGTTGGCTCGGATGTCATGAAATCTTGCAAGTTGATTGATTGTTTCAGGCAATAATATGAACGATTAAAGTCAAGTTTTGTTAACATTCAACATATTAACATAACATATCTTGGGACAATTATTCAGGGTTGAGGAGACAATTCAGCATTCTCCAATGGTTGCATTAATTTTCTGATTGTAGAATTCTGAGCAGATCCTCCTCATATTTTTTTGCAAGTATCAGTTTGTCTTTAATTGGCGCAAAAATATTAGTTAAAATATACACATCTACCTTCAAAATAAATACTGCTTAATCGCCTGGATAGTCTGAATTGCGCAACGTTCCAAAAACGAGGCTACGAACTCATAATCAGAATATTTAACAATTTGTCCTCGAGCCCGAATGGGCTCTGACTAGGCCTCATGGGCTATTAGAGAGTTTTAGATCCGAGTTTACCGCGAACCTCTAACCGCTGGAGGTCACGTGACAAGTCTTTCGCATCACGTTTGAGGTTTACGATGTGCGTTTTCAACGTGGGGAGGTAGGTTTTCACGTATGTCATTTACCTGAAAGCTCAGGCTTTTAGCGTATAATTCTTGTTTCATCCCACGTAATGATACAAAAATCTTGTGGAGCAAGTCTTTATCCATTAACAGAGGCACAAATTCGGGCGAAATGCTGAATTTTATAAATCCTATTGGATCTTGAAAACAAGTGCCATTCATGGCTGCTGATTCCAAGTGGCGGCCGTAATTTAATCTACCGCCAATCTAAACCGAACTATGTTTGAACGTCGAACCGCAAACGGCCGGGTAACCGCAAACCGCGGTTAGAGGTTCGCGGTAAGCGGATCTAAAACTCTCTATTGACTCAGAGGCCATGACGGCGAGAGGAATAGTTGTTTTAGTAAAATCCAACTAGTTGGTCAAAATATCGAGACAAAACAACTTTAGCTAGCAAAACGCGATTCAGCTGCCATTGTTTTGGTTTTCAAAGCCGGCGCTTTTCATTACTAGAAGGCTATAGCATATCCTAGTAGTAGCTCAACCAATCAGAACGCAGCATTGATAATAGACCACTAGTTGGATGTTACTAATTACTATTATATAGCAGATTACGTTAGAGGGTAAGATAGTAACGAATCTCTCGTTCCGATTGTAGCTTCCCGAGGAGGTTAAGATGAATCTATTTACTTTATTTCCCACAAAAAAACAAACAAACAAACAAACAAACACAAAAAATTAACACGTCTTCTTGTCGGTGAAATAAATCCGTGGCTGACTAAGCATGTTTCTCCTAGAAGGGTGGATATTGGCCTCGTTCTTAATTTGCGTTTTTATTGGCATCGACTTCGGTCGATCAATAATGAACTTGGCCAATATTCAGCAACGGCTTGCCTTCTCGTTTGGTCAGTAACGCGTATTTCCCGTCACGTTCAGCAAACGAGGTGTACATGTATATATGCGCTAGGTGTGTCAGTACTGCTTAGGCCAATTTGGTTATTTATTGAGTAGTCAGTCTCTGTGGTCTTTCTTTCCCTGCGGATTCTTTGTCACCTGCATTTCCAAGAACGAGGTATGCATGAAATAGAGTGTTGATTTTCTTGATCTTTCATTTGTCATTGGATATCTAGAGGTGTTTATCTGTGCGGGTCCGATCATGCCATTGATTTATTCAGCCAGTCAAGGGGACTACTCTTAATCAGATTTATACTAAAGCAGTACAGTTCGTCTTACGGCCAGTTATTTGATACTAAGGGCTTCCTTAAGGAATCATCCTGGTCATATGACAGACATGTTTAATCTCCGAATTGAACTTAGTTTTTAACCTTTGTGGAAAGCACTATCCCTACTCATAAAAGAGGCCACGAACTACTTGTAATGGACTACCTCCAATGAAGGTTCTGAAGTCTCTCTCAGACAATAGACTCTTTGCATGACTTGATCACGTAATCAACTTATTTTACTGCCTTACAATATATCAATAATCTTGAAACTAAAAGGCCATATAAAAGGAAGGTTAATCTCAAGAATCTTAAATTTTTAAAACAATCTATCGAGCGGTTTAAAAATTATTCACTAATTTGTTAAAGTAGACCAAAATGTTTACAAAACCGCTAACAAGAGCGCTTCGATACATACTAATCAAACCCTTCTTTCTAGCAATCGGCTGGAGCTATCTCCCATGATCTTTCACACACGCTTTTAAAAAGAGTGAAACTACTATGACGTGAGATTTCATGTCGAAAGCGCTTCATTTTCTACAGATAACGGCCAAAAAACAATATTGTCCAGTTTTTACTGTGTTTCTAACAATAAAAACTTTATCCCAAAATATCTCGATAACGCTCTTACGGATTTCGCTTAAACTTCACGAACATCGAAGCTGCTATTGGAGGAAAAAGCTCCCGTGAATGATTTTCGAAGAACAGTTCCCAGTGCCGAGATATACTGCTGCAAGTAAAATAGGTAATAGCGTCATTTCGTTGCTATGACAACTCCGATGCCGTTTCAACCCCGATCAGAACAAAGTTTCACCTTTATCTAATACAGCTGTGGTGGCAGTTTTTCCAAAACTTTGTTTTTGGCGACGTAGTTTATGCTCAAACTTAGCAGGTATTGACCCTGAAAAACTGTATCGAGCCACCTTAAGCTCTCTAATTTATAACCTTTTTAGCCTAGGCTATAGCTTATTCGTTAAGAGAATACAACAATAAAAAGCACCGCTCTCACTGTGGCTCCCCTCGTCTCTCATACTAAAGAATTATCGGTGTGCTACTATTTTTGTTTTTAATCAGTTATTGAAAAGATAGTCATATTTTGTAGGTATTTTTTGTTGCTTTGGACCTCGCGCTCGTAGCTCAGTTTTACTTACAACTCGAGGGAGCCGTCGAGACAATTTGTTTAGGGTCAAAATGCAAATTTTTCAAGACACCATTGTCTCGCAATTCCCGAAAGAAACTTGAGCACAAAGAAAACCAAACCAAATACAGAAAAATGACCAAAAAACACGGAGCCATCATGGTAGAAAAAAGTTAAAGAAAAACGATTAAAATTCATGTTTACAGAGATGACCCTAGACTCCATTAAGTTGGTGATATGTGGAAGTGGAAATGGTGCTCATGCCTTTGCCGGCATAACCTCTTCTTTGAAAGGAACCGACGTAAGAGTATTAACGTTGTCTCGAGAACGAGCAGCGCGTTGGAATGCTGCGTTGCAGAAAAGGAATCTCGAAATTACCCTACACAGGAAAGGAAAGGAGCAAACTCGTATTGTGTCCAAACCCGTATTAGTGACGAACAACCCAAGCAAAGCCATGGAGAATGTTGATTTATTGGTCCTTGTTCAGCGGGCTGAGGACCATCGTGGTTATCTGGAGGTTTTAAAACCTTATATCACACCAGGGACCATTGTAGTTGGATTACCAGGATGCCCGGGTTTTGAGTTTGAAGCACGGCATGTCCTAAGTGACCTAGTGGGACTCTGCACGATCATGAACTTTGAGTCTTTACCATGGGCGTGTCGTACGACTGAATTTGGTTTAAAATGTACAGTTCTTGGCACCAAAGAAACCTTACACGGCTGTCTTAAGGTAGAAATTAAAATGCTAAGTTGTTCAACTACGCAATAAACACAATGTCGAGTCTGTAGGCACTTTCAGGACTGAATTTAACACATATATTCCAGAAATTCTTCTATAGATAACATGTTTTGATTCCTGGAAGTAGGACCACTCAGAGAAGATGATAGGTCAATGACTTAAGTAGCATCTTGAAAAGGAAATATTCTGTACAAAAAAAGGTAAGGTAAAAAGGTACATGACCGTAAAGTTTAAGTGTTTACTAAAACGATCTAAAACGTGCCGTGTGCTTTCTCATTCAGAAAGCGACGTTTCATATTTTTGATTGAGTAATAACGTGATGGTCTTATAACGGCAATCAAAGTTTGATTTTTTTTTTGTTACCAACAGGCAACATTTTATGAAAGTTGCAGCTCATCTTTTATTTTTCTTTGTAAAGATGGCAGATGTGCCAGTGAACAAGGACCCAGTTGCGACACTTCAGTATCTTCTAGGACCCCTTCCTCAGCTGAAAGTGTCAGGTCATCTACTGAGTGTTCAGCTAATGAGTACAAATGCCTACCTTCACACATCAATAATGTATGGACAGTGGGCGGAGGGGTGGGATGGAAAAGCCTTCGATCAGCCACCTTTGTTCTACAATGGACTTACCGAGGCAGCTGCCGACCTTCTTTCTGGTATGTCTGATGAGGTTTTGAAAACTGCGAAGGTCATCACAGAGAATTCAGGAGTCGACATGTCAGAGGTAAGTTCAGCTTGTTTTATTGTTAATATTTCTTTTAATCTTTATCCTAACTCGCTCTGGTTTCTTGAAAGTCTTTCATCGATTTTCAGAGATTTTATTAACAATAGTGTTAGTCATTACAGGACATGTGTTGCTAAAAGAAACAGTAATTACCGATCTGTAATTTTAGTTGGTGAGATATTAGGTCCTAATTCGATTGCCGACCCGACCATCACTCAAGAATAAAAAAATTGCTCGCCTTCCTACAGTTTTGGGATTTGGTTTTCTTTAATCATAATGTCTTATTAAACTGCGTTTTCTTTTTCTTCTTCTGCTTAACTTCTTATTTCGTGTTGCATGTTGCCTTATTTCATTTACGTACCATTATGTGAGGTCTAACGGCAGTAGAATTCACGAATTTATTGTTTTGTATTCATTTATCAAGTAATAGCGTTTTTCCTCTTCTCTCTCTTTCTTTTTATATGTGTATTTGTGCATAAGTATCTTTGCTGACCTGTAATGTATATTCCATTTAATGCTGGTGTCAACTGGCTACCTGGCTCTACTAGCTGTTATGGTTAGTTCAGGAGGCCAGTACTCTAATTTTACTTTCAATATTTTCCTTGCCTCAATTTATTATTGAGCAAGAGTGAGTACACGTAAAGATTGTAGCTGTTGTTGTTTAACAAAAAAAACTGCCAAAAAATGCAAGTTTTGCCCCAATCAAGTGTCAAAAGCCCTTTCTTTCACTGATGGTGGGATTGGGTGGTAGAGGTCCCTCGACTCGAATGGGACCTTCGACTGAATGACTTGTGTTGTTATGTACTCGTTAGCACCCATCTCCTTTGGGTAATCTTCTTTTTGGTAAAGCAGTTAGATAGGGACCCCTTCGCAATGTTTAAAGGAGTCAGGCCTATCGGACCCGTCTGGTAATAAATTTACGAGTGTAAACCACAAAATATGTAGTATAGCGGGAGGCTTCCACTAAGAGCGAAAGTACTTAAATTTTGCAAACATTGTACTGATTCAACTGAAATCAAACAGGTTAGAAGAGACCGGGCAAGTCTTCGTTTTATTGTAAGAGTGTTGCGCAAAAGTACAGCTATTATCAAATGAAAAGAAACGACCATACCACTTATTAGATCTTATTAGTATGCAGGAAGGCACTGACAAAGCACTACTGAGCTTACGAATGTTAAAGAAGGGAAGGCAAGGGAAAGTCAAAACGGGGCTTATCTTTGATGGTAAGCAAAACACTGACCCCTAACCCATGGACTACCCCCAAGGAATAACCATA
>OZ037998.1:23686520-23696520 GCA_964035705.1 Porites rus | reverse complement strand
TGTGAGGAACATCATCACATCCTACCACAAGGAACACATTCCTCACTGATTTTATTATGTTTACTGAGTATTTCCAGCATAGCCTATATTTCAGTGCAACAAGAAAAGCTTTGTTTCTGTGAGAAACTCATCATGATCACATAAACAGCAACCTATTACATGTAATTTAGACTATAATTAATGTTGCTGCAGTTTTGGTTCCAATTTTCTTTTGGTTTGAATATTTACAAACATGTAGTGTTCCAGATAAGAGATGAGTCCATCCAGGGTCAATGACTCAACAAATATAAAATAATGCTAAGTTAAATGAAAGCCAAAAAATTAGCACATGGTGTGGGTGACCCCTCAGATGGTCTACATGGTGCCCACTTGAAAGAATAAACTGGAATGCGGATGTGTCAGAATTGGTTTTCCTCTGTCTTGGGTTAAATTCAAACCAAAAATCATTGGACTCAAAACATACAGTACATAATATTGTATAATAGCTTTAACTCTTTTGTTATCATTGTTGCCTTGTTTTTTGAAAGGGCATTTTTCATGTTAAATAATTACCTTACATAATTAAATAATTAAATAATTACCTTACATAGAAGCACTTCTTGTGCTTTTGTATTGTTAAGAGTATTGTTTTTGTTTTAAGAAGCTAAATTTCCTAAAAGCTCAAACTAATACATCTTAGTAACAATATAAGAACCATTATATTTAAAATATTTTCAATCAGAGGGATATAATGTATCGATTCAGAGATACAAAATAATGAATCATAGAATATCAGGATATCCTGACACAATATCAAATCCTTTCAAGGGAACTGTAACACCAAAAATGTTTTTTTTTGTCTTAATTATCTGGATTTTTTCAATTTGTAAATTGTATCTAACACCCACAGCTGTTATCTTCTTTTGGTGTCTGACTGGCACCCAAAATTGGTCCGCGTACATTGGTGGACTGTGCCACTTCTTCACTGTCAATTCTGGTAAAATGGGAAGGTACATAACTTCTGTTTAGAGTGTAAATGTTTTCATATGCAAATGCTGTTGGAAACCCATTGTATGTATTAATATGAGGGTATACTTGAGGTGCACGAGGTGCAGGATGTGCAGTACTGTTAGGGGGTTGAGCAGACAAGGCCATTGCCATCATTTGCATCCCTTTGGCAATACCATCTCCAAGAGATGTTAAACAGGTGGTCATTTTGGATATGGAGTCTTCCAATGATTTGTTTGATTGTTCAAAAGACTTCACCATTTCTCTCTTCATAAGAAGGTCTTCTTTGGCAGTATTCATCAACAGCTGGTCTCGTTGTGCCTGGGAAAGGGTTTTCTCCATGTGCCTTCTCTTATTGTCAACTAACTTTGGGATGTTGGAGACAGTAACACCTTTAGGTTTCTGATCAGTTGATGGTTCAAAAGTTTCTTTGGTCTGACCTTCAATGGCAGTATTAGGTGAATCTGGAGTTGATGAATCTGAAACCAATATGTTTTTATACATAATTAGACAGAAGCTAAACAGGATGTAAAATAGCTTTGAAGAATTATTTTTTGTAGTTTTAAAAATATCATTTCTATTCCTTTTAATAAATAAACAACTGAAAGAAGCATGATTTCTTTTTTACCCCCTTCAGTCCCATTCATAATCAGCAGCAAATTACTCATCAAAACAGGAATTTCCTATGGGTAGAGAAAGAAAATGGGAATTCTTTGGGGTGAAGCTTGAATTTAGAACAAAATTGTGATTGAATTCATACAATTTTTATAATGAAACTCACCTTCTTCTGAAATTCTTAAGTAGTATTTCCATAATCTGTGGAAGTCTTCAGGAGGAATTCAATTTTATTGAATTCTTCAGGGTTAAGACGAAAAGGCAAGTCCTCAACAAGGGAGGGGGAGGGGGTCAATCGTTCTTCCTAGTTGAAAAAGTTCAATAAAGCAAGGCTGAAATAAATACCTTCAGGGCTTTCAACATCCATTTCCAAACTTTTGTCTGTTCCTAATAAATCTGCATCAATTCCAAAGGACAAGGACGTTGTAGCGGGCGAGCCACCCCATATTTCAGACAACAGCTCAAAATTTTCTTGCACAATTTTCCCACTACCGCTTCTTGTTCCCTTGTTTACTGCTGCGCGGAAATCTTGCCTGACGTTTCTTATCTTCTCTTTCACTCTGTCGTAACCTTTCTTGGTCTGAGATCGTTCAGTATCGCGTTGTCTCTTGAAAGCTTCATATTCTTCCTCACTCATCTCTTTAAGTGATTTCGTGGGCTCAGTAAGAACTTCAGGGCCAAAATCGTCTGGGAAATCGACGGCCATGCAACGGCGTATTTCTGTATACATGGAAGCTAGGTCCGCTTCGAAATCTATTCCATTGAAGTCGCACTTCGTTTTGTAATCTTTTATGTACCTCAAAACAAGTTCCACTTGTTCAGATGTCCAAACCTTGTTTTTTGGACATTTTTTGGACTTCTTTGAAGTTGTAGAGCTGGTTGTAGCCTGCTGTTCGTTCTCCGAGAGAACGAGGGCTTTTCTCTTGCCTTGGGCCGCCATATTGTTATGATTTGAATTTCGCGCGAAGGACGTAACACGACCCCGGCCAGGCGGGTTACCTCACCTTGACACGTTTACATGGCAAATTTTTACCCCGGCTGAGAGGGTTACCCGGTCTGCCAGACCGGGTAACCCGCCAGGGCGGGTCACCCCACCTATCATGTAAACATGATCAAATAAAAATGAGAGATTATATGGAGGGGCGGGTTACCCCACCTAAGCGGGTTACCTCACCTACCCGGGGTCCCCCACCTCCATGTAAACAGGCCCTAAGTCAGACACAATATGACAATTATATACAAGAACAATAAAGGATGTTTACCATTTGCAGTCTTAACATTCCTTAACGAAACGGCTATGTATTCCATCCATTTACTGAATCCTCCATCGACCTGAATTAGAGCAAGATAACCAAGTCCGAGAGAGTAGAAGTGTGGCTTACGTTAAGTGAACATGCATAATTAAACATAAAAACTCTAACAGTTAATGATTATCATTAATTTATTTTCCAATAATAATTTTGACTTTCTGATTTCGACTTCTCGGCTACATTAACTGCCTTGTCGACAGAATAAAGATCAATAAAGGTGGTAATTTTTGTGTTATGTGTTGTTCAAAAATTTTAAATAATGTCACAAGCTGATCGAACGCTAATATTATTTAGATAACCAAGGATAATACACAAAAGTCCATAAGTATGCTTGCGCAGATACAAATTGGGGATCAATTAAGGTTTCTGGGAAACTGCCCACCTACCCCTCCCCTAAGCCAACATTTTGCCCTAAGTGAGAAGTAAGTGATAATGTTGACTTAAGGGAGGGGCAAATTGGTCCTATTCAAGAGTAAGGGAGGAAGGGTGCTACCGGTGTTTGAATCGAATTAGATAACAGAGGGTCGAAATTACAATATTTAGTTTTTTTCATCATTAAATACCTGTGAAACGTATTTTAATCTTTATTAGTGCCCATACCTGCAAAAATACCCCAATGACGGCCAGGCCATCAGGTTTGGAAGAAGCCACCTGGAAACTCTTGTAAACTGAATTGTAAAACACCAGGTGCATCTATAATAGATCAATCCAAATTTAGTCACTGACCCTTTACATTGATTGATTCTGTTGTCGCATGGGGTACATTTCGAGGGCATCAAATGAAGTAGTAAGAGACGTATTTAACAATACTGTAGGGATCGATAAAAAAAAAAAAAAACAGAGAAATGAAATATAGATTAATATTCCAACCTCTGATGCAAAAGTCTTGCCATCAATCGTGTGTTCAGAACCAGCAGAACTGTTACAGCCGAAGTGAAGGTGAAACTGTTGCAATATAAACATGTTCTGTCCCAGGGGACCTCCAGTAACAGTTGCTCCGCCTTGGTTGTTATCAACAACCACTTTGGGGGCGTGTCCATTATTAATCAAATATCCGGTGACAGCGCCATCCATGTTATCAAAGTTGACTACTAAGTCATTATGGGTTGTGTTGACTTCAGCCAAACTTGAAACGATATTGATGGGGGACTGCAACTGTCCTGAACATGGTGGCGCTACTTTTCCCCAGTCTCCTGGCCCATAATCTACAATAAAACATGAATAATTGCGGATAAAACTCGACGAAAAACCGATTCATGAGGATGCAGTAATGTGGAAAACTGATTTATATCAAAGTATATATCTTGCATGTTTTCCATGAAATAGAGTTCTTTATTAAGTATTTCGAAATACTCCGCAGTTAGAGTAGGCACGGCTCAACATCGTGAGGCCACTGTTGTCTAACGACATGCTCGGAACAATTTATTTTAAGAGCTTGAACTCCAAGTAGAACTCAAAAGAACTGTAAAACCTGCAAGGACAGCTTAGAAAAATAGAAGCGAAGAGATCCTAGATCTTGGTGTAGACTCAGTATCAGGAATATAGAATATAACTTCAAATGAAAAAAAAAATGAATACAAAGGGTATTAGAAGCTTAGTTTGCTTATTATCACAAATATTGTTATAAAAGGTGGACAAGTGATTGAAATGAGGATGGGTAATTTGCTCGTAAATAGGAAAACCTTTAATCATGAAAGAGCTGCTATATAAAATAATACCTGGTCCTTACAGTTAGTCTTAATACCTCCTACAGGTTTGTTGTCGTTTGATTCTTCTACACTGATTCAAATTAAAATGTATCCCGCTATTCACAGTTTTTGAAAATCCGAGTTCAAAACTCGGCAAATGTTTTACCTGACTGTTTATATCCCCAATGCGGAAATCCATCTGAAAAAAAAGGATATCAGTAATACGTTTACCTAGTGAGTGCAGAATTTATCTCCTGCAGCAAAAAAATCACAAACTTTTTTGACAAAGGAATTTAGTGGTACTAACTAGTCCAATATTTGATATTGAGACGTTCCTTCAGTTGTAAGCGAAACACCACGCACTGCCTTCCAATCAGTAAATATTCTTATTCCCATGACTAAATAATTCAAAGGGTATTATACTCAGTAAAGTATGATTGGATTTGGCATCCATAAACCATAAAGATTTTAGATTCATTCAGTGTGAGTTAAGGCAATCTAAAATCAAACAAAGCAAATTTAAAGAGGGAAATTCAATATGGCTACAGTCTTGAAAGACCATGCTGTCCATCTAGCAGTTTGTTGTAGGTAGGTATGATTAACCGTTTTGATTTAGGTTGGGAGATCATTAAACAAGGAAGCGTGGGTTCTCTTCGTCTCAGTTTATTCTACTGTCTCATTCCTTTTGATTGTAAAAATGATTCAAACAACTCTACATACATTTATATGTCATGTAGAGGAAATACTGAACTCATTTAAATGCCGTTAGGAATGGAGAACTTACCTTTTCTGGCAATGGCAATGCTGAAAGCTGCGAGAAAAACGAACCCTGCTCTGGAGTCCATGTTGTCTTCACAACACCAAATCTGTACTCTAATTAAAAGAAAGATTTATCAGATAAGGTTAAGGAGCTGGAGGTTAATAGTTTTTCTAACCAATCAGTAAGTAGGCTCACTAGAAAAACAAATTGAATTGATATTTTATCAAGTCTTTACTTTACTGTGGCTTTTTTTTCTCACATTCTTTAAAAGTTAATTTGTTTCTTACATAAAGATTAAGTTATTTCATCTAAGTCTGTAAGCTTCTGTAGTATTTGAATTTGACAACAACTCTTCAATGTGTACGTTTCCACTTAAATGCAGTTTAAAATGGAGAACCTACTTTTATGGAATAGAAAAGCCTTGAAAGCAGCGAGAAAACGCGAATCCTTTTCTGGAGTCCATCTTAATCGCGTTTACAATACGCAACCTGCCCTTTAATTAATTAAGAGAAAGATTTAACAGATAAAGTTAACGAGCTTCGATATTTCACCAAGCCCTTATTTCACGACGGCTTTCGTGTTTTTTTTGTTGTTGTTGTTTTTTGTTTTTTGGTTTTTTTTTTGTCACATTGTTTTAAAGTAAAATTGTTTCTTACATAAATAAGTTATTGTATGGAAGACTGTATAGTATAAATTAGACAAGCTTGCTCTTCAATATGAGTCCGATTCCTGACATAGTTCATGGTTGTGTGGAAATTTATAAGTCTTCCCAAAAAGCTTTTGTTCTATGCTATTTCATAGCAATTTTTGATTTGCAATTCAATTGTATTTCATAATAACGTTATATTGGCGCTTCAACCTCCGATGCAGGGGCATAGCAAGGATTTTTCTTCAGGTAAGCACAAGTTTCCGCATCCCAACCCAAATCTTTTTTAAATACCTTGTACGCCGTAAGCCCAAGCGTATTTACTATTTATGAAATGAAATAAGTTGTATTTTGACACTCTTTTGTATTTTGTGACAGTCTAGCTAATGAAGTGATTTATTATTCATCTTTTTATAAAAGTGCCCTTATCCAATAGCTTTGCAAGTGTCGATGAGTGTCCAATATAAATCCGGTTAAGGACGAGTTTCCTGTCTCAAATTTATCCGTCCATTTTTCCGTCTTAACCGACGGGAAAATAATACGGGGACGGGAAATTCGTCTTACCGTCAGAAAACCGTCTTAAATCCACATTAGACGCAAAAATCAAGACGACTGTTTTGCACTTGACCTAGGGAAAAGACTGGAACTAGGAAGCCAGCAGCTGTTTCTGAGTAAAAAAAAATGTAGCCCAAGACTCAGAAGGTCACGAGAAGCAGATGAAGAGAAACAACGGAAGTCGGAAGGAGAAGCAAGTGCATACGCTCACAGGCGAATTTAATAGGGGTCGGTCAAGTGGACCACGGTCACCCCTTTTTGTGTTAAATTTTCTATTACTTCAAAGAATTTTCAGCAAAATAAATACATATCTATATAGCTTTGTTCAAGTGACCCGGCCGTCCCTTTCTGGATTCACCCCTGTAACGTTGATGTTTGATCTTCGAAGCACTGATATCTTGAATAGAACACTCTTGGCTATATCAGCCGGAAAACTAGTCGTTGAAAAAGCAAGCGAATAAAGAACGGTTTCGACAGATTGGGGAAGAAGTGGAAGATGTTTTTGGAGATGACTGCATTTTAAAATTTACATCGGTCGCGACTTGAAGACTTGAATTTATATCGCATGGTATTCTCTCTGACGGAATTCCGTCTGTGACGAGTTTGCCGTCTTCTAATATGAATTCGGCCAATAACGTAGGACGCAAATATATCTTTCAATTAACAATTAACTAATTTTGAACCAGTATTGCCGTAACTGTGAAAAGACTGACATAGTTGAACGTAAAAAGTAAAGATAAAAAACAGTCCATACACTCTTAATCACTATACAAAATTTTAGAGGCATTAAATGATATCGTTGACGATATAAAACCCTTCTTAATATCCAGAAAAATAAGACAATGTTTGGAGTTTGTGGATCCTGAATTCTAAGACTGATTTTATTTAGAAGAGATATCAATTATCAACTCTCAGCTGTGTGGTATGGGAGAAAAAAGCTTAATACCATTTTTGAACGCTCGCTGTTAATCTTGATTCTATGTCTATGTCAGGTTGTCGAGTACTTCAAGCTATCTTGTTTCGACAAAAATTTCTTCTCATTTCTCTTGTGCCTTAGATCCCCATACCCCGCCCCGCTTCATCTTCTCTGTCAATGACAAGTGCTGCTCAAATATTATGCGCTGATGCAGATACGTTATATCTTCTGACAGGTTGTTAACATTTATCATTGGTACATGCGATGCTATCCAGAAGATATCTCAGATAAGACTAATCTCTACACTGCAATACAGACCAATGCCGCGTACCAAGGGCTCAAACATCCTGTCAAGAAGTCGGACGACGGCAAATATCTACCAGATTTCACGTACCGTTACATGACGGAGGATATCCCACAGGGTTTGGTTGTCATCCGGGGTATTGCCGAAATTGTGGGGGTTGAGACGCCCAATATTGATAAGGTGTTGCTGTGGTCTCAGGAGAAAATGGGCAAAGAGTACCTGGTGAACTCAAAGATACAAGGCAAAGATGTCGAGAAGTCGCGAGCGCCACAGAGATATGGATTCACAACCCTTGAATCCATCTTGTAGGGTTTGACGAACCTGTAATTGTGTCAGTAGATATACAAAGTAAATTAGTCATATTTTTTTATAAAATCGTGTAAGGTGTGGATTGCATTTGACCATTTTGACCTAATGTATACTTTTTACACCTAATCGGTCGAGTAATAGTCTGCTACACAGCCGTTTTCAGTGTCGTCGCGCATCGCTACTTCTCACAAACGGCTGCTGAGAAGTTTCGTGCTGTTAGCCAATTAGAATTCAGCTCCCATTTTCTGGAAGGCCTTCGCGCCACGTTTGCGGCATGGTGATTCCTCCAATCACAGCTTTGCTTTTATCGGTGCCCATATATGACTCAGAACAATCAAAATCGTCGCGTGAAAACAAGCAATCAACTAGAGTGGTGGTATCGTAGTCGAGTCCTATTCAAAATTTATGAGATAAGCAGCAGCAGCAGCAATCAAGTTGAGCAAATGTGATGCACAGCATAGATGTGCTTATAAAGTTGCCGGGTATAGCTTCGCGAAATCGCTCATGGATAATTTATAACATTGGTTTTGTTTGCATCACTACCTTTGAGAGTTTAGTCTTCACATGTACAGCAACACAATGAATGAGCACATCCGGCACTTGAAATTCATCATACATATGCACGTTACAAAGAACCAACCTATCCTGGCAAGAGTCCTGTAGGCCTATCAAACCGACACTAAAGACGGCTGTGTGAGAACGAACGTTGCGTGACGACACCAAGGCTGTATAGCAAACAAGTCAATTAACTAAGGGGTGAAACATGCACATTTAAATGATCCGTGCCGTGTGTAAAGCTTGAGAAGGAAGCCGATATGTAGGTCTTGCAAGGGTGCAACGTCAAAGACAGACAGGGTCGAAACCCCTAGTACTTTAGGTCGTATCTGAGTTAGGGATCAGACGGTTTGATGATATGAAGGTAATGTAAAATTCGACGATCCATAATTAAGGGCTGGATTTAGTGTAATACGTTCAATAGGAGTGTTCCGGGTTAACCCGTTTCCCTAGTACCAAAAATAAATAAATAGATCAATAAATAATCCAGAGAGCGGAAAGTAAAACCAAATGTGGTGGCTCTCAGTGGTTTGTAACATTGCCTAGCACTTCTTTTTACTGTATCAATAATGCATTGCTTTCTCATTCGATGTTGTAATGATGGTTCTGAACAAATATAAGTGAAGAAGCTGTGATGAGTAGTGTGGCCTCATAGGTTCCCATGCCAACAGCATATGAGACCTCATCACGGTTTTGGAAGCCATCTTCACGGGTAGGCAACCGAGTTAGAAACAGTCGAATAATTTCCGTAAAATTGCTGTTCGGAAAAATTATGAATTGTACTGAAACAGACTGAAACTAAAGCTTCCCTCCTAATTATAAGCTAGGATTCTACTGAAAGAAAAATTGAGAGCGTCGCCTACGCTTGAACCACTTTTTAAAATTTTCTATACATTTGTCTGTAATAATGTTTTTCCTGCACAGCGACCAAAAATTTCCCGAGAAAAATTGCAGACAAATATATGGAAAAGCTAAAGCAAGCGATTGGAGAAAATTAAACACAAGTACGGCCCAAAATTTGTTAGTATAATCCTTAGCTGTGTAGCTTTAGTTTACAATTTCTACTTTATTCGGAACAGCCGTTTTACGAAAATTATTCGACATTAGATTCTCATACATATGATATGGAGATTATAGTACGGAGAGTAAATTACTCATGTTACTCTATTATGCTAAAGTTGTTTGGCTCCGGCACTTCCAGTTAGGTTGCAGGAAATAAATCGTAAGTTACTGAAAGCTCGATAGTTTTTAAATGTACGTTCCAGGCCACTTTCTTTATGTAAAAGAAAAAAAACACATTTTCACCAATTATGAAAAGACACCATGATCTAAAGAACAGTGGATAATCTTAGTAA
>OZ037998.1:23656520-23676520 GCA_964035705.1 Porites rus | reverse complement strand
TCCAGCCTCCTCATCGACCATCGCTGCGTTTATCACCCTGCTTGGCTTCTCCGTTAAGTCACATCGCACAGTCAACAACTACTTGACTCAAAGTATTTGGCGTCTTTGGTTTCTCTCAATCCTCAGGATTTCTCCGGTCACAGCCTGCGTCGTGGAGGTGCCACCTTCACCTTCCAGTGCGGGATTCCCTCCGAGCTCATCAAAGTCCAGGGTGATTGGAGATCCGACGCCTACATGCTTTATTTGACACTGCCTTTGGCAGACAGACTTGTGCTGTCTCATGTTATTTCTCAGCACATTCAGCTGTTATAGTTTAGTCTACTTTTAGTGGCCTGCATAGTTATTGACACTGCCTCTTTGGCGGACAGGCTCGTTTTGTCCTCAGCACGTTAAGTTGTTACGGTTCAGACATCGTTTTGCCAGTCCCCACATTTATTTCTTTGTTTTGGCACAGATTTCATTGTTATGGTTTTGTTCACAATTCGCTTTGCTTATGTCTTTCTCCTTTTATTCATATCGTGCCATGTTATCTATTTTCTCTCCCCTATGCTTCCCCTCTGACTTCGCCCCCCTCTGTGAATCCTTTGGGCCTCTTTCTTGGTTTGGGGTCTCCTCTCGAGGCCTCGGGTCCTCTCGCTCGTTCAATAAAGATGCCCAAACGGATTCACTGGTGGTTGATGTCTCCGGGTGAGTGGGAGGGAGACCAGGGGATAATTGTTTATATTCTTAGGAATAACTTAATTAGACCCAGGCCCTCGCGGCTCGTCAGCTGTTTTCTTCACGGCGCTAGTTGTCATTTTATGTCCTTGTCAGTTCGCCCGTTCGCTGTAACATCAATTTTAGCACCCTCCCTCCCTCCCTGGGGTCTCCTCTCGAGGCCTCGGGTCCTCTCGCTCGTTCAATAAAGATGCCCAAACGGATTCACTGGTGGTTGATGTCTCCGGGTGAGTGGGAGGGAGACCAGGGGATAATTCTAGTAAATTGGAAGCTTTGGGTCGCACTCTTTTATCCGGAGCAATCCGTTGAATTGTGACAAAATTTGCATATTTCACAAGCATCTCAGGTCCTCATGTGTCGCCGAAAGAAAATTCGTTAAAAAAAATTTACAGAAGCGAATTTCTCCAATCTAGTTTCATATTTGTTATATACTTATTAAAAGAAGTCTACAGAAAAATTATGCGCAAAATCCATTTTGTGTGCAAAACTCGATATGAGGATCTTACAGAGACTGACTCTTAAATCACTGTACGTTCCAGGCCACTTTTTTATGTTAAAGAAAACCAGGGCATTTTCACCAATGATGAAAAGACACCATGATCTAACAGTGGATGATCTTAGTAATTTTCGTAATACAGAAAACACCCTATAATAAGAACCTTTACATTTTTTGTGGTCTCACAGGTCTGAGGTCTTTCATTTATGACTCTTGACTGTGATCTAAGATGATTGCATTTTTTTTAGGTGTACATATAATATTGTTAACTCTATGTATGATTTGTTTCACTCTTGGACTGTTTGCAAATTATTTTCCCCTGTAATCACTTAGCCATTCCCTCAAAAGTCACATGAATGTGTCCTTAAGTTAACTGGATTTAATGTGGATTACAAGTTTATTGTTTGATTTAAGTTATGAATCTATAAACAGGAGCTTCGCTTTTAGCTCTGGCCAAACCAAGGAGTTTGACTTCGAGATTACCAATTGATAGTACAAGAAGATACTGCACCAAACTGTATTTACAAAATTAATAGAAGTATTACTTATTCCCAAAATGGAAAAAGGTTCCATTAACGCTCCATTAACGCGAATCTTTAGAATTCGCGTTAATTTAAGTAACGTTAATTTTGTGGAGCGTTAATTTCCACGACGTTAATTAAGTGCAGCGTTAATTTTCGCGCTCTTAATTTCCAGTATTTTAACCCCAATTTTGGACACCTAAAAAATCATTAACTACAAGCTTTCTTTCTTTCCATTTACCCTTTATTTTTCATCTTTAACAAAAGCTAAGGCAAAGGTTTACAATATTTCGAGTTCATCTTCGTCGTTGTCGCTGTCAGAAGTGATGTCAGCTCAGTTTTGTTCAGTTTTGAATTTTTTTGCATCCAGTGTTGAAATAAATTTGTTCCAGTTGTCTCCACCAACTGTGTCTTAATCGCGTTAATTTCCTTTATTATGAAATTATACCTCCTCTTTCGCGTTAATTTTCTTTATTCGAAAGTCGTTTTTCATTAAATTCGCGTTAATTTAAGTCGCGTTAATTTCCAATACCTTAATTTCATGGAGCGTTAATTTCCTATAATAAGGTAGATAACTCTTTTAGTTGCCCCACGTGGATAATTTCCAGTGGGAAAAAACAATCACACTTACGACTGTGAATATGAAATTTCTCGGACTGATCAAACAACGTGAAAGCGCTTCAGGCAATGTGAAAGACTTTCGAAATTTCCACTAGTTAATACACCAGTCCCATCAAAAAGACCAAAAAAAATACAGATCGTGAAATAGTATGTATGAATTGATTTTGCATGTAATACGACGCGGTATGGTCTAACTACAGAGGAAGGACAAGATAAAAGAAAAATTATAAAATAATCTCATTGAACTA
Organism: Porites rus; assembly: GCA_964035705.1. Classification (NCBI taxonomy): domain Eukaryota; kingdom Metazoa; phylum Cnidaria; class Anthozoa; order Scleractinia; family Poritidae; genus Porites; species Porites rus. Next base: position 23,673,917 of record OZ037998.1, on the reverse strand, counting down.
ATTTAAATAATAGCAACCTGAACATACACAAGAATGTATTGTTTAACAGCCTGCTGACGGGTTATATTTTTATGATTCAAAACCAATTTAATTATTTGCTTATTATTCTCTATCATTTTGAGTTTGAGTTCCTTTTCTTGGGTGATTTTAGCAGATAGCCAGTCTGAATAATTCACCAGAAACTCTCTTTTTTACAAGAACAAATTTATAAGAGTTTCGAGGCTTAAAATTCAGAAATTTAACAATATGATATGTATAAACCTAAGGCTGAGATTCTGAAGATGATATAATTTGAAAATTTATAAATAGAATACATTTATATCTTTTAAACTTAACCGTAAAATTATTCCTTTCTCTGAACGGCAAAACAAGCCACCAAACCGATAAAAACGTACACTACTGCAATTTATACCCAATACTAAAACGGAAAAGTCAGATGCTATAATTTAAGAATAATACAAGTCATAGAATATTTTCAGGAAAAACAACGTTCTTGCAAAAATAAAAGAGTGTATGTATCGGTAGCAAAGCTGAGTTCTTATGATACTTATGATATGGAGATTATAGTACGGAGAGTTAACTATTTATGTTACCGTATTATGCTAAAGTTGTTTGGCTCCGGCACTTCCAGTTAGGTTGCAAGAAATAAATCGTAAGTTACTGAAAGTTCGATAGTTTTTAAATGTACGCTCCAGGCTACTTTTTTTATGTAAAAGAAAACCAGGGCATTTTCACCAATGATGAAAAGACACCATGATCTAAAGAACAGTGGATGATCTTAGTAATTTTCGTAATACAGAAGACACCCTATAATAAGAACCTTTACATTTTTTGCGGTCTGGCAGGTCTGAGGTCTTTCATTTATGTTTCTTGACTGTGATCTAAGATGATTGCAAATTTTTTGGGTGTACATATAATGTTATTAACTCTATGTATGATTTGTTTCACTCTTGGACTGTTTGCAAATTATTTTTCCCTAATATCACTTAGCCATTCCCTCAAAAGTCACATGAATGTGTCCTTAAGTTAACTGGATTTAATGTGGATTACAAGTTTATTGTTTGATTTAAATTATGAATCTATTAACAGGAGCTTCGCTTTTAGCCCTGGCCAAACCAAGGAGTTTGACTTCGAGATTACCAATTGATATTACAAGAAGATACTGCACCAACCTGTATTTACAAAATTAATAGAAGTATTACTTATTCCCACAATGGAAAAAGGTTTATAAAAAGGTGCAGATTGCAATTGTCTTCATGGACCTTGCTTAAAGGAGCTTGAAATGTACAATTGTGAACAAATTCTGTATATTTAAGGACCAAACTCAAGTTTCTTTATTTATCTGGTAGTCATCAACTATACCTCCTTAACAGAAATTAAGAACCAACTAAGCCTAAATTGCCAATAACTACCCTAAATGGCTCTTGATCACATTAGATTAGGCCTGGAAAACAAATTCTTCCCAAACAAAATGACCCAATCGCCCACCTACACCATGCACATAATTTTTCCTGTTTGTGCGCGCGGGGACATGAACTTGCTAATTCATTGCAGTCATTCCGAGTACTTAGTAGATACATATTTTTTGGGTTATTAAAAACTTTTAGAGAGGCATAAGCTCCATTTACTGTAGGGTTGGTATTTTTTGACTACCTTCCATTTTATTAAAAATATAAGATAGTTCGTTTTGTCCGTTTTTGGGTCGGGAGGATGTTCAATGATTTCTGTAGCGATCCTTGAGGATGGATGCAAGTTCTACAACTATAGGATTCTATAATTACCTCAGTTGTCACCGCAGATTTTGATTGCATGCAGTTCCCTTCAAGGGCCAAGGCATTCAGTTTTCCTTTTTCTACAGTTGCAATTTTTTGGTTGTTGGACTGGTTGTTGAGATTTGGGCAGATTCATCGTAATAAATCGATGGATTATACTTCTGAAGTCTGGAAATCAGAATATTAAGTTTCTTTTTAATCACCCGCGGTTCCTGAAACGTCGACCCACAGTTATTTCTCCGCAGTCTACGGTTATACTTCTCTGAAAACCCAACGAAACCAATTTCTGAAGCATCATGTATATTGGTTGTGAATTATTTAAAGCTTTAACGTAAACTAACGAGGTTTAAAGGCTTTGCAATTTCAGATACTTTATTTAAAGACATATAATAATATTATCCTTATCGAAACCTTATGAGGGCGCAAACTTGCTAATTCATTGCACTTACATTTATTCAGACTACACACTAGATATATATGTATATATATGGTTTTCTGTAGTTTATTACAAACACTTCACAGAGACATTTTTCTATTTTAAATAAAGGGTTAGCATTTTTTGAGTACTTTTCATTTTAAATATTTGTTCCTGTTTGTTGGGACACATGAACTTGCTACTTTATTACAGTCATTCAGAGTACATAGAAGACATATATTTCTTAGTTTATTAAAAACTTTTATAGAGACATAAGTTCCATTTACTGTAGGGTTGGTATTTTTTTACTACTTTCAGGCACATAAGGCACCGTATATGTTTAGACAGTTTGTATTGTCTGTTGCTGAGTCGGAAGGATGTTCCGTTATTTTTGTAGCAATCCTTGAAGTTCGATGCAAATTAATTTCAGGCTCCTTACAAGGTTCAATAAACAACCGTCTCCTCAGAGTAACATACTAACAATACATTTGGTACCTGATAACTCTTATCAAAACTTCCTCAAGCCTTAACTCGCTCGCGGCACGTAATCAATCATTCTGCTTAATCAACATAAGGGTTAATAATAACAATGACCATGATGATGATGATGATTCTTCATGACATATTCATCTTCATTCAATGATTGTTTAATTTTACATAGCAAGCGCATTTTTAAGATGCGAAGATGATCTAAAGGGCGCAAATAGATAACTCTTTTAGTTTGCCCACGTGGAGAACGCCTTTGACGACAAGAAATGAATTGCAATTATAAATTCCAGTGGGAAAAAACAATCACACTTACGACTGTGAATATGAAATTTCTCGGACTGATCAAACAACGTGAAAGCGCTTCAGGCAATGTGAAAGACTTTGGAAATTTCGACTAGTTAATACACCAGTCCCACCAGATGTTTTCGCGTTTACCAGCACGAGCGAAACGAAAATGCATCGTTTTTATCAAATTTAAATGGCGGCGGGAGGCCAAAATGCAAATTTTCAAACTTTCCTCGATTTTAAAAAAACTCGAGCGCTTTGGGATCTTTTAATTGTATTTTCGAAAATAACTCACTAAAGGCTTTATTTGGGCAAAATATGAAGAAATTGAAAATTTTGAAACTGTCGCCGGATTCTCGATATTTACAGACACTGGCTCTTAAGAATTAAATTGTACTCTGTTTAACCTCTCCTAACGGGGTCTCATTCAATGGTAATACCATTGTAAGATTCAAACTATAGCCTGCGAAAACAGCCGTCTCTCCTCTCCACCAAAGCGAAAAAAAAAAAACGCCCATTAACTGCAATTTATTCCCAATAGTTTAGTTTTAATCCAAGGGAAAGAGAATTTTGACTAACAGGTATGTCATAATGTTTGTTTAACACCCAAACTCAGAGTCATTAACTGATGCAAACTTAGCGCTTTTTGTTGCGGCTAAATAAGGGTTTTAGGTTCTTCAATTTTCTCCGAAGTGCTACCTGGATCTGAATAACTAAAAGCGATTTTCTTTTGTCCGCGAATGTGATGGTTTCCTGCAATGTTTTGACACGCTGGGCCCACAACCTCGAATGACAAATGAACTTGATGGGTTTTGTTTCCGTTCACTGCAACTGAAGGAACAAGTTCCAGATACAATGTTCTGAGCGTCGAGTATTTCTTCGATTAACAGCCTTTAGCTTTCGATTGGTTTCCAAATTTTTCATGACTTATTGATACGAAGTTCTAACACCGGGACGAAGTTTACTTTCTGACCCTTTCTAGTCGCACCTCCGCTGCTTTCCTGTTTTGATTTCTGCTGTCATTTGCTTGCATTTTAGTGTTTTCGTTCGAATTGTGCGTCGACGTCGCTTTACTGGAATTGACGTTTGGCTGCTTTGATTGTTTTGTGCGACGATTATTCTCACTCCTCTGTTTGCCTTTAGCTGTTGTTTGTTTCTTTCTGCCGAGGTTCTAGTACCGAAATTGAAATTTCATGATTAGGATCGCTGTCCGGGGAATTGATATATCATCTAGCAAATCAGTCAATTCCAACGAAATTGTAGAATCTAGCTCCCTATCGGAACAATCTCTCAAGATAAAACCATTTCCTTTGTTTACAAAATCACTTTCGTCAATGAAACGCACCTCCACCAGGGACGCCATTATTTCTTGACAGCGCTGAATAAAACTCTTTTTGCCGACTTCTGGGGAAACCAATTTCCGATTAATTCAACTTTGGTGAAATTCACATATCCCACATATCCCAAGGGCTAGACTGGGCGTTTCCCTCCCTATCCCATTGTGGCTCTTGCTTGCTCGCGGCAGGTAAGACAATTACATTTTAATGGTTGTTATTTTTTTTAGACAGAAGGTACGCAGAAACATAACTTCATGAAAAAATAAATAAAAGAATAAAATAAAACATGGAAGATAACGAACTATATGACCCAGTTACCTGACTTCAGTTAAACTCAGTGCCATAAATGAAAACAAAAACAAACCAACATAGATTCTTGACTAATCAGTCATTCTTGATAATCAACATAAGGATTAATAATAAGAATGACGATGATGATGATAATTCTTCATGACATACTCAACTTCACACAATAAATGTTTAATTTTACATTAAAGGCGCATTTTTAAAGTGCGAAGATGATCAAAAGGGCGCAAGTAGATAACTCTATAAGTGGGCCCTCGTGGGGCACGCCCTTGACAACTATCAGGATATGAATTGCAAAATATAATTTCCAGTGGGAAAAAACAATCACTCTTACGACTGTGAATATGTATATCGTTATAAATATAATGATAGTTGTCACCAACAATTGGGAGTGATCAAGCAACGTGAAAGATACTCTGAAATGTCTGCCCTGCTACAGACCCCAAAATGAGGAGGTAACGTCGAACCGGCTGACACTTCAATTCAGGCAACGTGACAGTCGAAATTTCGACTAGCCAAGAAACCAGTCCCGTCAAAAAAACTAAAACTAAAAAAATAATAATAATAATAACGTTACAGATGATAAAAGAGTATTTTTTTATTTTGATTTTGCATGTAATGTGACTTGGTATGGTCTAACTACAGAGAAAAGACAAGATAAAAGAAAATAATAATAATAATAATAATAATAATAATCTCATTGAATTAATTCAAATAATAGGAACCTGAACATACACAAGAATGTATTATTTAACAGGCTAATGGATTATATTTTCAGCCATTCAAAAACAATTTATATGTTAATTATTTGCTTATTATTCTCTACCATCCTTTTCTTAGGTGATTTTAGATACTGAGAGCCAGTCAGAATAGTTTACCAGATACACTTTTCTTTTATAACTAATTTTTAAAAATTTCGACGCTTAAATTTGCGACATTTCTGAATATGACATGTTTCAACCTAGGGCTGAGATTTGGAAGAGGATATAATTTCAATGAAAATTTGGAAATAGAATGCATTGATATGTTTTCAACTTAACCGTAAAATTATTCCTTTCTCTTGACGGCAAAACAAGTAGTATAGCCACCAAAGCCAAAAAAAAAAAAAAACCTGCATTAACTCAGTGTAATTTATTCCCAATACATTCTAAAATGGAGAAGTTTGAAGCTATAATCTGAGAATAATACAAGAACATTTTCACCCTAAAATTGGCAGGAAGATAAGCCTGGGCCGGAGAAACAACATTCTTATAAAAGGAAAAGAGTTTACGTAGCAATGCAGTTCGCTTTTTCGTGCCTGACGCCGCCTTTCCGAAAAATAGTTTAGCTGTTGATTTGTTTGCTTCCAGCTGCAGTTCGTTTACCCTGAATTTTAATTGATGTCAAACACTTTGAAATTGGTCTATACAAACGAATGTTCATCGGTTTACTGTTAGTTTGATCCCGCCGATTCTTTAGTTTTAAACCAACGGAAAGAGAATTTTGACTAACAGGTATGTCATTAATGTTTGTTGGTAATTTGTTGAAGATGTTTTAACACCCAAACTCGGAGTCATTAACCAGGGAAAACAAAAGTAGTCAATTTATTTGCGCAAAACTCGAGTCTCTTAATCTCCCTGATTTGACTCTTAAAAAAATTAAAATTTTCACTGGTCTTAAAGTCCCAACAGTGATCATCATCAAATCTCACCTAACAATATCAATACATCAGTAATAGAAAAGGTTGCACTGAACTGATTCTCTAAGACAATTTTTTTAGAGGTAATGCATAGCTGGAGATCAGTTTGGAGGATTTCCATGTGGATATTAAGGCTTCGCGGTGACCGAAGAAAAAAAAGAGTGAAAAGAATTCAGTTTTGTTTTAGCCTGCGAGAAAGCTCTCCTAGAGCTCCTAAGAATTAAATTATACTCTGTTTAACTTCTCCTAACGGGGTCTCATTCAATGGTAACACCATCGTAGGATTCAAACTATAGCCTGCGAAAACAGCCGTCTCTCCTAGCAGCGAGGACTACGTGCAGCGAGGAGAGACCGCTGTTTTCGCAGGCTATTCCAGCCAGAGATTCAAACGCTAAAGTAGTAATTTAAATCATATCATTACTGAAGCAAAAAAGGTTGTGTATTTCATACATCAAGCACTCCTACGATTAGCGATGCAGCTATCTAATAACTATAATACATAGAATAGCCAAGAACTGTTTAGAAATCAGAGAAATGTTACGGACGGATATTGCGAACGTTTAATTCTGACAATTTTACAGTTAAAACCCTTACGACAACAAACATCAGAGAGAAAAAAAACGGAAAAACCTGTAGGGTCTTGGATCTATCCGTTACACCCTTGTGCGCTCGGCCAGTGGTTTGAATTTCCCATGCATTATTCCCTTCTCTGAACGGCAAAACAAGCCACCAAGCGAAAAAACATGCATACTGCAATTTATACCCAATAATAAAACGGAAAAGTCAGATGCTATAATTTAAGAATAATACAAGTCATAGAATATTTTCTGGAAAAACAACGTTGTTGTTAAAGGAAAAGAGTGTATGTATCGGTAGCAAAGCAGTTCTTATGATACTTATGATATGGAGATTATAGTATGGAGAGTAAATATTCATGTTACTGTATTATGCTAAAGTTGTTTGGCTGCGGCACTTCCAGTTAGGTTGCAAGAAATGAATCGTAAGTTACTGAAAGGTCGATAGTTTTTAAATGTACGCTCCAGGCCACTTTTGTTATGTAAAAGAAAACCAGGGCATTTTCACCAATGATGAAAAGACACCATGATCTAACAGTGGATGATCTTAGTAATTTTCGTAATACAGAAAACACCCGCTAATAAGAACCTTACATTTTTTGTGGTCTGGCAGGTCTAAGGTCTTTCATTTATGGCTCTTGACTGTGATCTAAGATGATTGCAAATTTTTGGGGTGTACATATAATATTATTAACTCTATGAATGATTTGTTTCACTCTTGGACTGTTTGCAAACTATTTTTCCCTAAAATCACTTAGCCATTCCCTCAAGAGTCACATGAATGTGTCCTTAAGTTAACTGTATTTAATGTGGATTACAAGTTTATTGTTTGATTTAAGTTATGAATTTATTAATAGGAGCTTCGCTTTTAGCCCTGGCCAAACCAAGGAGTTTGACTTTTAGATTACCAATTGATATTACAAGAAGATACTGCACCAAACTGTATTTACAAAATTAACAGAAGTAATTACTTATTCTCACAATGGAAAAAGGTTTATAAAAAGGTGCAGATTGCAGTTGTCTTCATGGACCTTGCTTAAAGAAGCTTGCAATGTACAATTGTGAACAAATTCTCTATATATTTAAGGACCAAACCCAAGTTTCTTTACTTTATCTGGTAGTCATCAATAAATTGCCAATAACTGCCCCAAATGGCAATTGATCACTTTAGATTAGGCCTGGAAAACAAATTCTTCCCAAACAAAATAACCCATGCAATCGCCCACCTACACCATGCACCAGAAAAGTAATTCTTAAAGTTTATCACTACTTGTTCCTGTTTGTGACGGGACATGAACTTGCTAATTCATTGCAGTCATTCAGAGTACATAGTAGATATGTATTTTTTAGTTCATTAAAAACGTTTAGAGAGACATAAGCTCCATTTACTGTAGGGTTGGGTTTTTTTTTTTCACAGCTTTTCATTTTATTGAAATATTAAGGGAACATATATGTTTAGATAGTTCGTTTTGTCTGTTCCTGAGCCGGGAGGATGTTCAATGATTTCTGTAGCGATCCTTGAGGACGGATGCAAGTCCCACAACTATAGGATTCTATAGCTAGTTACCTCAGTTGTCACTGCAGATTTTGATTGCATGCAGTTCCCTTCAAGGGCCAGGGCACTCAGTTTTCCATTTTCTACAGTTGCAATTTTTTGGTTGTTGGACTGGTTGTGGAGATTTGCCCAGATTCATCGCAATAAATCGATGGATAATATACCTCTGAAGTCTAGAAATCAGAATATTAAGTTTCTTTTTAATCACCTGCAGTTCCTGAAACGTCGACCCACAGTTACTTCTCCGCAGTCTACGGTTATATTATAACTTCTCTCAAAACCGAGCAAAACCAATTTCTGAAGCATCGTGTATATTGGTTGTGAATTATTTATAGCTTTAACGTAAACTAACGAGGTTTAAAGGTTTTGCAATTTCAGATACTTTATTTAAAGACAGATATATTATCCTTATGGAAACCTTATGGGGGCGTAAACTTGCTAATTCATTGCACTTTCATTTATTCAGAGGACACACTAGATATATATGTATATATATGGTTTTCTGTGTATTATTACAAACCCTTCATAGAGACATTATTCTATTTTAAATAAAGGGTTAGCATTTTTTGAGTACTTTTCATTTTACATATTTGTTCCTGTTTGTTGGGGCACATAAACTTTCTACTTTATTGCAGTCATTCAGAGTACATAGTAGACATATATTTTTAAACTTTCAGAGAGACATAAGCTCCATTTACTGTAGGGTTGGTATTTTTTTTACTACTTTCAGGCACATAAGGCACCGTATATGTTTAAACAGTTTGTATTGTCTGTTGGTGAGTCGGAAGGATGTTCCGTTATTTTTGTAGCAATCCTTGAGGTTCGATGCAAATTAATTTCAGGCTCCTTACAAAAGGTTTAATTAACAACCGTCTCCTTAGAGTAACATACTAACAATATATTTGGTGCCTGATAACTCTTATCAAAACTTCCTCGAGCCTTAACTCGCTCGCGGCACGTAATCAATCATTCTGCTTAATCACATAAGGATTAATAATAACAATGACCATAATGATGATGATAATTCTTCATGACATACTCATCTTCTTTAAATAATTGTTCAATTTTACATAGCAAGGGCATTTTTAAGATGCGAAGATGATCTAAAGGGCACAAATAGATAACTCTTTTAGTTTGCCCACGTGGAGTACGCCCTTGACGACAAGAAACGAATTGCAATTATAAATTCCAGTGGGAAAAAAACAATCACACTTACGACTGTGAATATGAAATTTCTCGGACTGATCAAACAACGTGAAAGCGCTTCAGGCAATGTGAAAGGCTTTCGAAATTTCGACTAGTTAATGCCCAGTCCCATCACAAAGACCAAAAAATATACAGATCATGAAAAAGGATGTATGAATTGATTTTGCATGTAATACGACGTGGTATCGTCTAACTACAGAGGAAAGACAAGATAAAAGAAAAATAAGAAAATAATCTCAGTGAATTAACTTAAATAATAGCAACCTGAACATACGCAAGAATGTATTATTTAACAGGCTAATGGGTTATATTTTTATGATTGAAAACCAATTTAATTATTTGCTTATTATCCTCTATCATTTTGAGTTTGAGTTCCTTTTCTTGGGTGATTTTAGCAGACAACCAGTCAGAATAGTTCACCAGATACACTCTTTTTTACAAGAACAAATTTATAAGAATTTCGAAAATTTAAGAACGTGATATGTATGAACCCGCTAAGGCTGAGATTCTGAAGATGATATAATTTGAAAATTTATAAACAGAACACATTTATATCGTTTGAACTTAACCGTAAAACTATTCCTTTCTCTGAACGGCAAAACAAGCCACCAAAGCGAAAAACCGTGCTATTGTATACCCAATAATAAAACGGAAAAGTCAGATGCTATAATTTAAGAATAATACCAAGTCATAGAATATTTTCACCCTAAAATTGCAGGAAACTAAGAATATTCCGGTCTGGGCCGGAAAAAAAAAACGTTTTTGTAAAAGGAAAAGAGTGTATGTATCGGTAGCAAAGCAGTTGTCATACAGTGGGTCACGCGCTCTTTCGTGCCTGACGTCTTTCCGAAGAATTGCTCAGCTGTTGATTCGTTTGCTTTAATTGATCTGAGATACTTTGAAATAGTTCTTTACAAACGCATGTTCATCGTTTTACTTTTAGTTTGACCCGATTCTTTAGTTTTAATCCAACTGAAAGGGAATATTGACTAACAGGTATGTCATAATGTTTGTAGGTAATTTGTTGAAGAAGTTTTTAACACCCAAACTTATAGTCATTAACCAGGGAAAACAAAAGTAGTTAATTCATTTGCGTAAAACTCGAATCTCTTAATCTCCCTGGTTTGATTTATCTTAATAAAATTACATTTTTTACTGACCATCAAATCTCGCCTAACAATATCAATATATTAACAAAAGAAAAGCTTGCACCGAATTCTCTGAGACAATTTTTTTTTTTTGAAGTTATATATAGCTGGAGATTAGTTTGCAGGATTTCCATGTGGATATTAAGGCTTGGTAGTGACCGAACCAAAAAAAAAAAAAGGGAAAAAGTTCAATTTTGTTTTAGCCCGCGAGCAAGCTCTCTTAGAGCTCCTAAAAATTAAATTGTACGCTGTTTAACTTCTCCTAACGGGGTCTCATTCAATGGTAATACATTGTAGCATTCAAACTATAGCCTGCGAAAAAAGCCGTCTCTCCTCGATTCTCGCCGCTCAAGGGTTTTTCGACCCTCGCTAATGAGCTACGACTGCGTGAAGCGAGGACTGCGACTACCATTGAATGAGACCCCGTTAGAATAAGTTAAAAAGAGTGCAGTTTCATTCTTAGGAGCTCTAGGAGAGATTGCTCGCAGGCTAAAACAAAATTGAACTTTATTTTCACTTTTTTTTCTTCGGTCACCACCAAGCCTTAATATCCACATGGAAATTAAGCGCCCATCATAACGGCAGAAAAAGTTAATAAGCGCACAGCCTCGAATAAGCGCCCACCCTACCCCACTTCGGCTCCCAAAAAATCTTCAATAAGAGATAATAAGAGACCCTCCCGAAGACGGAGTTTTCTTCAGAGTATTGTACAGAAACCTTGCTTTGTTGCATCTTCGCTTTTTGTTAGTACCATTTACCGTTTTGTTGCAAAATATACTACTACACTTGCTGAGAATGGTGAAAATTTAATAAGCACCCAGCCTCGAATAAGCGCCCACCTCGAATAAGCGACCACTTTCAAGGTCCAAAAATTTAATAAGCGCCCAGGGCGGTTAATCGAATTAATACGGTATTCCAGCCAGAGATTCAAAAACTAAAATAGTAAATCATCTCATTACTTGCGTAAAAGAGTTAGCGGTGTATTTCATACATCAAGCATTCCTACGATTAGCGACGCAGCTATCTAGAGCTATAATACATAGAAAAGCCAAGAACTGTTTAGAAATCAGAGAAATGTTACGGACGGATATTGGGAACGTTTAATTCTGATCAATTTACCCTAGTAAACTGAACGAGCGAGTGGCCTATTCAACGAACGTCAAGTAATTTTGCATTCTTTTCTGTAACGTGTTGAAATAGTTCTTATTATGTGAAGTAAAAACGTTTTAGCAAACAATTGCTAAATATGTAATAGAAAACATAATAAAAATCATTATTTAGTTGTTTATAGCACTACTTTGTTTTTAGTTGTTAGGGTACCATGAAAGCGTCCGTGGCCTTTGTTTTGTTTGCCTGTCTCTCCGCGACAACTGCAAAAGTTCATCTTCAAAAGAGGAAGACCTCCGAGGTGAACAGTATTATAAGGAATCAATTTCAAATGATTCCAGAGTAATAACCACGACTTAATTAACTGCACATCAAGCAGATTAGTACAAGCTCTTGTAACCTATTCAAACTCACTTAGTTGTCAGGAAACGTCTTTAAAGACGTATTATAAAGTTACTTCAGTATCGCCGCGCCTGAGCAAAATTAAATCCTATCAAGTAGTTTCTACAGTAAAAAATAATAATTTTGCTCTGACCTTCATCAAGTTTATTAGTAAATCAACTTACCAACACTGCTTAGTCCAGTGTTGATAAATAACGTAGTGTGATCCAGACTTGCACTGTTTTAGCTTTGATTGCACAGGATCCCGACAGTAACATTCAAGCTGCTTAAAATCGGGGCGCGCGAAAAGTGCTGTTCACTGGCTTTATCGTAGTCGTCACAGAGTTCTACCCTGCGAACCGCACACGTATTTCCGGTCGTCGCTTCTATCCCTCCAAAAAATAACGTCTGCGAACACCAGCGGCAAAACGATTTCCGTGACGTAGAACCTTTTTAGTCAATCACAGTTTAGCTCTTAAAATCAAGGAACTAACTCGCGAGACGTTTTGCAAGATCGTGCGCGGTGGATATGTTCACAAGTCCAAATTGAAAGGACGACGTAGCCTGTGTACTGCCGCCCTTTTTGCTCACAACAACGGCGATTACAAAAGTTTATTTGCCGGGATTGTGGCACTGATTGATGAAATAAGCACCAAGAGGATTCATATTGAAGAAAAGATTAGAGGGAGAGAAACGACAATCGGAAATACGTCTGCGGTTCGCAGGCTTTTTAAGTTCGCTCGAACACAGAAATAGTCATAGGCGTACGGGCCGGGGGGACGAGGTGGGCTGCAGCCCCCCCAATTTTTGGGCAACTCAGATTTTTTGGGGCAGCACGAGAAAATTTGGACAAAGCCAGTTTTTAAAGACGTCTGCATGTTTTTATTATTATTTTGAAGAAATAAATATTTCCTATTTCAACCTGAAGTCGGCGTAATAATCCAGTTACAGACACGAGACAGTGGCTACCTAGCACGTGACGAGTTTCTGCATGGTTATAAGGGAAAGGTATCATATGCTGATTTTTTTCATTGTTGGGCACTGTACTGCAATAGGCTATTTCCACTCTTTATTTTTTATTAGAATAAACTTCCGCCCAACTTTCTAGAATCACCTCCGCTCGTAGAACGGTGTATGGCAGATAGCATCAGCAATGGGTCTGAAAGTAATTCTCAGTTTGAATTACGAAAAGAATCTTATTTTTTTAAAAAATCTATCGCGAGCGGTTTGAAAATTATTCACTAATTTGTTAAAGTAGACTGAAATGTTTATAATCCGCTAACAAGAGCGCCATGATACATACTATTCAAATCCTTCTTTGTAGCGATTGGCCGGAGCTATCTCCATGATCTTTCAACCACTTTTTTAAAAAGATTGAAACTACTATGAGGTGAAATTGCATGTCAAAAGCGCATCGTTTTCTGCAGATAACAGCCAAACATCAAATATTTCCTTTTTTTTAACCGTATTTCCAACGATAAAAACTTTATCCCAAAATATCTCGATAACGCTCTTACATATTCCGTTTTAACTTGACGAACATCGAGGCGACTATTGGAGGAAAAAGCTCCTGTGATCGATTTTGGAAGAACAGTTTCCACGGAGAAATATTGCTGCGAGCATAATAGGTAATGGCTTCCTTTCGTTGCTATGACAACTCCGATGTCATTGCAACCATTTTCATACTGTGGTGGCAATTTTTCCAAATGTTTGTTTATGGTGACGTAGTTTAAGCTCAAACTTGGCAGGTATTGACTCTGAAAAAATGTATCGAGCCATTTTCATATGCCAGTACGGCCTATATGTTGTTGCATTGGCCCACGTTTCTGTTCGACTGTTTTGTAAACATTTGAGCAACTTGCAAAAATTTTTTGGGCAAATGGTTTGCCGCCCTCCCTGGCAAAAAATAGTCCGTACGCCTATGGAAATAGTGAATGTTGCTAATGCTATTATAGCTTACTTAAAAACTTAGTTGTTTGTTTAGGGACTTCTAATAAGGGAAAAGAGATTGTGTTTTCAGGAGCTCATAATGTGTTAGAAAAAATAGTGGTAAAAAATCTTAAATGCATGGCGCGATGCAGACTCAAGGTAGGTCTTGTTTTTATTCTTCTTTTATACCCAGGTCATTGAGGACCAAGATGAAGCAAACAACTTCCTCAAGAGACAATCTGGATGTCCATGTAGAACGTGTGACTCAAAGGAGACATGCTGCGACCCACGTTTTTGCCTGTAAGCATACATTAAGAGAGGGAACCTGGCACCATTCCCATTTTTATTTCCATTTCTTGGCAAAACATTTTTGCATTTGTCTTTCCAAGCAGCTCTTTTCACCCTTCATAGACACACACGTGATTGACCTCGTATAGATAACTCTCCTCTAATTCCCCCTCTCTCCCCCTCACCACCCCCCTTCGCCCTCTGTGTGCACTTAACTAGAAGATTACCATATTTACTCGATTACACGCAGCCCTCCGATGATAACACGCCGCAACCTGAATCTGAAGAATGCGACGTTTAATCAAGGATTTAAAGTGTTGTCTAATATACCCAAACAGATTCCGATAGACGGAGCTAAAATCTAGTAATAGTTGACACTACAGCTGCCCCCGTTCTGTATATTGTCGGTAAATAGTATTCTTACTTGTTGTGTAGCTCTTTGAAATATACCGATTCATAATGAAGATTTTCACACATATTCCATACAATAGGCGAGATAAATACAGGAAACGCAAGGTTCCATGCACAGTTTCAGCTCGATTTACACAGCTTTGATCAAAACATTCTCAGTTTCGAGAATAGTTTATTCTGAACCATAAGAAAAGATTTAATTAGAAGTTGCATTTTTCGCTATTTCTCTGTCACTTGTTACATTCAGTTCATTTATTTGAGGGAAAGTAAGCTTTAGAAATTAAAAGGACGTTTGATCGATTCACGCTTGCGCATTCTAGTCTCATTTGAAACTTTATAACGGAAGGACATCTGTGAGCAGGGAATAAGTCAGAATTTGATTGTCGGCGAATTTCTGTAATCGTCCATCGTTCTGTTAGTGATGAGCTAGGCGTTGTTCACTCGTCTTGCTTGTTTGGGGCTGAGTCTTATTCCGGTCAAAGAGAGAGAAAGAGTGTCTGGCAAGGTTTCCAATATAAATTAAAGATTTGTGAACTCGTGTCTGGCAAACTCTCCAAGTGTTTATATATACACAGTTAAACGCACATTATAACCTCCCCTGCGCTTAACGAGTGTCTTTTGGTCCATAACTGTCAAAAAAACTGCTCCACAGAATGTCACTGCGTAACGCAAAAGAGTATCGAAGTATGACTGTACAATAAATGTCACAAAATCTACCTGAGCGGTCCCTTCGGGATTTTCTGTCTTTACGTCATCCTAACCATTTCGTACTTGCGGGCAAAACAATAGAAACGTCATCACTACTTACCGATTCCTCGCGGCCCCAGTTCGAGCAAATCGAGATGTTTTCTAGTATACTGACTGTATATTTGAACTGTAAGTACTGTCCTTAATATACGCGCGAGTTACTAGGGTGTCTCCTCGGGATTTCGCCTCTGGGCGAAATCCCTTCCGGGGCAATAAGGCAGACAATTGCATCAGCAAAAGAGCGATACATTGGAACTTTAAACATGTTTCTGTTTGAAATAATATTTAGGAATGGTTTACATTAGTTGTGATCAACCGGGATTTAACAAATATGATTTTGAAATAATCGCTGCCCTTGAATAAACGCTCCATTGGAAGTGCGCCACGGCGTGTTTTACCAAGAGCCCGGGGAGCCGGGGGGGGGGGGGGGGTTACTCAACAAAGTTTTATACGGGGTGGCTCCGCCCTGAGGTCCAACCCCTTACCCTTTCATACACGATTCTTCATGAAAGAGGTACCCCTTTTGTATACCTTCCATGGAAAAATGATACCCCTTTCACATACCAAGTTTAGAACTTTGCAACCCTTTTAACTGCTTTAAACGCACCGTCTTTTAAATAGGAATTAATCCCAAAACCAGACGGTTTTCTTGACTTTTTATAGCCATGAAATTCATCTGTTAGCCGTTTTGGACCTTTGTTGCATACCACAATAACAGATTTCGCTACCCTTTCATATAGGTCGACCTGTACCTATCCAAAGCAGCTCTCTGATATACCTGAAGCCTGAGAATAAAGCAGGGACACCCAACGACGGTTTCCTCCAACATACATTAAAAATACTTTTTAAGCTATCCAGAGTACTTTTAGATCTCTAGAAATGCATTCTAAGCGGCGCTATAAAATTTATATCTGTTTGGTCATCCTGGGGGGAATTTGAGTCTTTTCGAAATTACAAGGGCTTTAGTATTATTATCCCGAAAGTTTTAGATGCAATTTAACGTATCACGAAAGTGAGAATTTTTCTGATTCTTATCTCCATCACATTTTTGAATCCGAAGATTTTAGGCTTTTTTTTTTCTACGAAAAATACTTAGTAGCCTAACCCGGGGAGTGAAATGTGAACATTTAAACTTCCGAAAATCGTAGGGAATCTTTTAGATGAGCTTCGAAAATTGTACATGAATAGAACGGTCACCTAGAAATTTTTAGCAGTCCTCAATTAACAGAAAATCCTAGGCAATATTTGCTTCTCCGAACAGATATTTTATAGAAAACAGTGGCTGAGTGCCACTGATAAAGGTATCCCTTTCGGGCGGAGCCTCCCCTTACAGGCCATTATAGGGAGTACCTCTCCCGGGTTACCGAGTAAATATGGTACTTTCATTTATTTTAATAACATGAAATTGGATCCTTAACGTGTTGCATGACAATTTTCTCAGTTTTTGTATATTTCGTTTTTCTGTTAGCGTCACTGGTCCCTCTGCTGGAAAATGTTCCAAACATCCAGCAGAGATCTCACGTGAGATCACCGAAGAGGAATTGCGGGAGATTAAGACTCCGACTATGAAGCCGACTGCTATTAAAAAAGTTTTCAAAGGCTGGCGATAATATGAGTGAGACCATGATGTATACGTATCATATTTCAAACAGGACTGACTGTAATGGTCCAAGATTGTATCAGGCTTGTCAATAATATTAAACTGCAAGAATAGGCCACTTGCACTAAGAGGTCACGTGACCAATGCTTCCTTTAAACAAGGAGTTGG
>OZ037998.1:23634020-23654020 GCA_964035705.1 Porites rus | reverse complement strand
CGTCCCTTTACTGGAATTGACGTTTGGCTGCTTTGATTGTTTTGTGCGACGATTATTCTCCCTCCTCTGTTTGCCTCTCTCTAGCTGTTGTTTGTTTCTTCCTGCCGAGGTTCCAGTACCGAAATTGAAATTTCATGATTAGGATCGCTGTCCGCGGACTTCAATTCCTCCTAAAAAATTGATATATCATCTAGCAAATCAGTCAATTCCAACGAAATTGTGGAATCTAGCTCCCATTCGGAATAATCTCTCAAGATAAAACCATTTCCTTTGTTTACAAAATCACTTTCGTCGACTGGGATGAAACGCACCTCCACCAGGGACGCCATCATTTCTTGACAGCGCTGAATAAAATTTTGCGGACTTCTCGGGAAACCAATTTCCGATTAATTCAACTTTGGTGAAATTCCCATATCCCACATATCCCAAGGACTAGATTGGGCGTTTCCGTCTCTGTCAGTAGTTAGGGAAAGATACCTTCTAGCGAAATACCAAATTTCATACCTGATGCCCGCATTCTTTCAAAATGCGCGCCCCACCATATGAAAAACGGCAAACCGCTAAAAGAGTATCTTTCCCTAACTACTCTAAAATAACACAAATAAACACAAATCTACAAATTCCTGTTATTACCACATACTCAAATTATCCCTTATTCTAAACCCCACGTCAGAAAAAATAAAATTGAAATTTAAAAGAATAAATTCTTAAAAATAGAAATCATGTCAAAGCAAAAAGTTGGTGTTTCTTGTTTAAGCAGTAGAAATCAAATCCCAGCCCACGCAAAGTTGTATGCAAGAGAGTATCAACTTGTCAAAGGAATAAGTAATGAGTTTGGTTATCTAAGAAACAAATTGTATGACCTTAATAATGGATTATTTGAGTCACCAATAGCCAAAAGAATAAAATATTTTATCAAAATCTGTTTTAGAGGAATAGAAAAAGGTAAATTACGAAATATTAGTAATTTGGAATTAGAAAAAGAAGATTTGGAGAATTTACTATTTTTTGTTAGAAACTATGAGCTTTATAAAATCCGTTACGATTTTTTTGATGACGATGAGAAACCTTACCCAGGTTTAACTGAATTTTATGATGCTACTTTTAAATTTTATAATAAATTAACTGAAAGTTATGATATAGATAGTGACAGTGACAGTGACAGTGACAGTGATATTCAGATTTATATTGACAGTGACAGTGACAGTGATTAAATCTTATAACTTTGTCTCAGTTATAAGATTTTACTATAAACATTAAATAAAAATGGAACCAAGATCGAGAGAAACTACTCCTACAAAAGAGGATTTGGATTTTATAGTTGATGATGGATATCGTTACGATGAGGACCCAGATTACGTTCCTCCAAATGAAAGATTTATTCTCACAGGAGATAAGTTTACAAGATTAACTAGAAGAGCTAAAAAACTTGGTGCAGAATCACTTGATTACTCAACCAGAAAAAATAATAAATATATGGCTACACTTCCAGGTGGAAAGAAAGTTCATTTTGGTTCTCCAAAGTATCCGGATTACACAATACACAAGGATAAAGAGAGAAGAGATAAATATTTAGCTAGAGCTACAAAGATAAAAAATAAGCAAGGAGAGTTAACTTATACTAAACCAGAATCGCCAAATTTCTGGAGTACCCATCTTCTTTGGCCAAAAAAAATTGATTTTTTAATTGTAGTTTAAGAAATAAATTATAATTAACAAAATGCAGTTATCCAGCTACGATCATTTAACCAAAGACACCGTTATTTTCAAAGAAGCAAAAGAGTCAAAAGTAAAAGATAGTAACATTAAATACAAGCGTATACCAATTGAAATCAAATACCAAAATAACAAAAAAGGACCACTTGTAATCGAAACCCCATTTCTTTTTAGCTTTGGAGTAAATGAAAAGAGAAATCAAGAAACAAAAAAGTTAGTAGGATACAGTATACCAGTATGTCTTTGGGCAAAAGATAGCGAACCAAATGAAAAAGAAAAAGCGTTTTATGGTGCTATTAATAGTTTAACATCTTTGTCTATAGAACATTTAGAGAATGAATACGGACCAGATTTAGCCTCATCTCTTTCCCCACCGTTATACTACAAACAAGAAGAATATATAGATAAAAAAGGAAAGAAGAAAACTAGAAAAGATCCCTCATCTGCACCAGTTCTTTATACCAAACTTATTTACTCAGAAAAATCAAAGAAAATTTTATCTTTGTTTAAAGGAAAGGGGGGAAAGGATCTAAATCCTTTTAAACTCATAAATCAGTATTGTAATGTGAAATTGGCATTAATAATAGAAGGAATCTTTATAAGCAAAACTGTTACATCTCTGCAAATAAAAGTTCACGAGTGCTATGTTAAACCACTCAAACCAAGAGAGTCTTTACTAACAATTGAAGAGGAAGACGTCGACGACGACGAAGAGCAAAGCGATAATGAAGAGGATATAGAGAAATTAGTTGAAGATTTAACTTTATCTGATGAAGAGCCAAATGAGTGAATAGGATTTTATTTTTAATACATTATTTGTATTAAAAATCAACCAAATCCTTAGAACTTACCCATGAGTTAAATTTATCAGGATATCCACTCCATTTTACTAATGCCATTTTTTTCTTATTATCTCTCTTAATAATTTTTTCTATTCTAAAAGTTTGCTGTTTTGCTTTTTGTAATTCTTGCTCGTAGAAAGAACCTTTAACCTCTTCTCCCATCAAATCAGTAATAGAATATGTAACAGGTTTTGTTGGCAGAACTTTATCAATCACAAATATCTCCTCTGTCCAGTTTGGTGTGTAGCCTTTATCAAATACCTTTCTCTTATATTTTGAGATTCTAACTTTATCACCAATTGCAAACTTTGGTTTACCAGGTTTCAAGTAGATTAAATCACCGTATAAATTAGACCAAACTTTATTTTCATTTTTCTTTTTACTTGCTTCAACAGGAGTCATTTTTATACTTGAATGTCTAGCGTTATTGTAATCATCAACTAGTTTATCTATCTTATCCCAGTAAACAGTGTTGTTGTTCACAGTAAACATCTTCCACATTCTGTTTTTCATTGTTCTATTCCATCGCTCAATAACACTAGATTTCTCCTCGTTTTCAGTGTGATACAGTTTAATTCCATCTCTTTTCAGAAAATCTTTGAAATGTTTACTGATAAACTCAGAACCTTTATCAGTCCATAACATTTGAGGTTTACGTTTACTTTTGAATACATCCCCGAATGCTTTACTAACAGTTTCAGTTTTCTTATCTTTCAGCCCCCTAATCCAACCATACTTGCTAAACACATCAATAACCATCAAGAGATATTTAACTCCTTTGTTCCACTTACTAAACTTTTGCATTTCAACTAAATCAGCAGCCCAGATTTCATCAATACCGTTTGAGATTACTGATCTTTTTTGAAAGTTTCTTGTGATTGGTTTGTGAAGTTCGTCGGCTAATTGTTGAGACCAATCACTACTCAACGCCGACTCGCGTTTAAACCAAGTCCAAGTTTTTGTTTAGTATTAATTATTGTTCTAGCTAAAGTATGTCCCCATTGTCTTTCTTTCCAAGGAATTGCATCTAATGATTTAACCATCTTTCTATCAGCTTTATTTTTACACTTTCGGTCATCACCACAAACACTATAATCAACATCATGCTGCATAGCTACAGCATCAGTTGGTCCAGTTGGTTGATCGTAAATTTCTAATATTTCACCAGTTTCCGGATTGTATCTTACTTGGTTTTCGAGATCATTATAAGGACCTGTATATTTATGCCCTGGTAATGTCCATCCACCTTTTGGTTTAGGTAATTTACCAATATGCTTGTGAATATCTACTCCTCTTCCATCCAACTCTGGTCTATCAGTTTTATACTTTTTATTTGGTCTCACTTTTGTTGACAGCTGGTCCATTGCTGATCCAACAGAATTTTGAATAAATGGAGTGAGTTTACTAACTCCATAATTTACAGCTTTCTTCTGAAGATTTTTATTTCTCATTAACTCACTTGCTCCATATCGCCCCATCTCAACTGCTTTTTTACCCATCCAAGGTAAACCGTAATTAACAAATCCATCAACTGCTGTGCCAACAACAGTATCAAAAACACCTCCACCATATTTATTTTTAACTTCTGCTACAGATTTGTATATTTTGTTAGTTCCTAAACCACCACTAAAAAAATCTTTTACATGTGCATATCCAATTTGTTTGCCATTTTTCTTAACAATCATTATAGGATTACCTTCTTTGAGATAAAATTTTTTATCACCAGAACGAAAGACAGTTGTTTTACCCGTCCAGAAATTGGAAGTAAATATACCATCTTCTGAATTAACAACACCTTTGGCTGTATCACCAGACCAATAATCTTTAAATGTTTGCTTTGTTTGAGGAAATAAGGTTTCTGAAATTGTTTGTCCAACATTTATTCCTGTTTTGATTGGACCAAAAGCATCAGAAACACCTTTGCCCGCCATCACTGACGGGCTAATTAGTTTTTTGACTTCTTTTTTCCACTTCCAGTTTGAGAAGCTGATCCAGTTTTCACATATCTAACTTTTTTATTTCCACAAACTGCACATCTACAAAAAAATTGAGTTCTACCTCTTTTATCAGTTTGGTAACCACTTGGCTCTGTGCAAGGAGTTACTCTTTTATCTACAATGCAATATGATTCTTTCATTTAATATAATGTTTAGATAAAAAATATGTCTACTAGATCTAATTTTCTGAAAAGTGAGCTCCAAAAGATATACAATAGCCTAAACATGAGTTATGAATATGCTGATTTTTCTAGATTGGAAAACGATGCTAATTTTATAAAAGTATTTGAGTTGCTTATGGAAATAAGTGAGAAATCAAATACGCTTAACAAAGTTGTAAAAGGAAATTATCTATTTATATAATAAATGGAAGCTAAATTCTTTTCTGAGATAGAAAAAAAGATGGATGTTAAAACGCTAAAAGATTTCGAGAAAGAAGTAAGAACAAAAATAAATCATGAGTTGGAGTCTCTTAGAAAGAAAAACGAAGATCTTTCTAGAGTTCTGATGGTTGGTGAATGTGAGATGTGGAATAAAATAAGAAACGAGGAATATTCTTGGTTGCAGCTAAATAGTGATAAAAAAAAGAAACTTTATCGTCTTATTGATATTTACTCTAATTTCATAGATATAGTTGATAGTGTTAAAGATCTAAATACAAAAGTTGAGAGGTTTAAATCACTAAAAAATGCCCCAGATGAAGATTAAAAAAAATAATATTTAATAAATATTATTTTTATCCTCCAAAATATTCCTGTATGAAATCGCTGTTATCATCATCAAAATGTGGGTTATGTATTACATTTAAAATACTATTACCCCGCTGTCTCTCAAATAAATAATATAAACACCAATAACCACAGAGAACAGTATTGCGATTTTGTATTTCATCCATTGAGTAAATAATGCGTTTTCCAGAAGTATTAAAATATGTTAGTGCTTCGTTTGGCATTATTAGTCCAAATGGATCAAAGTACTCAACTACATTGTCTATATTTCTATAACAAACCCAATGTGTTCCAGGACCTTGTATATCATCTAGATTAATTATTCCACATTCTTTTTTTATTTTATGAGGTAGACCATCACGACTATATATTCCTCTGAAATGTTTTATACCAAGTTTTTTTATCCATCCCATTAGGTCAAAGTTGGATAGAGGTTTAATTACAAAATGGTACCTAGTATGGGAATTGAGTTGAATGGGCTGTCTTTTCCTAGTAGTAGCCCTTTTCCTTTGGAGTTTTTTTTTTAACACCCATTCCTATAGGGTTGGACCATGTACCAATAAAAGGAGGTGATTGATACGGATAACCCTTACCATGTGTGGGTGGCACGTAAACATTTGCTGTATTAGATGACCCTTGTCTATCAACCTGAAGCCCTCCTCCAAGCATCTTAGATACCAGACTAATTGCTATTGGAATTCCAATAGAAGCAAGTGTACCTAAAAATCCTCCTTCTATTTGTTTTCTAGTTGGCTTTATAGTAAATCCTCTACCCGTTTGCATAGCTCTGCTAATTTGGTTCAACTGTGATTTGTTAAAAGCATTACTTATACTTGGAAGCAAAGTTAATGCAGCTGCTGGAATTGGTATTCCTTTTCTCGCTATTTCATATAAGCTGGCTAAATCCATTGCTCCTCCTCTTTGTCCTTTTCCAAATATTTTATTTAGCCCAATTTCACCAAGTGCAGTAGCAGCGCCAGTTGCTAATGCGGGAACAGCTTTTGAAATTCCTTTTATTGCGAAAGGAAGAACTTTTGCTCCAAGAGATGCGAGTGATGAAAATAAGTTTCCTCCATGTTTCACAGATTTTCTAATTTGAGTTTTACTTATCTTTATATCAGATCCTGTGCCATTTGCAATAGATTTATTTATTTTGGCAATCTGTCTTTTTGTCAACATTAACTCATCATTTCCTCTAAGATGCGAATGTTTTAACCGAAGAGTCAAAGGTGACTGATTTATTATTGCGGAAGCCAGTTTTGTCTTCTGGCCATCTGTAAGTTTTACTCCGTATTCAATATAAGTAGTCATGTTATTTATTTGATGTTTATATTAAATTATGGGGAAACTTCCCCAAAACCCCTTCCCTTTTTCTATGTAATTAGATTTTGAATGTAAAATCTAATTTTTTAAAAAAATGCTTTACGTGTGACCTCACTCGGCGCAGTCAAGTGAGGGGTTTTTTCCTGTGTTACATAACACGCACTTTTTAAAATCACGTGTAAACTCACGCGGCGTAGCAGCAGGGGGGTTTTGGGGGGATGCAATCCCCCCATTAGAACTTTCTAGAAGGTTATTGTTTTATATCACGAGATTATCGTGTGATTTTTTTCAACCAATCAAATGATTACACAGAATTTTTCACAAATGTGTAAAATGTTGTGTAAAATGTTGTGTAACTTTAAAAGCTTGTGTAAAATGTTGTGTAACTTTAAAAAGCTTGTGAAAAATTCTGTGTAATCATAACAACTTGTGAAAAATTCTGTGTAATCATAACAACTTGTGAAAAATTCTGTGTAATCATAACAACTTGTGGAAAATTCTGTGTAATCATAACAACTTGTGGAAAATTCTGTGTAATCATATGCGGTGTATCTAAGGTAGGGATTCCCTTATGCACGAAGCAATAGTTTTCCATCTTGCTGTGATATTTCTGCTACTCTTTCATGTAAGACTAATGCGTAAATATTATAATCAGCGTCTGGATTAGCTGTTAATTCGTAATGAAATGCTAGTTTTGTAACTCCATCTTTAATATCCATTTTTTGTTTTGTCAGGTCAAAATAAACAAAAGGAAATAAAGTTTTGAAATTATTTATATTAAGTAATGTTCCGCCTTGATAATCATTATTTGCGTATACATATGACATTACATTTCTAAAAACTCTTGACAAATCTGTAGAAGGTTTAAAGTGAATATCAGGATATTCGTTTCCATTTGCAACTTCCAGGTAACATCTTGATATATTAGCATTATTTGGTAGTTCAAAAGTGTCGTATAAAAATGGATTTGCTGTTTGTGAATCAATATTGGCTGTACCAATTCCAAAAATAAATACATGACGTGGTTTTGAAATAGCATTTGTAATTCTAAAATGACCTGTCTGTTGTTGTGTATTATTTGATCGCTCTACTACTTCATTCAAATATGACCATTTGTAAGGTTTAAGATAATTGTCCATGTACAACTTTTCTCCTTCTGAATTAAACGTAAGTTTTGGAATAAAAAGTTGTAGTCTTGTTATAATAACTCTACAATTATCAGCTCCTTGAAAAATTAAATTTGCATCTTTTTCAATTTCGATATTTAGCTCAATTTTTGTATTTGGAAGTAATTTGTCTTCCAATGCTTCAAAGAAAGAATATCTATTAAGAGGAATTTCACAATTTACTGTGGCCGATACACCTAATAGTAATTTTCTTGCATGAAAACCTTTATTATAAGTTGCTTGAGCAGATCTTTCCTCTGCAGCTCTTGATGTATCAAGAAAATAAAATTCGTTTGTAGCTACACTCTCAGCATATGAAGGATTATACTCAAGAAGATTTTTAATATTTACAACATGATTTGCGTAGTTACAACTATAAACTTCTCGTCCATTTGCTAGGATACTTAATTTTTCTATAAAGGAGTTACTACCATTTACAATTCCGTTATGGTCATTAACCGCAATGTTTGCTCCATCTGCTAGCTTATTTACTTTAAAATCCATTGATAGTCTGGCGTTATACCAATCAAAAGGAGTAGTTTCTCCTGTATTATCAGCAACAAATCTAAGACCTGTTTTAGTTTGGTGAGCTGCATTTGCTGGAGCAGCATCTAGAGTCTGTTCCAGGTCATAAACAACATCTTCATATCTATCTAAATATTTTGGATTTCTAAATGACTTCATTTTATTTTAATAATTATATAATTTTCTCTTACGTGTTGATCCTCCACTAAGAAGGTTATTCAACATTTGATCTATCTCTTTTTGAGATATTGTTTCAACATTTTTATTAAAAGTAACTTTTTTTGCAGGTTTTGCTTTTTCTTTTGATAACATTTGCACTATCTTATCACCAGCCTTTTTACCAACATGTTCACCGGTTTTTGTTGCAGCTGATGTCACTGCTTTTTTAGCTCCTTTTTTAACAGCTGATTTGACTGTTTTTCCAAATAATTTTTGACCAAACGATTTAAACACATCTGTTATTCCTTCTCCATAAACGTGTTGTCTTGTATATCTACCCAATTCAGGGTCAAATCTCTTTTTATACTCTGATTGTCGCATCATTTTATTATAATAGTTATATATTAACGCGGCGTAGCCAAGGGAGGGGGTTTTGGGGGTTCCCACACCCATTACATACTATGAAGTATCAAAGTCATAAACCAATCTATACCGTTGAAATTTACTGGTCTTCCAAGTGAGTCTGTCACATAGATTCTCATTTCATCAATGTGAAATGAAGAGACGGGGCAATACAATGGTCTTTTAGGTTCGAAAGTAAATGGATAAGACCTTGTGAGGTTATCAATTGGTATCACAGCAATGGTATTAGTATTTATTCCATTTACAATACTATCAGTTATCGCCGTTGTGTTGATATTTAACACATCAATCGAATTTGTGATATTTGGTAATTTTGATCCATACTCTGTTTTTGTAATAACTTTCTTTTCAAAACCAATCAGGTCTCCAAATTCTGTTCCTCCAAGGTCAAGTTGATAATCACCATCGAGTGATACTAACACTCGATAGGTGGATAGTATAAAAGTTAGATTGATTGAATACTTCTTTGTACCTTTAGAATCTGTTGTGTGGTGAGACTTTTGATCCATGTACTGATGAATGTAATCATTTATATCTGAGTAGGAATACATTCCATCTACAAAAGTAATTGTTTGCCAGGCGGATCCATCATGAGTGTATTTAATCTTATTGTTTTTATAATCACTTCTAATGTTGTACCATGAGTAAGTCATTGACAATCGATCAAGAGCAAGTTGATGTTTCTTATCAGGATCAAGTTTCAAAGATGGGTTAAACTTAATAGTAAAATCACCAGGTCTGCTTGTTCCTCTTTTTTCCCTATTTATTGAAGAAATATGAATAGCTCGTTCTTCCATTTTATCTATTGTTTACATTACCAGCAGGGGGGTTTTGGGGGCTGCCCGCAGGGCTCGCAATCCCCCCATTATAAATAAGTTTTCAACAAGTCATTTAGTTGTTTATTTGAGACAACCCCCATTTGGTTTAGAAGATGAGCTATTTGAGAAAACTCATTTATTGCACCATTATTCCCCGCCATTATTGATCCACCAAGTAATTCAAGTCTGTGAAGAAGTTGATGTGGGTTGTTAAAGTAAATCATTCCAGAGCCAGATTTTGTTTTGTAATACCTAAGATTACTTAAATTTGTTGCATATATGCTTAATACGTTGTATTTATTTATTAAATCTAATGTGTTTTTATGTGGCTTTTTATTTAGTGGTTTAGCTAATAAATAACCGTTTGAATCACGTTCAAAAATTGCAGTATTTTTTATTGCTTTACTAGTCTCTCCTAAATCTTCATTAACATCTTCGATTACTTTTTCAATAGTAGAAACATCCTCTTCAAAATACTCAGAAGGGAGTTTGTAGTATTCATTAACTTTGAGTATATCTTGTGTTTCTTTGTTCATTAAATTTCTATCGAGGTCTTCAGGCGTAAATTTTGCTATTTTACCCTCTGATGTAGAGGGTAAAACACCATCATCTTCTTTAGACTCTTCAATCGCCTCAAAACCAGGTAATTGAGCCAAATCCCATTTTTTTACTTCGTCAAGTTTATCAAATCCTTCAGTTATAGCAAGTCTGTTTTGATTAAGTCCTTGTGTAACAGCAAGTTGATTAGCTTTAAGCTGTGCTATAGTTGCGTTTTGTTGGTCGTCGATACTCTTTTTAATAGAATCTTGAGATTTAATAAGTGGTTTAAATGTCTCTTTAAAACCTTCCCGCATATCTTGTTTTTGCCATTTTGTTGTTTTTATAACATCTCTCACCTGCCGTACCAAAGCGTCGGCTTCAATTTTATTTTTTGCAAATTTTTTGTATTCTTCTATATCCATTTATCTAAAGATTAAATAAAAAATGTGTAGCAGCAGGGGGGTTTGGGGGGAGGCACTCCCCCCATTTTATTTAATCATTAAATAAAATGGAAATTCCAAATTATGATAGTACCGATGACATTGATAAAAAATATAAACAATTATTTCCTTACATGCCATCAGACACATTTCGTATATTAATATGTGGAAATAGTGGAAGTGGAAAAACTAATCTTTTGTACCACATGTTAATCAAACCACTATTGCATTACGATGAGATTTATCTTTACGCACGTAATCTTGAACAGGATAAGTATCAAAAACTCATTAAAAAAATGAGGGAGTTGAGTAGTAAAATTGGATATGAAATACTTCATGTGAGTAACGACGAAATAACCCCGGTTACAGAAATGGATTACGAAGACAACCAAAAACTTGTGATATTTGATGACTACGTTTGTGATAAAAACCAGAGACAACTGATTGATTATTTCATTCAAGGTCGACATAAGAATTGTTCGGTGGTGTACCTCAGTCAATCGTTTTATAAAACACCAAAGGATATTCGGCTAAATTGTTCTCACTATTGTCTGTATGAATTTCCATCATCGAGGGAAGCAAACAGAATATCATCCGAATTAGGAGTTGACAAAGAGGCGTATAAATCAGCAACAAAAAAACCCTTTTCATTTCTATACGTTGATAAACCAAAAAAACGTATTGCTAAAAACTTCACCAGTAATATATCCTAATAATAAAAAATGGGAATATTTAACGAACAATCTTTTGATCATCCTTTTGCTAAAGGTATTCCTGGTGCTCCAGGAGTTGGATTTAGTCTAACCGCAGATGGTAATTATGATATGAATAAAAAGAAACTCACAAATGTAGGAGCACCTAGTAATACCACTGATGCTGCTACTAAAAAGTATGTTGATGATAATTCCAGTGGATCACCCTCAACATCAAGGCTAACAGTTGATTCTAACATTAATATGGGAGATCAATACCGAATTACAAATCTTAGCACACCACTAGATGCAAAAGAACCACCTACTAAAGAGTATGTAGACAATACATTTCTTGATAGAGATGGTTCGTACCCAATGAAAGGTGATCTTAATATGGATAATAATAAAATGGTTAAAGTTGGCGCACCAACAGCTAATGATGACGCAGCAAATAAATCCTATGTTGATACAAAAGTAACAAATACAATGAGCTCTGCAGCAACAAAACAAGAACTAGCTAATTATCTTAAAAAAGATGGGACTGATGCAATGAAAGGAAGTCTAGACATGACCAACAATAGAATATTTAATCTTCCAACTCCAACGGGTCCCAAACAACCAACACCATTAGCTTTTACTGATTTAAAGTATCTCCACGTTTCTGGGACAAATAAAATGACTAATAATCTAAACATGGATAATAAAAAAATAATTAACCTTAGACTATCAACATCAGACACTGATGCCGCAAACAAAAAGTATGTGGATGATAATGCTGGGGCCCCAGATCTAAGTGATTATTTGGAAAAAGATGGCACTGTTGCTATGACAGGTAACTTAAATCTTAACAGCCATGAAATAGATAATCTCAGTGACCCCACCACAGATAAACAAGCTGCTAATCGCGGATGGGTACGTAAACAAATAGAAAGGCTTGATCATCATTCTGGAGAAGCCTCAAGTGGCGTATTCACAATAACAGATCCAGCTAGACCTACAATAATGTATCTACAATATATCAGTGGGGGGAGTGCCTCCCCCCAAAGCCCCCCTACTGTTGATTTTGTTTTAACTACATCAGCACCTGGTCAAGCACTTGCTTCATTTGCTCCAACAGCTAACACATACGTTAACAAAATAGAATTTCAATTTGGATCGCGCAATGTCAATGTCGACTTTCTGTTTTTTATTCCCAGGGACAACAATCATTCCAATTCTGTCTTTTGGGTTAGTGGAAATCGAACTGGCACATGGTCATTGAATATCCACAAGTCCTGGAACTACAATATGTCAGGAGTAAAACTAGGAACTCATAATAACAACAATCACTCTGTATAACTTGCAGAATATTTTTTGATCTACCAAAAGCAATTACTAAACCACTTGGTAGAATAGAAATTAACACACCTAAAATTGTAATAAGTGGGGTTGTAAAAGCAGATGTCAACCTTGGTGGTAATAAAATAAAGAATCTGGGTGTACCAACCCAAGACAATGAATCGGTAAACAAAGGTTATGTTGACAATCTAGTTCATCATACCGCAGTTCAACCAAGTCATTATAAAGATGAGTTTAGTTACCTCATGTTAAGTGGGGCTCAATGGACTGATGAAACGGATGGGGGGAATAGTTTTGTTATATCAAAAATAGGAGATTTAGCACCAAACAAAGGAAACTTTCACGACTATAATCACAAAGTAATTTACGCGTCTATACGAAAGAGATATGATGGAAATACGCATAAGAATACATTTAATTATAAAATGGGAATTAATTTTTACAGACTAACTGCAAATACCGAATACACGTTGTGTTTGGAAATACTTAACACTGATTATAATCTCTGGAATAATACTCAAATAAGTGTTGACAAAGGAACTTCAACAGGATTATCAATTGGAAATACAATTGTAAAAAAACTATCCCATAGGTATACTGATTCAACAGGATCAACAAAAACTATGTACTACCACAGAATAATAGTTAATTTCCGAAAATTGTCATCTGGGAATAAGTTCTTTCTTCACATTTCGGTTGATTTTCTTCAGGGCGGATATAATATCTCTACGTATCCATCACTGTTTTCAGGAGTTTACATCATTGCTTATGGCATTGTGGGTACATTTAGCAATATCGACCCAGATAAAGTTTACGACTATCACACCGCATTTGATATCAAACCAACAGAAGTAGTGTACAACGTTGATATAAATGCAAATCAAAAAGAAATTACAAATATCAAACTTGACCGACAAAATGATAATAGTGCCGCGACAGTCGCTTTAGTAAAAGAAGTAGCTCCTTTTACTAAAAATTCTTTGTATAGATTATACTTTAGTGAGGTCTATGACTTTACTCATGCGGATAGTTATGGAATAAATATAGGTTCATCTGGAGTTATTATTAATTCTGTAAAGCCTAATATTACACTACTACCTAATAAAGACCTAGATGAAATAGAAAAAGATGGATTACATGTTAATGGTTACGATGTTACTTTTTCTCCTACACATTCTTCGAAATCTACTTTATGTATTGTTTTTACTCATTGGAGAAATAGGAGTTTTACCCTAACTAAATATTTATCAACAAATAATAATATTTTAGTAAAATTAAACTATGATAAAACAAACAATAAAGTAACTTTAACTATCAATAGAGCAACTCAAAATTTTACCATGCTAAGTGAATTTAGTGGAAAAATAATTGTATTATGGCTAACAGAAAATTTTGATTCAAATGTTACAAAAGTTAAAATAAGTAACTATAGCGGAACATTAACTATACCAGCTGTTTTTTATAATGTTAATCAACGTTGGAAGTTTAAAACTGAAGATGGAGTGTTAAATAAATTAATGTACTCTCCAAACTTTTACGACACTGATTCTGAGCAATATCATAAAGTAATGCTTCAAGAAAAGTTAAACGGAAGTTACATAGTATAGTGGGGGGATTGCGAGCCCCAAAACCCCCCTGCTTCTAATATACACTTAAGAATAAAATGAAGGATATCTTTGAATTTAATCACATAGATAAATCTTTGAGTAAAACAGAAATAGAAACTATAAAAGATTTTTACAGACATTACCACAAAAAATATTGGTGTTTTAAAAGGTGTTACAATAGATATAAATTTCTTGATGATTTTTTTACGATAACTGGAATAAGTCTTGTAGCTATAGGAACAATTGCTGGTGGGATAACACTAAACCCAGTTATTCTTGGTGTTATAAATGGCGCTGGGATTATTGTAGCTGGTATTGGAAAGAAGAAAAATCCACAGAGAAAAATTGAGATGTCAAAGATCGCATTCACGACTTATGAAAAGGTACTAGTAGAACTGAGATCAGCTCTTAGAGGAGATGAATGGGATAAAGAAGAGTTTATTGATAGGATGAAACTGATAGATGAAATGATAATTGATCAAACTCCTATATCTGATAGATTTGCTAAAAAATATAAAAAGAAGTTTTCAGTGGAGGAAAACTGTGTTTTACCCCAAACCCCCTTTCCTTCAACCGAAAATAATCTAAGCAAGTAATAAATGGAGGAGTTAAGAAATTTGAAAAAAAGTTTTATAAAAAATTTTGAAACTACTTTATCTTCTACTGGAAAAGATTTGGTAAAAGAAATGGAACAGAAATATAGCGTTGACGACCAAATTTGTCTTGATTATGCTATGAGCCTGTGCCATAAGCTTGTCAAAATGGATGGAGTTAGTGCAGAAGATGAGAAAAAGTGCCAAGAGTTTATAAAAATTTTTTATTATCTAGACGAGATAAAGTCTCTAAACTAAAATCTAATCCAAATATCTGAAATAATATTTTTGGCCATTTATTTTTGATGTTGCTGTTTTATAAATACCTAAGCAAATCATACTAACTTGGGCTGGATTTATTCCCAGCATTTTTCCAACAGAGTACAAGCTTTTAAAATTTGTTTCTTTTTTTGTTACCAAATTTATTGCTGTTACCTTTTTAGGATTTTTGCGATAACTACCAAAATTTCTGTTTTTTGCTGATTTTTTAATGTTTTCGCTTGCTGTTACGACTTCCAAATTTTTTATCCTGTTGTCCGTTCTGATAGAATTTATATGATTGATCTGTTTGTTTTTTTCAATTAGACCGTAAAAGCATTCGAAAACGAATCTATGAGATAAGTAAGATTTAATCTTATTTTCTCCTGTTGTTATACCGCATTTAAGATAACCATTGTTAATAAGATTTCCTTTTCTAGCTTTCCTCAGTCTAATATTCATGATTTCTCCATCTTCATTTGCAGCGTATTTTTTATAGACAGGATGAATAAAAAACTTTTTTCCGTTTTCTAAAACAAAATTTTGCATTTTGTTTTAATATTTATTTCTTTATGCTTCAATTTTTTTTTATCCAAGCATAATATAAAAAATGTTAAAGGAAATAGTAGCATACGTTAACTTCAGATTTCCAGCTGCAAAAACACAATTTTATAACGATAACTTTATCAAAGCTTGTCTTGTTTATGAGTATTTATATGCAAAATATTTCAACCAAGTGATGGATTTGAATAGAATTATTAACAAACTATCAGGTTACAGACATACTATTAGAACTAAATCTAAGGTATTGGCTAATCATTTGATTTTCAATTTGGGTTTCAGATCTTTCTGGAGCCACTTCAAACTTGGAAGAGGCAGTGTTTATGTTTTTGACTCTGGTTTTCAAGAAAATGAAGTTCTCGGATACTTAACAGGAATTTTGTATTGGGTTTTCCATGGGGGGGTTGATTAATTCTATATTTAGTTAATATAGAATTTACCCCTCTCTTAATTCAAGATAACTTTCCCACCATTTATCATAATAGTCTCGCGTTTGAGATGAAATATTAAGTGAAATTTTGTTTTTTAATCCCATTTCCTCCAAAATTCTATTTGCGACATAAAAGACATTAATCATTCTCTTACGGCTGAACTTTTTATTTACCTCTTTCATAACTTTCTCATCTATTTCCATTAACTTTCTGTATAATTCATCCTTTTCCTCTCCTGTCAAATTTGGAAACTGTTTTATCTTTTTCTCGTAATAGTATTTTCTCTGGTAAACGCTTTTCTTCCTGAAATATAATCTGTCATACTCTTTTGGATCAAAGTAACCTAATACATGCCCGTTTGTTATTCCACATTCTTCACAAATCTTGTAACCTTGATATATCGCGAAATTTTCACTGTTTTCACAATTTGAACATGGGGATTGCATTTTTGATTCATCTGAGATATTTTTAGTATAACTATGCAGAATTTCTAAATATTTTTTTATTTGTTCTTCTGAGTATTTCATTTATTTTTTAGTTTTTTAATTTTTAATTCGGCCTTATTGCTTTAGTATCAACTTTGTTACTTTGCACCAATCTTTTGTCATCATCGCAGCTCAGAGCTATTTTATTAACCTCTTTGGAATATATATTGTGATTCCTACTTTGTATTATTTTCATACTTCGCATTTGTTTATCCCCCGTGAATAAACAATCAAAATAATGCTCAAATGTAATTCCTTTTGAAACGACAGATTTTTTTATTCCCTTACACTTTTTAACATTTTTGCCATCTTCTATTTTAAAGCTGTAAAGCTTTGGGCGAAGACCTATAAAATGTGTGATTTGCTTTCCTGCAACTTCATCCTTGAACATTCCAATTACTTTTTTGTTTAACCCTGTTGGAATTCCAGATGGATGGGATTGAGGGTAATCTGATGTATCAAACTTGGATTTGACATCCTTTGATATGTCTTTGTAGAAATCATCTGTTTGTATCCGATACATGAGGCTATCAGTATCCGTAAAAAGTAACTCAGCTTTTGTGTCATATTTTTCTTTTATATAATTGTAGTGAAAGTCAAACATGAAAGTTTTGGATAAATCCAAAATTGCTTGGCCCACATAGACTGGTTTATTGAAATACACCTCTGTTTTTTTCATATGGGCCGCAATAAGATTTTTATCGAAAATCGTGGCTCTTTCAAAGTTGGGCCTTTTTGAGAGTTTTAGAGCTATTTTACGATTGTCAACTAGTACTATGTTTTGTCTTTTTCTAATGTTTTCTATTGTCTTACCAAAGACTGAATTATTCATTAGCTTAAAAAAGTCTTTCTCAAAACTGTTTGCTGCCGTTTTACGCAATTCTGTGTTCTTTCTTATATAAGGTTCCATCCAGGGGGATTGCTCAAAGGATATAGCTCTGTTTACCGCTTTGAGTTTGAGCCCCATATTGAGATACTGTTTCAGATTTTTGTAATGAAGCACATAATTGTTTCTTGGTTTGAGATGGCATATAAGTTTTTCAACCCCGTTTACTTTAATAAGTTCTGGAGCAAGTGGGTAATCGTTATGCTTTTCCCAAAGATATTTTGGGTAGACAAGATCTACATCGAAAATATAACCCTTCGCTGAATTGCCTTCAACTATATTGAGGACTTGAGTTTTAGTAATATTTTCAACCCACTCAAAACCATGAGTTGGAAGTGGTTGAGACATCGCCCAACCGTAAAGATTGTTGGCATCGAGGTATTGAATGTATGTTGAAGGTTTTTCTGGATTAAAGGTTTTCATGTACTTATTATTGGCTTCCGCATATCTCTTTGATATGTGAGTTATTCCACCGCGTATTCCCCTTTCAAACATCATTAACATATCGTAATCGTCAAGTAATTGTAACTCCTGCTTTGTTGTTTTAAGGCATGCATCCCAAGCGAGACCAGGCGATGTATAATAATGAGCTGGATCAAGATTGTAATGTTTCATACAAGTTTTCCTGAAGTTTTCAAACACATCAGCTAAGAGTAACACATCAGACTTAAGATATAAATCGTGATAATCTCTGATTGCTTTACAATTGAGTGTGTCCCAAACACGAATTGCGTGATAGAAATCTTCTTCACTTATGTGCTCATCGTTTAGCTTTGAATAAAATTCTTCTCTTGGTGGGAGTTGTGTTTCTGAAAACTTTTTTAAATTTGAAACGTAATCATAGGGATAAACCCCTTTACGAGTAAGCAGTTCAGTATGTTGTTTGAACTTTCTTCTTGTGTTAATGAAGTCTGTTGATTGCAGATTTGAAACAAGATTTGCAAGAGATGTTTGAAGAAATTTGAAAGAGTCTATAAATCTGATTTCAAACGTAATTTCAATCTTTTTTCCGGTTACTCCTCTGAACTCTCCCACCTTAACGTGTTTTGAAAAGGATATGTATTTCTCTTCCGTAGATGGAATGCATTCTAATTTTCCTGGAATTTTAGCAAGTTCCTTTATGAATAGATGGGCGTCATAACCTTGAAGATTATGGAATATAACTGGAAGAACTCTTGGTTTACGACATCTCAAATTACACTCGTTGTGAGCAGCACCTCTGTATTTACCTGTGAAATGGCAGTGATCTCTAACTCTGTCTTCACCCAATTCTTCCTCACATAACGAGCAATATTCAGCTTGTTTAAAAGAAATCTTTTCCTGTTTAGTTATTGTCATTGGTTTTGGTTTTCGATAGTATTCGGTGTATATTGATTGGGTATAACCCACAATTTTATCTACTAAAATAGCTGCAACATTGTCATCTTCTTTTTCCTTTGTAAAGCTTTCTGTTTTAAACCTTCCTGTTACCCCTTTGAGATAAAAACAAAATCCTGATGGTTCGTGTTTTTGGTACTCTATGTTATAAGATTTACTTGGATCTGGTTTACAATTTGAAACAGGTTTTGTAAAACACTCAAAATCAGCATATATTACAAAAGGAACTGGGTACTTCTTTTGAAAGTTTTTAAAATAAATACTTTCTCCCTTCTTTGGCATTTTAACTGCAACCATTTTGTTGCTGGAACAGTATTTTTCGTGTTTTTCAAAACTACTTTTTACTTTGAAATGGCACAAACATCTTTTACAAATAAAAACACCACCAATAACTCTTGTTTTAGTCAGTTGAGTTCTAATTAACCTACTTAAATTTTTTATCAGAGAGTAGTGACTTTTACCATCCTCTTCAAAAAGAAATAAATCTATACTTTTTTGGCAATTTTTGTTTGAGAGTTTAAGAGGATAAATAGTTTTTCCTTCAACCGAAAAGACTGCTATACTTGGAATATTTGGGTTAAGCTTTTCAAACTTACTTATTTTTTTAATATCCATTGGAAAACTTAACCCCTTTGTTACTAACTCGTTTTCATACTTTTTCAAATCTGAAATTATCTCGTTATCTCTTGGTTTTGGATGAAGATATCTTAGTACACACCAGATAAAGCATTTATCGTCTTTGTTTTTCGGGTTAATTATTGCCTTTTTATTTTTGATCCAAACTGGTAGATCTATATAAGATGAACCTTTTTGAGGGGAGTATTCAACAACATTTATCTGCAATTCTTTTATGTTCTTAAAATACCATCCACTTCCATTATTCTGATATTTTTCAATATCCAAGTTAATCTTTTTAATGTTATCTTTTACAAGCTTTTCCACGTTTGTTGACTTTAAAACTCTCTTTTTCTCAGTTCTAAAATACGCTTCATCCTCCTTGTAACCAGCAAGACCATTTTTATCAAAAAGTGGTTGCTGCATATCACAAACAAGAACAAAATTTGCTTTAATATTTTTGTTCTTTTGGAAGAATAG
>OZ037998.1:23576520-23626520 GCA_964035705.1 Porites rus | reverse complement strand
AAGCTGTTGATTTGTGGGAGTGGAAATGGGGCACATGCCTTTGCTGGAATTGCATCGTCTATGAAGGGAACAGAGGTTAGGGTGCTCAGCTTGTATCAAGATGAGGCAGAGCGTTGGAGTAATGCAATACAGAAAAAGGATCTCGAGGTTACTCTGAATCGTGCAGGAAAAGATCCAACAACCATTGTGTCCAAACCAGCTCTGGTAACCAAAAATCCAGAAGATGCCATGAAAGATGTTGATATCGTCGTGTTCGTGCTGCCAGCATTTGCCCATCAAGTTTTCTTTGATGCTATTCAACCTTATATAAAGCCTGGTACTATTATTGTCGGCATGCCAGGTGGACCAGGATTTGAGTTCCAAGCTCGTTCTTTGCTCGGTGACACAGGGCGGCAATGTACGATTATGGATTTTGAGACGTTACCTTGGGCCTGCCGTATCACTGAGTATGGAGTGAAATGTGAAGTTTTTGGGACCAAAGAATCTCTCTTAGGAGCCATGAAGGTATCTTTTTAATTTATAGCTCTTAGTAATTGATTAACAGATACAAGATCTGCTCTTGTAATTAGACTTTGAATCTAGGAAAAGGTCTCTTTTCGTGATTATTTCTTTGTTTATATAACAGACTGTCAGTTAAAACCTGCCTTTCGCCTAAACCTTAAAATGTTCCATGTGTCCACCTATGTTTCATGACAATCAATTTGCATTCTGTTTTCGAGTGCACAGTATCAATATTTGCCCCATTGCCCCCTTCTGATGCTGTTCCGCTTCTCTTCGAAGAAAAGAGAGTGTATTTTTGGCACTGAAGCTTACAATCTGAAGTATCTGCCTTTCACTGCAAGGCCGATTTGATGGCTGAACGTTTGAAGGTGTGCTCTCAGCATGCACCGCAGTACGCGTATAAAATCGATCCCCTGAACTATGGATGCATGCATTTAAAAAATTTACTTTTTGCAAAACCCTTAGCGTCCTCAGTTGCTGGAATAGTACTTATAATTAGCTGCTGCGATGGCACTGGCGTTAGTATTGGCATGGATACGTGTCAGTTCCTAACTCCCTCAATTGGAGTGAATGTGCTTTTATAACGTGAGCCATTTTTTAAAATAGTGAAAAATATGTCGCTAGAGATTTCAGCTTTCCTATCGAGAAACAAAACAAAGAATTATCTTAAAAAAGACAAATCTCTTTTTCCCTGAAGTTTCGTGGCGCAACCGGTCATTTTTCCTCGCTGCCTGGAATTTGTTTGTGGTGGTTGTCGAACGTTTGTTCCGTTGGAATGAATCAACACTTAATGTTAAAGCCAGATGATGTAAAAGAGAAAAATAGTTGGTGATCGAAAACCCGTCTCAATGAAAAGCCGGAGTGAGAATTTTATCCATCATAAGGTCAGTGTCAGCTCTTTTTGTTCCCAGAAGCACCTAACATCATTATATAAAGGCATGCGCGCGTAATATACAGTATGTTTACCACATCACGTAACTAAAGCTTGATACTTTCTTACCTGTTTGTTTGATTCTAAAGAAAAGAGATGTTCCACCTAGGAAGGACCCAGTAACCACGCTGCAGCATCTCCTCGGACCCCTCCCTCAACTGAAAGTGTCAGGTCATCTTTTGGGTCTTCAGCTTATGAGTGGTGGTAACGCCTACTTGCACTTACCAATATTATATGGACAGTGGGAAGGATGGGACGGGAAACCTCTTGATCAGCCACCTTTGTTCTACATTGGAATAACCGAGTCAACTGCCGATCTTATCTCCAGTATGTGTGATGAAGTTTTAGAAACTGCCAAGTTAATCACAGAGAAATCGGGAGCCGATATGTCGGAGGTAGGTTCAGCTGAAAAGTTCATTTACTCTAGTATCCGGATTCAAGATTCACTCAGTATTCTTTCGTGATTCTTTGATGGATGAAACTAACAGCATTCGTTATTAGGAGTGACGTGTGTGTGAAACCAACGAAAAATGCCAAATTCTTCGTGCTAGAGTTGTTGTACATCCCTTGTATTTGTTTGTTTAACATTTTGTCCAGAACCAAAAGCTATCGGTTTCAAATTACACTGCCTGTCATTTTTCCCTGTATGGGAGGGGAGGCGTGGGGAGGGGACATCCCTTATTCCTTAAGTGCCAATCGATGGCCTTTTAGTTCTGTTGAAATAAAATCAGGAGTTTCATCTGATTCTGCAGATGCATTTGTATCCGACAGGTTCATCACATTTATGATTGGTTCATGAGAGCCTATCCTGAAGACATTGCAGACAAGATCAACCTTTACACCGCAATAAAATCCAATGCAGCTTACCAAGGGCTCAAACACCCAGTCAAGAAAACAGAGGACGGTAAATATCTACCAGATTTTACGTACCGTTACATGACCGAAAATGTCCCATATGGCCTGGTGGTACTCAAAGGAATTGCAGAAATTGTGGGTGTCGAGACGCCGGATATTGATAAAGTGTTGTTATGGTGTCAAACAAAAATGGGCAAAGAATATATGGTGAACTCAAAGATACAAGGCAAAGACGTAGCTTCATCTCGGGCGCCACAGAGATACGGACTCACCACTATTGAATCCATCTTGTAGAGTATAATAAATTCTGCTTTTAGCTCCTAGGAAGACATGACATGACCGGCGTATGTTGACTAGCGGTTCGAACAGTTTGATGTTGTTGTTGTTGTTGCTGTTTTTGATTAGTAGAAGAGCTCCCAAAGGAGATGAAAATAAATTATTAAGTTGAATATTTGCTCTTTCAAAGTAGCTACCTGACTCTTGGTTAAATTAGACACATTTTTGTATTAGGTGACCTCAGGTGATCGGGTGGCGAACCAACGGAAAAGCGTGCATGTCCCTTGCTCCGTGAAAAATTGTCTTATACAGTCATTTCTCAAAAGTAGAAGAAATAGTCCAGTTTCGAATTCACCGAGGTCGCTGAATAGAAGCACTGAAGTCTCATTTATACGGGGTTAGCCTTGACCAAAGGTAAATATATTCACAAAGTCCAGTCAGAAGAAGACCTGTGTACAACTGCGTCTCACGATAAATATTCATTCACTAACAGTGTCTTTAAATGATGCCATGTCAAACCTCGTCTTGGTTCTGGCCAGTAACCCACGCTTAATGTTCAGTTTCAGTTTTAGCGAAGAAAACAATCTCGTACTTAAAGTCTTTTGGGTTTTTGGTCAGCGGGGCGACACCTTATTTATGATTTTGGAAAAAAAGAAAACCGTCGGCGACGCAGGGTGACAATGCGCAGGAAGCCAGGAAAAGGAAGAGGGAGTCTTTTTTTTCCCCTTAAAAACATAGTTTGAGCTATGTTTATAATTAAGATTTTACATTACGAGGGGGTAGATTCTTATCTGCTGCGCATCAAAATCAAAATCTGGAAACCATCCAAGCTCCTGCAGCCGGGTAAAATTAACGCACAGTTCCTTATACCTTCGGCCTGAAGTACTTAGCTAACTTAGCAGCTTTGTTTTCTTGAGTCAATTGCGTAACATTCTGCCTTGGTTTTTTGACAACGGATAAACATTTTACTTGCTTTGAGTGGTGCAGTCTCCTGTTTGACGCAGTTAGTGGTAAGAAAACTCAGTAAGGGATCGTAAGCGGTCCCCTGTTAGTAAAGAAGTAATATGAGGGTGTATTAGGGGTATGTGATATTACGGTCAAACCTGTAGGAACTGATCACCATTGGGGCTGGCTTAATGGGTTTTGCATAGAAAACAAAAACGACTAAAAATATTGTTCAATCGAAGGGCAAAACAGTTAGATTGAATTGTTAATTTTAGGAAGCAAAACTACAGAAACTCGAAGCAACAGTTACAACCCAACAGTCAATATCTAGTTCTAGTGATTTACATTTTACAGGCTTTTAATACATGAATAAGCCTTAAGTTAAACACTGCACAAAAAATTAGATTTACGCAAATTTACTCGGTGTAAATATGGTGCAAAAAAGTGCAAACTAGGGGTAAATTAAAAGCAAAGATGGTAAATACCGCATTTGCTTGCCAGTTTACATGGGGGTGTAAATTTTAAAGCAAATGCGGTATTTACCATCTTTGCCCTTTATTTAACCTTAGTTTGCACTTTTTTGCACCAAATTTGCACTGAGTAAATTTAGTGTAAATCCAATTTTTCGTGCAGTGAAAGTTACAACCCAACAGTCAATATCTAGTTGACAGTATAAAAGTTAAATCGGTTTAAAAGTCGTTATTTATTTGTGCTCTTTTCTACTTCCAGTTTTTGCGGTGCACAAAGCCGATCACCACTTACTCATTTTGAAAAAACAAAAGTTTTGATCCTAAAACTCCACATATTGCTTTATTTGCCCGTTTCTTCGACGATCAAAACTCATATTCTCTTAACAAAAATTGCCGTCTCAATTTATTCTATTCTTATTATGCTTCTTCTTGAAATAAGTGGGGAGCATGTTTTACTGATGTTGTTTTCTTTTTCCAGTTTAGAAGAGTTGTAAATGTATGCTACTTGCCTAGTCCCTGTACGGCGTCTTTTCAGGCCCTCTCGGTCAATGCAATTCGGTGACGTATCCGAGATGAACGGCCGGGAGACGCCTAGACAATCTCGGAGTGCGCACGCGTGAGCATTTTTGAAAAGTTCACACGGTCAACTGAAATAATCTATAAATAACTTTGCTCGTGAGTATCCTTCGCTAAAGATCGGCACTATTGACACTATTACAAAAATAACTAACCTAGTTCGTGTTTTAAAAGAACAAAAATATTACTTTGAATCGGAAAGAATATTACTGTATAACGTGCAAGTAATTTCGCTTTTAGTCCATCTTCAAATGAACCATTAAAATGATAGTCTTTATTGATAAAAAGATTTGAAACAGTGGTTTGTTGCTAGAGAGCAAATTCAACAGCCTGTCTGATTAGTTTGATAAGCTTCCAAATCCAAAAATTAAATTACATAAAGAATTTCGAAGTGAAATGATAACGAGAAATTTATAGGAGCAAGCGAAAATAGAGAAACGAAAGATAGCTTGTCATATCCAAGAATAAATATAAAATTATTTCTTTAGCTTACCTTCCGATTCTTGATCAAATAATTTTTTTGCGACTCTGTTTTGCTTAGCCTACAAATAGTTTTTGAGATGAAATAAAGTTCAAATTAGTTTAATGAGATGAATGAAAAGGAAAGGCCAAACGACTTTCAACAATGAAAACGTGCATAGAATAAAAATGCTCGTTCCTCTGTACTCTCCATGGCTGCCGGACATCTTTCATCAGCGCGGAAAAGGTATTGACAGCTCGCCCGCTTCCAAAAGCTCCGCCCCAAGTGAGACAAAATGTCTCACTTCTCCGAGTTTGTCTACGCCTCAAAAACTTTCTCGGACCACGTGACCCGAAACGCATCGGCCTCGTATAATAATGAGGCCTAGGGACTCTGCCCGCGCGCAAACAAATCATGGTCTATGTTTTTCAAAAACTTGCCTTTGAGTTTTTCTTTCGCTGAATCAACCGTTCTCCGTCTTCAGGTAAATTGCAAAAAGTTTTTCGTTGTTATTCTGAGTGGCATCTGTCTACTTGCTCTTAATATTAGGGTTAAAACTTTCAGGGAAAACTGTAGCTGCATCTATATAAACACCAACTAAAAAGACTCTAAAACATAAGCTAAAAGTAAAAACTAAATAAACGAAATAATTATCAAGCTTATTTATGTGACAATTTTTGAAATAAACGTACAGTAGAAATGAGAAAATTTGACTGTAATTCCTTTAGAATAACAGGTAGCACTAATTTCAAAAAGAAATTAACTAGCTTTGTATCGAAATCTGTCTGGGGAAATCCAGGTATGAAAGTCAAAGTCGCAACTGAAATTCGCCAACACACAGCCAGCGCTAAAGCAGTTGTTTTTCGACCGTTCTCTGAACGACTGTTATGAATGAACACTGAGGAACAAAATAATACACACAGAAGGTATTTTTGGAAACATTTATTTGAAAACCCAAATGTTTCTCTACTCAAATGAAATTCGCTTATTCCAGAGTAATGTCCCCTTTTAAACTCAACTAAGATTTTTAATCGATGCGATGAAAACTTCACAACAAAGCTGTCTCAAATTTGAGCGTGTTTCCTAAAATATTTGCTTGAATTTACCATCAGCTTGACCAAAAAGTCGATAACACAATGCTAATTGATAAATTTGCATTTCAAACAGACTTTCTCTTCTATAGAAAACACACAAAATGTGCCTTAAATCTTCGCTCGCTCGATTTTCCTTCAGTCGATTCTAGCCGTGAGGAAAGCGGTGATTAATTCATCCAGGGCAAATTTGTCGCTTGATCTTTTGTCTTTTTTCCTTCAAAACGACACCTTAGTATTTTCTTCAACTTCCACTTTTCATCTGTGCATTTTATCGGTGTATTTTACCGTCAGGAGAGGAGATTTGTTGAATTTGCCTAAATTTTACCGCGCTAGCTCAGTTTCTTGGCGTGCACCCACGGGCAAATGGTAGTGGCTAACTGACCAATCAGAGCGCTCGATTTACTTTTGTTATGTTATAATGATCACTAAATAGCCCAGTTTATATATGAGGGTACATAAACGCATTCGGTACAACTACTTTCGCAGTATTCATCTTTTTTAAAAGAGAGCTCATGTATGGAACTTGAGTCTATGCAAATTATTTATGTCATATGACACTTGTGGCAAAGCCCGAAAGAGATAGCGCAAAGCACAGATATAAGCTCATTGAATGTATGCAAGTTAAATAACATATTCGCTCCACGTACCTGGTAAAATGATAAAAAACGATAGAAGGTTTACAACCATATTACATCTACCGTTCAAAAAATCTTGAGGACAT
This sequence comes from Porites rus, assembly GCA_964035705.1. Taxonomy (NCBI): domain Eukaryota; kingdom Metazoa; phylum Cnidaria; class Anthozoa; order Scleractinia; family Poritidae; genus Porites; species Porites rus. The sequence continues at coordinate 23,619,691 of OZ037998.1, read as the reverse complement.
GTACAGGTAAGCAAACGATTGAAGGAGTACCTGTCTAAGAGTCCCTGTCAACTATTTTCCACTACAGTACAGTGGTTTGTTTACAGCACCAGCCTTGGATCTTGAGCTCGCCATACTAATCTATGTGCGCTGGAAATAATCTTTAATACCTTGGAGATTGTTCTTCCATTTTGGCGATACGGCGAATGTCAAGTTCGGGCGATTGACGGCCTCCGCCCGACCGCTTTTTCGGGCCCCTAGACCGGGCTACGAAAAGACCACGATTTCAATCGAATTCAAATATCATTCAACCCAAAAAGCTTCTCATCGTATTAAAAGGGGTTTAATACACATACTGAGTGGTCATGTTCTTGAATTCATCGCAACTGGAATATTTTATGGATTTTTAAATATTTACAAAATTTTAAGGCTTTTACGCGAGCAAAATATTGTCAGATTTCAAAGGCCTAAAATCACATCCGATACATGATTTCTAACAGAAAAAGACATTCCACGTTAAAAAGCAATCTCTAAGCTTTCAAAATATGCTTTCAAAACTCTGGGCAACATGTGAAATGAATTTTTGGGAACGCAAAATTCATAGAGCACTGGAGCGTAATTTGACCTTTCTGACTCGACAGTCAAGAGGTTCGGAGCGACACAAATCAATCCTTCAACAAATATTTCAGCCAAAATACGTTTAATTTAGGCAATCTCAAGTCTCACAGTGATACATAGATGCTTCATATACATAAGGTGGAAAGTTTCATGACATTTTGTCAGCCGTAAAGAACTATTTCTCTGGACTTCAGGTGCAGTAGTTGAACTCGCCTCGCTAATGTAAACATGTGGGTCAAGTTCTTATAACGAAACAGCGAAGTTTTCAAAATGTACACCAACTATCTATCCTGTCTAGTATATAATCAGGTCTACAATTTGTTTGTTTGTACCTTGTGTCCTTGTTTGACTTCATTCTCACAATGAAACTACAACGAAATTCGCGCTCGCTCGACATGTCACGTGTCACGTGAAAGGGCAGTAATTTTAGACTTGATTGCGTTACGTTAACACGACACAGCGATTATTTCTAAGCTGTGAAAAAAAATCGATTTCTAACTTACATGTTGTAGATACGCCATTGAATGAAGCGACAATCTGAATTTTTTTTTTTTTACCATGCAGTTTTACCAGACTTGTCGGATTCCCGACGAAACCAAAAAAATCTTAGGACCGAAAATTAACCCCCCCAAATTTTCAAGCCCTAATTTCTCCAAGCCCTGAAATTTTTCCGTGAAGGATTAAGTGATATTGAACGCTAAAAAATGAAAAGTAAATGTTTGCGGTCAGTTTATTCATCGTACCATCCGCTGAATTTTACTTTTTCTTATCTGACCGTCTGAAATGCGCGGCCAGCATTGTACGCGTGCGGTACTACACAAATCAGATTGTTTTGAATACCCTTTGAAATTCCTACTTAAATCAAGCTACCAAAAATGTCTATAGATATTTATATTTTCCAAAGTTTCCTATCCCCAAAGAAATCCCGTGATAAAAAAGTTCAAAGCAAAAAAGAAATCCCTTTATCATCTCGGTAACTTCAACTCTCCTCTCCCAGTCCAACCCCCGCCTAGGGCCGGGCCTAGGGTCAAACATTATTGTTTGCGTAGTTCGTTTTGGTTGTTGGTAGTGGTTCCACACTTCTCTCCTTTCCTCTGTTTGTCCTGGTTTCTGTCAGTTTGGAAAGATCCAAATGTGTTGTGCAATTGTATTGCAATATGCTGTATAAGGCCAGTACTTGAAAGCACATGTCAAGTAAGGGCGTCCAACCACGGTCTTAATTAGCGCTTGCGGCGTCGATATTCAAAGATTTTTGGACCGTCTTGTTTTACTGAGTTTATTCTAGTGGTGAAAATAAACAAGCATCCTTGCCAGCTAGTACAATTCTGCTTGCTTTTGTGTGGCGATACAGCGTGCAAAAATGGAACGTTGGGTGGGTGATCAGTGTGGTTCAAGTAATAAATAACCGAGCACACAATACGTGCGCAACCGATCAGTTAAGTGCCACTTTACAGTCAGTTCGAATTCTGCATCATACGATACCATTGAACTTGCGTAGGTGCCTGCGCATCTTCGAACTCATTATAGAAGAATTAGTGTAACACGAACAAATCTTTATCTCCCCCGCCCCTGATCCGTCCCCGACAGTCTCTTTCCGTGCTTTGACACACGTGTGAATGTTCCAGAGTAGGGTCATTCATAGCCTACGTAGGCGCCATTTTTTTTTGTTGGGGGGGGGGGGGGGGGGAGGGAAGAGATGTCGAGGACGCATGAGGAGAGAAAAGGAGAGAAGGCCTTCTCTCCCCTTCCAGTGTTCCCCTCGCGCGGCCTGTGATTAGATAATTACCGGCTCATGCTATGCAGGCTAAGCTAATCAGCGACCGCTTTATAATTGATGTTGCTTGAGTTGAATAATAATAATAATAATAATAATAATAATAATAATAATAATAATGGAGCAGTCATAAGGGTTGTTCAACCCCTTATGAGTACCTAGCCTGCCAGCGGTGTTGAAATCGTCATGCAGTAGTGAGTAGACATGTACTAGCTTAGACCGAGAGTGCAATATCAAAGATTGGTGTCGCAAGCGCAATATCAGACGGTAGCAGGATTTTCTACATGTAATTAGGGGCCAGCCATTTGACTTTGAGCGGGGTATGGGTGATTTCCCCCGAACCTCTGGTGATAGAATATTTTTCCCTGACATACAAAGCTATTGTATGGCAGGTATTTCCTTGCAAGATTTTTCTTGTGCTCAAAATCAGACTTCAGGAATCACCCATACCACCCCACTCTCCCCTCAAAATTCAAATCGTCGACCCCTTATAAGCTCTTTGCACATGATAGGTCATATTAGCGTGATGCATAATTATTGCGAAACGCATTAGGGACCGGTCATTATTTATCCCCTTGTGGGGGGGGGGGGGGGGGGGACAGTCGTAAGTGATAAGCCAAAAGAGGGGATCGCTGAAAACTTTGGAAGGATTCAGAGGGGGGACCACTCAAACTTGCTTGAAGAAGACATGTAGGGGTTGGGGGCGGGGATCGTGAAAGTCATCAAAAGTTATTAGGCGGGATCACTTCAGGGAAATAACATTCAAAGGGGAGGTCGGCTAATATTCACCTTGTTTAGCCCCAAATCCTCCACCCCACCCCCAGCGATAAATAACGACCAGTCCCCAGTCCCTTAGGTTATATCAGGACGGGGGAAATATGTTGAGCTAAAACAAACAACAAACAACAAAACAAACAAACCAACAAACAACAAGAAAGAACACGTAATGTACATATCGCGCTTAGAAACGTTCGGGGATCACAAGCCTGAGATCGGTAAAACTGCATGGTAAGAAAAAAATTGAGATTGTCTGGCATACTTGCAACATGTAAGTTAGAAATCGATTTTTTTTCACAGCTCCGAAATAATCGCTGTGTCGTGTTACGTAACGCAATCAAGTCTAGAACGGCCCTTTCACGTGACATGTGACATGTTGAGCGAGCGCGAATTTCGTTGTAGTTTCATTGTGAGAATGAAGTCAAACAAGGACACAAGGTACAAACAAACAAATTGTAGACCTGATTATATACTAGATAGGATAGATAGTTAGTGTAGGTTTTGAAAATTTCGCTGTTTCGTTATAAGAACTTGACCCACATGTTTATATTTGCGAGGCGAGTTCAACTACTGCACCTGAAGTCCAGAGAAATAGTTCTTTACGGCTGACAAAATGTCATGAAACTTTCCACCTTATGTATATGAAGCATTTATGTATCACTGTGCGACTTGAGATTGCCTAAATTAAACGTATTATAGCTGAAACATTTGTTGGAGGATTGATTTGTGTCGCTCCGAACCTCTTGACTGTCGAGTCAGAAAGGTCAAATTATACTCAAGTGCTCTGTGAATTTTGAGTTCCCAAAAATTCATTTCACATGTTGCCCAGAGTTTTGAAAGCATATTTTGAAAGCTTAGAGATTGCTTTTTAACGTGGAATGTCTTTTTCTGTTAGAAATCATGTATCGAATGTGATTTTAGGCCTTTGGAATCTGACAATATTTTGCTCGCGTAAAAGCCTTAAAATTTTGTAAATATTTAAAAATCCATAAAATATTCCAGTTGCGATGAATTCAAGAACATGACCACTCAGTATGTGTATTAAACCCCTTTTAGTACGGTAAGAAGCTTTTTGGGTTGAATGATATTTGAATTCGATTGAAATCGTGGTCTTTTCGTAGCCCGGTCTAGGGGCCCGAAAAAGCGGTCTGGCGGAGGCCGTCAATCGCCCGAACTTGACATTCGCCGTATCGCCAAAATATTTATCCAATGAAACTAAAATTTATATTTTCATTACTAGAATACCTAGGGGAGTCTACATAATTTTTTTGGGATTTTTCAAAAATTTTATTTTTCCTAGCTCTGGTCGATATTTACAGACATCCACTCTTAATTTCTATTAGTCCTCTCGCAAGAATGTTACGCCGGAATACTAATGGCAAAAGTGAAACTCACCTTTTTCCCCGTAAGCAGCTATTGATCAAAAGATTCCCTTAACAATGATTTCCATTCCCATACCTAATTTTCTACAATCCTTCAATACATAGTTTTTCTTGACTGAATAAAGAGTTAAATAGCGGCAGCGGCGAGATTTGATAATTTTTGGCGGGCTTTGAATACGTTTTGGCGGGATGGCGATTACACTATTCGACCGAATCCATTTGATCGCTTGGTCTCTGTGTTTTCTGCCTCTACTATGACATCTTCATCTACTAACAATAGTATTCCGCAACCCGTCGTCATTAAATAACGGAAATTTTTTATGTAGCCCGTTTGCACACGCGTTACATCATTAGCAGCAGATCATGCATAATTATAGTCACCAAAAAAATGCAGTCGGATTAGAAGATCTAACGTTTTCAACATCAAAATGCCTACCAGAGTGCCGATGAATATTACCACTTATACGTTTATCGTAACACACAACACACAAGCGCGTGCGTGACACGCGATTCACTTCGGAAACTGCAGTTTAGCAAGCTCACGCCAAAGAAATTCGTTGAATCTGCGCACACAAAGCCTCGGAGATCAATGATTGCAATCTGCTTTGGCATCCATCTTTCCTTTACGATGAGTGGTATGATGTGTGTTCAAGGACTGCGGGTTTTACATAATAAAGATTTTGAATCAACGCTTTTATCTAGCAACATTCGCCCGATTCTATTTGAGTTCTGCTACCTTCAATACGTACATTCAATACAATATGGAACTACGCTACATTTTACTGAATACTGGAAAAGACCAGAAAAACAACGCTTGAGTCGTAGGCCACGCGCGATCATTTTGAATAACTCGTGAGCTAAGAACGCAAATTTCTGGCTTATGTTAAATTGTAATCTCTTCTCAATTACTCTATCGCCAGATGCTGCCTTAATCTTGTTAACAAATGTGACGCTTTATCGAATAACTGACCACTGATTATTGCACCGAAACTAATTGCTCTTTGCAGTAGGAAGTTTATTGCTTGTCACTCAAACCCTAGCGTCCTTAACAACGCCAGCTTCCTGTGGTGTGCAAAAAAAAAACAAGTCGTATGCGGTCCTTATGCACGTGGTTGCAAACAAAGTATCTCATAAACGTGATGGTGAAGTTGAATTCTCTGGGATTTATTTCTATAAGAACTAAATTGCAGCTTTATTTTGAGGTAACTTTTATGTTGTACATAATATAATATAGTATATCCGCTGACAATTATCACATGACCATCTCGCGCGCTCAGATGAAAGACCAGTCGTTTTGCCCCTACATAAAAGCTGATATAATATGTCACACTTACCAATTCAACATAAAAACGAAACTACGCCGGGCAAGGCTGTCAGTTGGCTGACAGTCGTTTAAAGTTATATTGGCAAGCCAAATTAAGGTCAACTGACAGCTGTCAAAATGGGACATGTGCAGACCACTGTCAGAAAACTAATAACGTGGGCTCAGGTTCGCTCAGGTACACGATCTGGCATTTCCAATACATGCCGAACGGATATGTCTTACTCACACTCGTAGTTTGTTAATTCGAATATTCGCCATTCTAATGAAGGTTAATTGACAGCTGTCAAACTAGAGTATCCATTGAGGTCACATAGTGTTTAAAGTTTTGGGCTGATATTTTATTTGATCACGGGCTCAATTCGAAGCCCCATGCATAGCTTAGAAAATCTATCCATCCTAGAAAATTCGGCAATCACGTGACCGCACACCGAACACCCGACCTTCCGTCCGTCCGCACCACAGGCATGCCAATGTTTAATCTCACACTTTCTAGCTAGTTTGGAAGCCTGCAACCTGATATTGTACATCTATGTTTTGATTAATTGACAACTGTCTAAATAGTTTTTCTGCTGACCAGTATCGCCTGACCGAAGAGTTTATATTTTCAAGTGAAAGGCCCAAAATTAAGTCTTCGTGATATTAAAAAAGTGCGGTGGCTGTGGTTGAGTAGAAGAGTTGTCAGAGTTGTTTACGGTTCTACTACACCTTTAAGACGACAAGAATTGATGATTGAGATTCTTAATTCTTCATTCTTGATTGTGAACGTATCCTGGCAGAGTTGCGTTGGATGATTGAGTGGCATGGTCAAATCTCATAGTTCATGTATTTCTTTATGTACTAGAAGCTAAATAAATTTTGCTAAGAGATCATTCTCTCTTGATTTTGCACATGTTGATATGCTTAAGGTCTTATCTTCGTGATTTAATTTAAACTTCACCTTAGTTTCTAACAAATGAAGCTTAGGCAAATGAAAGGGTAATTATTTTGTGTGTTTGGAATTCTCTTTTCCGGACAGCAGTTATTACACTGCCTTCAGTTAGAGTCCTCATTCAGGTGTGTTTTGTTGTAAACAGAGGAAAAAATTATAAATTCCAAAAACTATACTACCCCTTGGAACAAGATTATGTTTTAAAAAAGATAAGCTGTTTTCAGAAAATAAATGTTCAAGTTTGCATGTTTTGACAAGGACCACATCTGGCGTAAAATATGCTTCAAAGGGAATTTATATAATGAGGAAAATGGTAACATTTCTATTTTTGCCTTTCCTTTGGCCACTGTGATCAGTTTTTACCATACAATTGCATGTTATTTTTTACACCCTTGGATATCAACATGCCAGGTTAGTTTGTGTCTGTATAAAAATGTAGTTAGTGAAATCAAACCCTCTTAACTTAAAAATTGCTATGTACTAGTGGATTTGAAAAACACCATAGGATGTCTTGAGAAAAAAATGTAAAATGATTATTAAGATAATATTAATAATTTTAGTTAACAACAACAGATACTTGTGTTGAGGCAGGCAAAAACATTTTCAGAGACCATAAACCTTCAATGACTTTGCTATTACAACAAGTGGTGAAAAGGTATTAAAATGTGAGATCACCTACCTGGGCTTACACTGTAAGAGAGTATGAGTAGTAGGACACATTGTTCATTTCCCTACTCTTTTTAACCTAAGAGACCTTATTTTATAATCCTGATTCATTTCATTTAGCATACAGAATTATGTTAGCTTTGAAACTAAGAAACATGGAAAAAACTTAGGGAAAAAAATGGTGGCACCAAAAATGTAACTATAGACTGCTCTTCATCAACCTTCACAACCCAAAGAGACACCCTGTTCAAAACTCTAAAGGGTGAAATGGTCACCAATCTTAATCAGGAGCACATTAGTACCCATCTAGGCCAAATAAGCCAAGAGTGACGCCAAGAATAGTTTCATAGAAAGAACTGCTGAGGGGATTGGGGTCAAGGGACAATAACTTCTTTTGATGGTTGATAAAAAATAAATTTTAATTTACCTTGTTTATTTTAGTTGTAAATCAGATTCATAACTTACACAAACAATTATTGAAGTTGTACATTTTTCAAGCTCCGTCTGATTCTCTTTATAAAATTTGCAAAACATTCAATTCCCTTTTTTCTGTTTCTTGTACTTCAGTCCTTTGAGGGATTTTCTGAACGCACACCTCTCTCTGATGTACTCACTCTTATTAGCAACTGGATTAGCCTCTTGCCCTTGCACTAAACCATCATTTCAAGTATAATTCAGAACTATAGTGTCATTTTTGTACAAAAAAATTCAAGGAAATACTTGAAACCGAAGTCACTATATAATATAAAACTATTAAATACAGTATTGCTGTTGGAAATTTAATAATCATCCCTCCAATGATGTTCTATGCAGTGAAGGTTTGAAGGTTTAGTAAACCTCTCCCAGCCTTCTGATATGAAAAATGGATTAAACTGACAGACCCAGTACATGTGAAGCAAAGTGACTGGAACACTTACCCCGGCTTTTACTAAATTGGCCCTGTATTCTGTATTTACGCCTATAAATATTTGTTGCGGTTCTCGGTTATCCATGGTACAAACAAACTTATACGTACGAACAGCGAAGTAGAAAATTGGTTTAATGAACATTCACATGTGACTGTTGCAAAACTCATACTAATATAGTGTGCTCGTAGCATTTGTTTCGGATAAGGAAGAGAGTCTTAATACCTCTGTAAGTGGAAAAACATAAGAGATGGAGAAGGCTGGTCGCTCGAAAATTCACGAAGCTTATAAATAACTGAACTTGCCGAGATACCTAATCACGATAAGTGAAGTCACCCATAAGCTGTTCAAACATCACGCCTCCTGATGTCTAAAAATTCCATTAAAGAAGTTCATGAAAACCTTTTCTTGATGTTTGGGGGTGGGAAAACCTTAAACCGAGCAAAAACTCATCGTCCTTCCACAGGTCTGCATTCTTCGCCATATTTGTTTTGAAGGAAAATTGGTACTCAGTCTCACTCGACCAAATTTCTTAACTGGGGCGATCATGTAAACTCGGTTCCAGACCTCGCTGCCAGCCTCCCCTGATGCATATGAAATAAGTCGTGTTCATGAGCCGCACTTTTAAAATTTTGATTTCGAACTGACCTCGGACGCGAAAATTCATCCGGCTTTTACATTTCCATGCAAGGAAGGCAATCGATTTTGACTTTTCTCACTGTCACGCGTTGATCACGCTCTACGTCCAATTTTGTTCTGATTGGTCAAAATTTGACAGGTGAGTTCATGCGGAAAATTTATGCAGCGTCTGGTAACTTGCTTACTGATAGCTGGAGTTGATAGGGTTTTTTGTCATCTTGTGATGTTTTAAACTGTCTTTTTCTACTTGGTGTACAAAATGAAATACAGCTGCTATCAAGATTGTTCTATAATTCATGGCTGTTTGTTTATTGCGCTTTTTGTTGACAAATGCACCGCTTGTCAAAGTCATTGGAAATCCGATTTCGGATGGCATCGTTTTCAAAAATGAGCTTACTCACTTGCCGTTGCTTGAGGCATAAGAGGGTTGAAAAGTCTCAAGCGATTCTGGAACACTTGATGACCTTCAGAAGCAGTATCTCGACTGGTAAGCCTGAGCAATTATTGTCTATGATGTGTGGTTTTTTTTTTCGGTTTCCTGAAGTTGAGCGTATGGCCTTATGAGGCTTAAGTTTATACACGAGCAATGATCTAACCTACAATAGTATCAGGTTTAAAAATCCTTTAGACATTTTTTGACCACAAATTCAAAGAAAAGGTTCCGAAGATTATTTAGTTATGATTTTGACTGTAAACTGAGAAAGCTCTGAGCGATTTTCTTGCCTCGAGTTCATCTTGAAAAAGAGCAAACACCGGGAAGCCTGCTTAAAACACAAATAAGCTTATACTTACCTGACTCATGATTTTCAGAGACACTTTAAGGGGTGGCAAATGGTAAAATCCGAGACTCGCCGAGACGCCGAGATCCTAGTTAGGACTAGTTAGAAATCCGAGCCCGAGACTCTTTGGTGAAAAGTTTCGAGACTCAAAAAAAGTAAAAGCAAACCATGAAAAAACGAGACTTCGAGACTTATCAAAAACGCTTCCGAGATTTCGAGATCCTGCCAAAATTTTCCGAGACCCACGTTTTTCGAGGTACCATTCGCCACCCCTACTTTACTCTCAACACTTCTCTTCGTGAATGAAAATTATTTTCTCTGTACATGTTTCACCGAATTATATTTATTTTATTGATTGCTAGTAGGCCCTCTCGCAATTTTTATCGCCTCACCGGTTGTTTCCTGTCGAACATATAAACATCACATGCAGGAATACTCAAAACGCCGCGCGTAAATATCACTCGCTTTTAAAGATTACACATAACAAAACCGTACACAGTTAAATAAATGAAGGGAAATAAAACCTAAACATAACAATTTCTCTATCATGTTGAAGCGTAAATGGTAACTCTATTAATCGCACTGCAAATTTGGTGCCTGTGAAAAGTGAGAACCCGTCCGGCTGGCCGAAAAGTGATTTTGGGAATTTTTTTATCGTTTTCATTAAAAGCCCATAATTATTACCCTGCATATCACATAGGACCAGATTTTTCTAACTGAACAGTCCCGGCATTACAGAATTCTCTTCATGAAAACGTTTTATAATTCAATGCTATAATTTGTTGTGCAAAGGAAGCGCGTGCTTTGATCGTCGTGGATATTGAATGAGTGCAAATTCTCTTGCAAAATTGTGAAAAACTGCAGAATTATAGGTTTAAATAGGGCAAAAAAAGAACAAATTCTGTCCGAGGTCTGTATGATAAAAAAAAGGACCTCATAGTAGTTTACCTGAGACGTGATGAGAAAAAGTATGTTTAAAAGGCTGGTTTACACGCCACCAGATTCGTCGCCAAGATTTACCTAAACTTGTCGAAGGCTGATTTTTTATTTTGGCCTCTCTTTTAGACAGAGGAATGCAACGTGTAAATTGGCTGCCACCAAGAACTATCGTGGCGAATGTTTATATTTCGGGTTGTCCAATTATCCATAGTCTCTCTAACGGAGCAATGTTGGAGAGACTGGTGAATGCCACATTATGATGCAACAGCTAATGCAAATACAATACACGAATAGGTCTATTTGTTTTCCAGGCCTAATCTACTGTGATCCAACATGATTGCTACTTTTGGGTGTACAAATAAGACTATTTAATAACTCGATGTAAAATCTGTTTAGCTCTTGGACTGTCAAAATTATTTTTCTCTAAAACCAGTTAGCTTTTGCCTCAAAAGTCAAATGAATGTGCCCTGATCTGTGGATTACAAGTTTATTGTTTGATTTAAATTATGAATTTATTAACGGGAGCTTCGCTTTTAGCCCTGGCTAAATCTACATTTAAGCAATAGCAAATGTTTTCTGTGTTTGCATAGCCTGATATAAACACGAGAGGGGTTGGGAGAATTCGAGACAGTTATGCAAACCCGAGACGAAGTCGAGGGTTTGCATAACTGTCGAGAATTCTCCCAACGCCTCGAGTGTTTATATCAGGCTATGCAAATACAGGAAAAAAGTTTTCTATTGCTTTTATAAAATAACTTTTCCGAGAAAAAAACGCAAAACTCTTTGTAAGGCACTGATTAAAAGAGAAATTCTTACCAGTCGCAAAATCTTGTCCACGAAGTCTTGCACGCGTAATCAGTTCTTGTTTTGCAAAAAGATGCTTTGCAAAATACGGATTTTTCTCGCTAAAACGGTCAGCTTAAGCGAAGAAAAATGTACACACCTTCTTTGTAACGATTTTCCAAGTTTCAGCCGACGAAGGAATGGGTAAATAAAGTAAACTTTTTGAGTTTTGAACTCGAAAACTTTTTCAAATTTGTGCTTGCGTGATTAGCGCGCGAAAAACCAAACAACTTGACGCCACAACTATGTTTACATACTCTCATGCAAACACTGCTCTCGGCCAATCAGAGCGCGCGAACTATCTTAGTTATTTTATAAATTATATTATCATGCTACTGGAAGTGACGGAGATAGCGCTTTATTATCTGGGATATGTCACAATGTAAATAATTCTCTTCTTAACCGATTTATTTTAGGGAAAGATGGAAGTGCGACTCTGTTATCCGAAAAAAAAATGCAAATTATTTTATCGACATTAACAACTCTAAGTAAAATTAAATCTTTATTAACGTTAATACTCTGAATAGTCTTTTATCTCAGTTTTCTCAGGCCGAGTGGGTCTTGTCTTATCAATTGAACGTCACGATTAAAAATGAAACAACTTTCGATTTAAAAAAAAAGATGAAAAACACACACACAATTTATTACTACTCGATCTTCAAAGACCGACAGTTATGCTGATATAGACACCCTTATTAATGAAATTTAGAAAAGATCATGTTAATCTAGTGTAATGCAACTTTTATTTATTTACATATTTATTCATTGAATTTCGTATTATTCATAATTGTTTGTTCAAAATATTTCCCCAATTCTCATTGGCTAAAAGCCGCACACGCATAATTCAATTTCCTTGTAAAAACTAAAATGGTGGACACTTCACTTGTTTCAAGAGTAAGAGCTACAGCTGGAACTAGGCGAAATAATGGCTAAAAACATAGCAAAAACAGCAAGAACACAACTCGGTGGGCGAAATCTGCTATTTGGAGAATATTTGCGGAGCCGGACAAACCTAAGCGTAAACTATCGAAGATAAACTTAACATCGATGCAGGTAAGCTTGTTTTAGCTATGTTTTTAAACTAGGAATTATTTTGAATGAATAATAAAGCAATTAATGATTTCGGCTTTCGTTGGATATGAAGAATTAAGCAGATCTCGGAGGGTGGTACCCACCTCAGCCTTTGGCCTCGGTGGGTAACACGATCCTCGATCTGCTTAGTTCTTCATATCCTACCACCCTCATTCATTAACTGCTAATTATTCGATTCGACTAGTTTTACCTCTTGATTTATTTTCCTTATGTAAAATGTTTTAAAATGTACCTATGAAATCTTTGAAACTTTTCGTTAACTCGTTTTAGTCAATAATATTAGTAACAACGATATGAGATAACCTGTGAGCAATAAGCTCGGCCTTTAGCCAATCTCTTTGGAAGATCTGAGAAAAATAAGATCAATAAGATCACTTCGAGTCTTTCGTTCCAACAACTGTTTTAAAAGAGGACTCAATTTGGTAGAAGCATTTAAGGTTAACGGTAAATATTTTGAAGCAGATCGATTGTTTTGAAAAAGTTCAAATGTTTCCATCATCGGTGTAAGCCTCGAAAGCCCTTTCCGGGGTGGAATAAAGGCTGAAACAGCGTCAATAAGCCACGAGACAAGAATCGGAAACTCGAAAACGCACAGCTACAAACTTCTATTTTCAACACCCAACGAATAAAAGGTTTTTTTTTTTTTTTTTTTTAGCAGTTTTCTGACTAATGGTTAATGCCATTGAGATCCAGTCTTAAGGTGGCTCGATATAGTTTTTCAAGGTCAATACCTCCCAAGTTTGAGCGTAAGCTACGTCGCCGGAAGCAAAGATTTGGAAAAATTGACACCACAGTTGTATCAGATAAAGATGAAAATTTGTTATGATCAGGGTTGCAATGACATCGGAGTTGTCATAGCAACGAAATGACGCCATTACCTATTTTACTTGCAACAGTATTTCTCGGCACTGGGAACTGTTCTTCCAAAATCGTTTACTGGAGCTTTTTCCTACAATAGCCGCCTCGATGTTAGTGAAGTTTAAGCGAAATCTGTAAGAGCGTTATCGAGATATTTTGGGAAGAAGTTTGTATGGTTAGAAATACGGAGAAAAATGGACAGTCTTGATGTTCGACTGTTATCTGTACTAAACGTAGCCTGTGTTCAGACGTTCCCCCTCCCTCAGGGAAAATCGGGAGAGGAGACGTCTGTGAATCGCCGACGATAATCGTGTTCCCGTTTCCCCGGAATGTTGGGGACAGCCTCTGATTGGTTGTAATGTTAATGCCATGACGCAAGTAATTTCCGGTGTTGTGATTGGTGAATGAACCTCAGAATAGATTCCCCGGGGAAAAGCTCAGCCTTTGTGGACATTCATATTTGTTTACCGGTGTTTGTATTTCGGCTATCTCGAAAAGGCATGAGAAGTTAAGACCACCGATGTTTGCTGCACCGGTTGTGGGTGCGTCTGTCTGTACCGGTCGGTATTGTAAATAAAAGAGAGGGCATACAAAATCCAACGTTAATAGCCAAGGTAGGTCAAGCTTATCCCAAAAAGATTGTTTATTTGAAAACAAAATAAATTGATTATTTGAAAAAATGAATCCGTTAGTCGTTCCCGTAACTGTTGTCAAATTTAAATCGGTATAATGAGCAGTGAATATTTTAAGAGAACTTCTCTGCATTTTGTCAGATTGAAAATCTTTGAATGGATTAAATGTCTTTTAGAAGACATTTACATCAAATTCAGGGACACTGAGCTGGTAGAAATTTCGCAACTGAATCGCGTGTGAATTCACGGCTCATCACGCATGCTAGCCTGTGTACAGACGTCCCCCTCTCCCTCAGGAATAATCGGGAGAAAAGATGAATCTGAAATCTACAACTACCAAGGGTTCAACTTTCGAATAATGAAAACATTAATGGGATCTTGGAAGGTACGCTTGACCTGGCTTGACTGTAATCAGAGATCTTATATCTGGATTTTTGGGTGGACATTGCGTGAAGATGTTCGGCTAGCCTGTGCACAGACGCCAGAGCTATTTTTCGACCTACATGTGCCTTTTCAACTGTCACCGAAAGAACAAAAGAATTTATGCAAATGTATACCGGCACACGATTAACGACGGCGATTCACAGACGTCTCTTCTCCCGATTTTTCCTGAGGGAGAGGGGGACGTCTGTACACAGGCTATACTAAACGAAGCGCTTTTGACATGCAATTTCACCTCATAGTAGTTTCAATCTTTTTAAAAACGTGTGTGACAGATCATGGAGATACCTCCAGCCGATTGCTAGAAAGAAGGATTTGATTATTATGTATCAAGGCGCTCTTTTTAGCAGTAATGTAAACATTTCGGTCTACTTTAACAAATTAGCGAATAATTGTTAAACCGCTCGATAAATTTTTTAGAAAATTTAAGACTCTTGAGATAAACTGTCCTTTTATATGACCTCTTAGTTTCAAGATTATTGATATATTGTAAGGCAGTAAAATTAGGGCTACAATTCGCTAATATTTTGTCGGAAATTTTGTCTTTACAAGTGAGAGTCTCTGATTATTCAGGGGTATTGTCTCAAGGTTTCATTTTCACGTGAACAGCAGTAACTAACAATGCATTTGACATATGCAAAAAAGCTAGCTATTGCTGTGCACGAAAATATGAATTTTGGAGACAATACCCCTGAATAATGGAGGCTATCACTTGTAAACACAGAACTCTTGACAAAATATTATCGAATTCAAGCCCTTATTTTACTGCCTTACAGTATATCAGTAATCTTGAAACTAAGAGGTCATATAAAAGGACGGTTAGTCTCAAGATTCTTAAATTTTCTAAAACATTTATCGAGCGGTTTAACAATTATTCGCTAATTTGTTAAAGTAGACCGAAATGTTTACATTACTGCTAAAAAGAGCGCCTTGATACATAATAATCAAATCCTTCTTTCTAGCAATCGGCTGGAGGTATCTCCATGATCTTTCACTCACGTTTTTAAAAAGATTTAAACTACTATGAGGTGAAATTTGCATGTCAAAAGCGCTTCGTTTAGTACAGATAGCAGTCGAACATCAAGACTGTCCATTTTTTACCGTATTTCTAACCATAAAAACTTCTTCCCAAAATATCTCGATAACGCTCTTACAGATTTCGCTTAAACTTCATTAACATCGAGGCGGCTATTGTAGGAAAAAGCTCCAGTTAACGATTTTGGAAGAACAGTTCCCAGTGCCGAGAAATACTGTTGCAAGTAAAATAGGTAATGGCGTCATTTCGTTGCCACGACAACTACGATGTCATTACAACCCTGATCATAACAAATTTTCATCTTTATCTAATACAACTGTGGTGTTAATTTTTCCAAATCTTTGTTTATGGCGACGTAGTTTACGCTCAAACGTGAGAGGTATTCACTCAAAAAAACTGTATCGAGCCACCTTAAACTTTTGTATCACCTTGGCCACAGGCTACCCATGTAAGAATTAGGACTGTTGGAAGTAATAAGCAACCAGCCACAACAAAAGGGCAAAGGCCAATTCCGTGTTATAAAAACCCTCACTCTCAAAATGAGACTAAGTGCACAACCTTTCAAGTGAAAATGAGTTATATTTGCACAAGAGTAAAGCTCAGAGAATGAATCCCCCATATAGGCCCTATACTCATCGTAATCCCTCTAAAGTTATATTTAGATCTTCTCTGAGATCTGTTGTTCCCAAGAGGGTTGAGTGATATCCAATCATATGTCCTTAATTTTTCCAATGTTGACAGGTGGGCGAAGGCCCACGCAATGCATCGCGACGTTCGCGAATCAATTGTTACGTTAGCGGAAGACGTAGGTTAGGTTAAGAAAACTGCAGCCATGGGTAAACGAATCGAGTGTATACTTTTTGTGGCCGAATGCGACTTCAGGGAAGTGAGTGTAGTAAGGGCAAAGAAAAAATACAGTGGCGTAGACTGTAAAGTTTTAAATAATTATAACGAAAGAACTACTGGACATCGGGCTGCGGTCTAAGGACTCACTTATATCAAGAAGAACAAAATGGAATATATCAGCCCATGAAGAATGTTCTTGGTGTAGCTTCGGTTTAGGCAACAATACGGATCTGAAGATAATTGACCGTAGGAATTGAATTCAGCGTCCTGCAAACATTAAGAGCGTCTAGCGTCAGGACATAGCAGGAAATCATCATCACCTTTACGGACCCGAAAAGCTACACGCGTGTAGCTATTCAGATAAATGTACTATGGAGAAACTAAAGAAACTAAAATCACTACTAAAAGGTTGTTTAGCTGCAAGAAAAGGCTTAAGACTTTAAAGAGGTCAAAGAAAATTAGAGCTTAACAACTGCATCTGAGATCAAATTAATTCTGTGTAAACCACACCAGAAACCACAAAACAATTACGCAATGCCTCATGACAATGTCAATGTATGACTCCCTCGAGACTCATTAGAGCAGCCAAATTGAGATTTGCTAAGTAAAAACTCAAAATGCTCCATGCACTGCAAACCTTCGAGTTAGGAAAACGGAAAACCCTCTTTGTTTTGAATCATTCTCTAAAGCGGTCACGTTTCACACTCACGAGCTTACGAGTCGTGTTTAGCCTGTCAACACTTTATTTCAAACTTAATTTCTTAAGCGAATCTTCCAGATCTTCTGACGATTTTCTGTTTCTCGATGCTAATGTCGACTGATACATGCTCAAATAAAGAAAGGCTCTGAAAAAACGGTTATCATTTCGC
Source organism: Porites rus (assembly GCA_964035705.1). NCBI lineage: Eukaryota > Metazoa > Cnidaria > Anthozoa > Scleractinia > Poritidae > Porites > Porites rus. The sequence continues at coordinate 23,602,364 of OZ037998.1, read as the reverse complement.
ATTAAGAGAGGATAAACCCTCTTTATTCTCTCTTGTTTATCATTCATCGCAACTCTCGCACTCCCAACATGCTTTTGCACTTTCACTCCTCCACGAAACTTCCACGCAACACTTGAGGAAATATTATCCGCGGGAAAATTGATACGTTCCAAAAATAACTTTAGAGGGAAGGGCCTATATGGGGGATTCATTCTCTGAGCTTTATCCTTTCTTGATTTGCATGACAATGAAAAATCATTTCCATATCAAACGCTGAGCATGCGCACTTAACCTCGTTTTGACACACAGGCCCGGGGGAACACGGAAATGGACTATTCATATTTGGAACTTTTTCAGTTTATGCAAATGTGCAAAATCGAATCATCACAGCAGCAGAGGACGACCTAACCGTTAAAAAGGGCTCTGTCACTAGGATATTCCTATTATAAAGTAACTAAGATAGTACACGCCTTCTGATTGGTTAAAACCCTGGGGTTTATTTTGCTGGTAAACTCATAGAAAACTTTGGGTTATTTTATAGAAGCAATAGACCACACTTTCTATGGGTTTACCGGCGTGATAACCCACTTGAGATGTTGGCAGAATACTCGAAAGGCAAGTTGTAAATCACTCGTCTTCGGCTCGTGACTTACAAGCTTTTCTCGTGTTCTCCCAACATCCCGCGTGGGTTATCACGCCGGTAAACCCATAGAAAGTGTGGTCTACTGCTTAAATATTTTACGTCAATTCTTTTTTTAGTCATTACCCAAACACAACATCATGATCAAAATTTTATCAGGGCGCACTACCCATAATAATTTTCTAGCGAGTTTTGCCGTGCATAGTTTCCACTGGTACGTATTGCAAATCTTTTGCCTCGTCCCAACTAATTAAGTCATCAATCTTGGTCTGTTCCTCAACTTCTGACGCCAATTCGTCCCAACGCTTTTTACGCAGTTCATCTAGGTAACTGTCTTCCGTTTTGATCAAGTGATTGCAAACATATTTAAAACTTGAATTCAAATCATTCCTAATGGAATAACCTTTAGTAAATTTTCCACCCCAAATAGGTTGCATTTCAGTTCCATAATTGGTAAAACACAGTTGTTCAAGCTTCAATCTCCTTTTACGGAAAGCAGACAGGTCCTCGTAAAACCCTGAACCTTCCATTTGTACCTTTCTCCAAAAAGTAGCATTGAAATAATTAAATAACAAAACGTCTGCCATATTCCACTGTTTTATGTTTTCCTGAACTCTGTCACTTAGGTGAAAAGCCTTTTCTTTGCCTAGTCTTTCATTGACCTTCACATACAAAATATCTTCTATGTCCCAACCGCACAGTCGCTTCAACAATACTAATGATTCGTCAAAGTAATCCATAATCATAACCAAATCAAACTCTTTGTTCAAAAAGTTAATGTAATCGGTAACAGCTGTATAATTTTGGAAACATCTGAGGCTTAAGCCCAAATCAAATATCATCGGGTTTCTTAAAGAGAAACTTTTCACTACAAATTTACCGGAGGTGTAATAATATGAAGACGGTCTTTCTAGACATTTTTCCAGTGAAACGACGGGATCTATTCCTAAGCCAAATTGTCTTCCCAGATGGTAATAGTTGAAGTTAGACTCAAAATTATCCACCGGATTTCTAAGAATTGTGACGTACTTGCTAGTTTCGGGAGGAAAAAGCCAGTTTAAAGATTTCTTGTTAAATCTTGTATGGCTGCACAAAATGTTAGGCTGCCTGTGGATAGGAAGGGCGCTAGATATGCGGAATCTTTGTGGCCACTTTAGGTGATAGGCTCCAAGAACAAAAGTAAGATTTCTCCTGTCTCCATAACGAAAGAGGATGTTGACGAAAGTGCTCGAACCAGTTTTGTGCGTCTTAAGGAACATTATGTGATGAGAAGGGAGACCTCTTGATGTCACATGGAGATCATTTCTATGTCTGCAGCTGGAGTTACTGAATAGCAGATAAGAAACAGAGTAACTCTAACTATTTAATCCCTTTTGATCAATTAGAAATTGCACAAAAATCATAACTTTCAAACAAATTGATAGGCTTTACAATACAACATAAAAAATGATAAAAAAATTATAAGTTAGTAAAAATTAAAAAGACACCCTTTATTGATTGTTCGTTTGAAACAAAGCAAGATATAATCATGCCCTCGAGGACTAAGTAACCTTTTCCCCTTCATAAAATTTAGTGGATGATATAGATCGGGGCCTTTCTTGATATGCTATAAAAATCTAGGACACAGAATATCCTTAATGGGTTGAAAATAACGTAGTCACCGCCATATTTGTAAGCATGTGGTCTACAAAACCTATCAACGGGACTAAGATATTTACACTTCGTTGTGCTTACCCAAACTTCAATAGCGTACGGAAATAGTGGAGTTCTTGGGTTGACTGGAATTATGGGTGTCAAGTCATCCGCATATTAAAAAAGCAAATTTCTTTCCGGCCACACAGCGCCAATATCGTTAACCATGACGGAGAAAAGAATGGGCCCCAACACAGTCCCTTGAGGAGCAACTCTGTTAACCCTAACAAGCCCTATAGTTTTCCCATCTTTTGATGATCAGTATGAATTGGTTGGCAGAATGCCGTTGTTTCAGAAAGAGTGGAAAGTTCTAATGAAAATTGAGTAATTATTTTTCTTACCTTACTTCACTGGGATTCATCCACCACAGATGCGTCAAATGATGTGTAGAAAAAATGGTGAACAGTGACAAAAGACAAAGAATGGCTAATTGGCCATGCTGACTAGAGATCATCTCGTCTCTGCTCTCGACCTAAGTCACCAATGATGCCAAAATATGCAGAGCTCTCTGAAAGGTGGATAAAAAAATGATGCTTATGATTCCCCGGGAAGCTATATATTTTACCAGGAGCCGATTAACTGAAGCATTCATCTGTGCAATTACCTTGAGTCAACCATTCCCTGTTTTTAGAACTGTAAATTCTGGTGCAATGGCGGCTTATACTAACGTTTGCACAGAACCACAGGAAAAAAATGGTAGCCGAGGGAGAAATATTTTTCTTTGCTCCTTTACCTTTGCCTTTGAAAATTCAGTTTATGCTGCAAGTGTTTCCGAACTTACTGTTATGTAAAGGTTTTTAAAAAGATGCTATAAGAGGCGTTATACGTCGGTCAATTACAACATATATGAACTTTTGGAGAAAAGCGACAGACGCCTTTTTATAACCTCAAACGCGATGACCATCCATTAAAAAGCTTGCTCCCAAGGTACAAAGACTGTATTGCAAACCTTCGAAGGAAATCCATTGTCAGGCCCAGCATTAACACTGAACGTTTCAAAGATAGCTTTTTTAATAGATTGATTTTTAAATATAATCTAGCTGTGTAAATACCCCATATGTATTTTTAATCAATTTAATCTTTTTTATTCGTCTTAATCATTGTAATTTTTTTTCTATCAATATATATTTTTACTGTAACATCAGATATGTAATTTTATCGGATGCTTTTTAATAAAGACGTTATTATTATTAAAATATGATCTCTGTTCCTTCTCTTTTTACAACCGGGGAAAACTGGTTTCTAGTAAACATGGATTTGATATTTCATCAGACTGAAAAAATAGTTGCTTTGTTAAGCAACTAAAAATTAAGCCATCTTTTATCCTATACCAGTAATGTTGTTTTTCTGCCGATTACAGAGTATAAAAGAAGTCCCGTCCCAGTTAGAAGAAACTCAAATGAATCTGGACTATTTCATAATTTTACAATTTTAGCAAGTTTCTCGAATATTACCATATTGTTATAATTGTTTTTATCAAATTATCGGTTGTGAAGGGGCTCTTATGTAAGATCCTTTAAGGTGGCTCCATCATTTGCGCATTGAGCTATTACGAACTTTTCGTCATAACTTTCTCGGTTTTAACGCGATAGCTCCGTAAACTTTGCAAAGAAAAACAGATATCATTTATCAGTAATACGAAATAATCCGATTTCATTGCTGGTTTATTCATTTTTTGCGAAATCAGCACTTAAAATGCTCCTACTTTTCGAAGAAGATAGCGTCTAGTAAAAAATATTGCCGATATTTTCGACTAAAATTTCTGATATCGGCTTTTAGTGATATCATAAATATTCCAGAGAAATTTCAGGGAAATTGTTGAAGCAGGAGTCCGTAACTAAGAGTCATTCAAAATTCAGCATTTGAAATTAGTTTGGTATTGGTATTTGAGATCAGACAGAACTTTCGAGCACCTTTGTTCAACAAAGTTATGACTACGAAATTAGCACGAGCTGGAGTTCTGCGAAGAATTCGCACCTCAGCTGGAGGACGAACGATAATGATGTTCATGTCTGCGAACCGAATTATATCACAGTGGAAAATAAAAATAATCGCAAACAATACTACCTATGTATAAACTTACAACTCTGAAAATTTTCTTGACTTCTTAATTCAATGGCTGAATTGTATTTTTCCCTGATTATTATATTTTGCCTACTGCCTCCTGTGCTCATTTTGTAGTCATAAACAAAGGTGCACGACAGTTCTATCTGAGCTCTGATACAAGGAAGCTTACAAAACCAATACTTTTTTATAAAAATTGAGTACCTTTTAAAGAATAGCCAGATTGGCAATCGGCATATGTTATAAGAATAAACAAGCACTGAAAGTACATGTCCCGAAAATTAGAACTGGTGGCTCGTTCTACCCTTTTATTTCAGAGCAATTTATTTGAAATTCCAAAACAATTTCAAAGCTAAATTTTGAACGACTTTTAGTTACGGACTTCTGTTCCGGCGATTTCGCAGGCATATTTTATGCCGGTGAGGCATAAAATTTCCCTTTATTCTCACTGCTGACCCTTTACAGCTTCACGAGATCTTTGGGATAACGTGTTTCTAGTGGTAGAATTGACTGGGACCGGAACTGAGGCTATCATCGTTTATTTTCACCTGTTAGTAAACTACTACCTAGAAATCTAGTATACCGTTTCACTTACCTGATGAGCTAGAGCAAAGAGGTGCCACAAGCCTAGTCTATGACTAACTTGTTAAATTGCCCGTTTCATCCTGTAATTATCAAAACTAATAACGTGTATAAAAAGGAATTGCCAAGAAACGCTCAGACTTTTTGAAAAATGTAGAATCCTATAAGGATCGTTATCAGCAGCTGGCCAAAGCACATTATGTAAATTTTACAATTACACCTTTGGAATCTATACTTGCCACGTTTCAATATAAAGAGGTTAAAAAAAAACTTTAACTAAATCCAAAGACGTTTTTGGCATCGCAGGGCGGGTATCATCCAAAAAACAGCTGTAAAAGCATCGATCATTTAAGTGCAACATGGATTCTGTAGCCTCATCATCTTATTTTGAATTAATGTTATGAATGAGCATACACCAATGAATAGGCATAGATATTGTTTCGTAAACATTTTTATTCAAAACCCATTGGGCCATCCCAATAAAATGTTTCGTTTCCCATCGCCCGACCGACCCATTTTTTTCGAAAATTAAAAAAATATATATTCCTGATTCACTAGTCAAAGAAGCAAGTATTTTAATTTAAAAGCACACGATCTTGTTTTGTTAACAACAATTGGCATGATGTGATGTTCTTGTTTTAAATTAACATCAATACTACGCTTTTTTTTGTTTAGATATTTGATAGTCGAAAAGACCACGTTTTCGAGTTGACTTTGTAACCAGGCTTTCTTACTTAGCAGTCTGGCCTTCTCTGGAATCCAAACCCCTTCAAGTGTTCATTCTTTTTTTTTTTGGCCCACCGACCGACCCACCATCAGAAGAGACAGGGCGATGGGAAACGAAACATTTTATTGGGATGGCCTTTGTTTATCCTTCCAAGAATTTTGCGTAACACTTACTGGATTGGGGATCCGTTCGCCCAAGTAAAATCGGCTAGCTAAGCACATGGTTAAATCCAAAACAAAATCCATCTCAAGTCTGGGTGCATTTTCCAATTTTTCTGCACGTTCAATCTATAGTTTTCTCAAAGTTCCTGCATATTTGTTTTGTTATGGAGCTTGGGCGCAGAAAGAGTCAGCAAAACTCCAGAGTGTGTGTACAGGTAAAACTGGTTTATCCAGTATGAAACTTGCCTGACTCATCCAAATCGCTGGATGATCGGCAGATTAAAGGAACTTGAAGATGTCGGCAGAGTCGCTTCCTCTTTCCCGACGCATCTAGGAAAGATCGAAGCGACTCTGCTAGCAGGGTACGCGCAGTCTAACACAAGTCCACAAAAATACATACTGTATTAATTTCATCTATTAAAGTCGCGGGACCTTAATAGTTGAGACCTTAAAAGTCAAGCATTTTAGAGCCCTAAAAGTCGAGCATTTTATAGTCCTTAAAAGTCAAGCATTTTAGACTACCTAAAAGTCAAGCATTTTAGACCTCTTTAAACTGGAGCATTTTAGAGTCCTTACCAATATGCTTGAGGCGAGTTTTCGGCCCGTAAAAGACGTGCATTGTAGACCCCTTTTCAAACTCCTTAAAAGTGGTGTATTTTAGATTCCTGGCAACTTGGACCGTTCTACTTCATTTATGTGGAGCACATTTTTGGAGTCCGTTAAAGAAGAATTATTATAGTTTTAAACAGAGTACAATTTAACCTATTTTATACACTGAAATTAAAATGCGTCTAACAACCCTTTTTTCACTTTCATAATGCATATATAGGGCTAGCCTGTTTCAGTCGTTCAGATCGTAGGGAAGGCGCCATTTGTTCAAAAAAATGAAATTGTATTCCATTGAAATTGCGGTGGATTCGAGCATCTAATTTTTAAAATGTGCCATGGAAATTCAGAAAATTCATATAGTTGTGCATATCTTCTCAGGATTTGCTTTATTTACGGAAAGTGAGTGTATCGCGGAGTTGAATCCCTCTGCAAGTTGTTGACCGCTAACAAGGTGCATTTTGATTTACCAAAAAACGGGTGCAAATCAAAATACTGTCCATCTTAAAACTGGTTTCATTTGAAAGTTTAGCCGGGAATGACTTCTCTGAAAGGGGTACACAAGCGGAGGCTCACGCGAAAGAAACCTCAATCGCCAACTGTGAAGTATTAGACGAAAATTATCGCATCGCTGTTAAAGGAATCTTCAGTGTTCACAGACTGATTGTTTGCTTTCGCTTTTTGTAAAAAATAAACCAAGAAAACTGGTGTCCTCGCTCGTTGGCTGTTTGCTTTTGTTTTTAAAGATTTATGTACTGAAAATAAGGGGAAATTGCCAAGGAAAATATTAAGACAACGGAAAAATAGAGATTTCGGTATTTTAAAATTCCAGAGCACCTAGCCAAAATAATCAAACTACTAGAACATCGTGTCGCCCTCTTTTCGAAACTTTTTACGTTCTACGCCAACAGAAACTGAACTTTCGAAATCTCCCTTAATCTCGCAAGAAGTTAAATGTGATTGTAATGACTGTTTTATTTTTAGCTGAAAAAATTAACAGATAAAAGCTATTTTTTAAGTCAGCCAGTCTGCATTTTTCCCGCGCGTGAAAAAAGTTGCATACTAGAAAAACAAGCAACCGAAGTAATTCTGATTGGCTGATTCGGCAAATGTCAATCAATCAAAAAAGTGGGCGGCAGACGTTTCGTAGAAGGTTTGTATCAGGCTCTCTTTTCGTTTTGCCCTGCCCGCCGGAATGTAATTTTCAAAGCGAAACGAAAATAGAGCCTGATCTCAGGTTATTCCTGTATCTTTGAAACCAAAGAGAACTCGAACCTTAGAATATGCATTCATTATTTAGGACACCGTTCTAAGACTACTTGCAGAAAATCAGCCAAATCGATGAGGTATCGTGTCAGGTCGAAGTTAGAATTTTATGTACAGAAAATCACTCTTAACGGGTCTTGTTTTGTTCAGGCAAAATGGCAAAAATACGGTTTATAACGAGCTAAGCTTTTCAGTTTTTCGGTCATTTTCAGGAATGTTGAAGAAAAAAATGAGATTGCAAAAAAAATCCTATACACTTAACATGACTTCCACTTACAGCTGTTAAGATAGCTCCATTTCCATTGTTATCATAGGCGCAGCGATATGACAAGACTTCACATTTTCGAATTAACTGAAGCGACGGCTGCGAGAACCTATAGCTATATATATTATATCATTCCGCAAATAAATGAGAAAACATTCAGACGATTAGATCGGTTTTTTTTTTAGATCAAAACTTATTAGACTAAAGTAAGTAGACTTCACATTATTTCAGGAAAATTTCTTTTAGAGAAATCGTTAAATGCATTGACGTCCATCCCCAGCAGTCGTTTTACGTATGACGGTGTCTTAGGTGGAAATTTTACCTAGCTGTGGTGTTTTATTAACAAAATGGCAGTTATACAATATTTGGCAATTATTGAATGAGGCTGAACAGAACGTGAAGAAATGCAAATCGAGGAGGATGTTGTCCTCTGAAGCTGAAGGCCTTCAGTAAATTTTACCCGGTGGAGCCCTATTACTATAAATACAAATTTGAAACCTATTAAAATTAACTAATAATAATAATAATAATGATAATAAATAATAATAACGATTTATTGACAGTATTTCCACATGGTATATTTACATCTGTCATACTAACTAAAATTAAACTAACTACTTACATACCGTTACTAAAAAAACTACTCATTTACATAAAGCAAGAGCCATAATGGGACAGAGAGGGAATCTTAGGGCGTTGGCCGGAATATGTGAATTTCACTTAAGTTATTTTTAGAGGTTGTAATTAAACGGAGGTCTAATTCCTGGGACGTCCGCTCATTTTAATCGATTGTTTGAAACATCATCAAGCCCAAACTCCGGCGAGATAGTCACTCCGAGGTCTTTCACTTGAGTGAAGTGTTTAAGTGAGTTGTTGTTCAACTTGTAATCGTAGCGAAATGGGTGGCGCTTACGCGTAGTACCTCACATTTCGAGGTGTTCAACTTTACGTGGGGGAAACAGCTGGGGAACAGTTGAACTAAGGCAAACTATGTTGAGGAACAGGGGAGCATAAAACAGTTTTTGGGGCCAAAGGACAAGTACAATGCAAAGATAATGACAAGGAAAAAGACAATTTAACACCTTAAAGGTATTTGTTGCGCGTCACTTCTCTCCGTCTCTATGTCGTTTAAACGACTCTTTTTCGTTGCCCGTTATCTTTTTCTTTCTGTTTTCTCACGTATGGGTAGGTTTCGCTTGCGGAGACTGGGTGCTAAGCACATAAGAAATCGTGCTTTTCTAAGCGGTCGCTTAAGAGAGTGGCTGTAAGAAGGGCTTCGACTCTAAAGGCTAAACGTAAATTTGAGGATCATTTCACGTTCGACTTTTTCCCTAATTTTACAAGAACCTGGGAGTGACAAAGGCGTAAGTTTATCTAGAGGGGTTAGGGGTATGTTCCCCGGAAATTTCGAAATTTAGGGGTTCTGAAAACACCGGGTTTTTTTTTTCAGCCCACTGTACATGGACGGACGGTGGACTTGTGCAGGAATTAAGTCACATTCACTTGCAGGATATTTTTTCTCAAAGACACCCCCGCACCCCTCCAGAAGTTAAATGGTTGACCCCCAATGACTTATTTTGTTGTTGGCCTATAGACCGAATGCAAAACTGGCTGCTGGATTAATATTCTTGTGTTAAAATTAAAATTCGCCTAGTTAGCCTCGTTCCTCAGTACAAAACTTTAAAAAGGACACCATCTCAAGCGAGGCTAGTCAGGCTAATTTTAATTTATACAAAAGAATATTAAACCAGCTATTTTTGCATAAGGTCCTTTAAATGACGACTTTTGGGGGCGTTGGGGGGGACTAAGATTCGTACGGTGGAAAAGCACGGGAAAAATTAGTAATAACAGTGGAAACAAGGTAACACAACCCAATTTTTTAAAGGAAACAGGAGAACAAGGACCCCTGCGGACCCTTTCAAGTGCTTGTTCAGCGCGTCAGGGTCCGTCTTGATAGGCTTGGGACTAGGATGTAAAATACGACGTATATACAGTTCTTCGGGTTTATTGGATGATAGGGCCCCCCTGAAAAAAGCACGTTTAATTGACTTGATCCTAGTCTTGATCTTGTTGTGAACCTTACGTATTTATTCTAAGCACTTGCTAAGTTTGTTTTGTGCGCTAAATACCGACTGTTTTGGTTCGCTCCGGTCATTCTTTTGTTGCTGTTGAAGTGAAAGTCTAGAAATACAACAAAACGCTTAATGACAGGTCCCACGGGAAACCAGTTAGTTTTGTTTTCCCTCAGACTCTCGGGAAAACAAAACTAACTGTTTCCCTCGGGATCTGATGTTAAGTGTATAATGTTGCATAAACAAACCAGAGTTAATGAGGTTTCAGTCAAATGATACATTGTTACAAGTTTCTACGTTTTATGGAGATCAAAGTCTAAAAACTGGGTGAAACACAGAACAAATATTAATAATTAACATGCATTTTTACTTATAACTGAGATTTACCGACAACCGACAACACTGGACAAAGATCGAACATTTTAACCGACTACCGACAAAGTAACTGCATTTTAACCGACAAGTGGGGCTCCCTCCATTCAGACCCTCTTATGTCACTAAGTAGGGACTAAACAATCGGTCTTTTGCAAGATTGTCATGTAATTTTTGTCAGAGGATGGCTGATTTTGATACTGTCAATTCATTTTCATATTATGGATGGTGTATTGACAGGGTGGTGTCAATTTGTGCAAGTACGAAATGTGATATTTGACATCGGCTTACATGTAGTGGGGGAAAGGGCGGGCAGGCGTACGCTACCAAGTTTTCTTGCATCTATAGAGCGTTTTCACATGACGTCATGGCGGCCATATTGGTGTTCCAAAACAATGAAACGGCAGCCATGTTGGTATAACAAGAAAATCCTCTGGGAGTTGAACTCTTTTCTCATGTAAATGCTTTCTTTTCTTCCAAATAGATGCTCGCCGCGTGAATGAAAACGCTCTCGAATATTGACTCTTTTCGATTCCCCATAATACCCTCTGTTTGCCCCCAAAATTTTGGATTAGTTATTGTCTTCAAATGCTCTTGGGAAAATGCAGTACCCCCAGGAGCATTTGAAAACAATGGTTTATGCAAAATTGGGGAAGGGGGGGGAATTAACAGAGTGTGTTATGGGGGATTCAAAAATAGAGAATAGGTTTCCAACTACTATATCAATTAATGTTGCTCCGCCGCGAGCAGGGAGCAGTGCGTGCGGAAGCTCCTTAAAGGAGCTGTTTCATCAAAATTCAAACAGTGAGAACTGCCACCAATTTGAATGAACATAAAAAATAACTGCTAAACACACTACACATGAAAACAAGGTTTAAGAACAAAGCAAATACAAAAGAAGACACGGATGGGCAAACTTGACGGAGATTGAAGCGGGTTGCAAATTGTTAGCCTAACAGTTTTTTAAAGTCCATTTTTGTTGTATATTATATTATAACATTTGATATATTGCTTTGGAGCTTGACATTTCTGCGACACAAAGCTCTGATATTGTAATTCACAAGTAATTTCTCAAGTTCCTGAGCAAACAAGGACGCGTAATTATCATAACAGTAAAACCTCGGTAACGATGTGAAGGGAAACGAAAAGCAGTTCGAGTTTTCGACTGCATTAACAGAATGAACTAGGCAGTCATGACATAGCCTCTCTAACTCATTGTCTTCTATTTAGTTTTATGTAAATTGACCATGCACCTTTTCAAAATATTATATCTCTAATGTTATTTACAGTGTCATATAAAGCTATGCTCTCGCAGGTTAATGAATATATATATACTTCATTTAGCCCGCGAGAACAACCGGTTTTTCGGCTCTAGTTTCCGGAAATGCGTCTGCGGTTCGTAGGCTAATACTTCATTGGAAAGGAAAAGAATACCATTTGAATAATAATCGGCAAAACAAATTAACAACGCATATTTCTGCATAATTAATTGTAAAATTTAATAAGGAATGTCATTTTGCCTGGAAAGTTGTCTATTTTGTGTAATACAGTAGTAATAAATATTTTTTTCAATATCTAAGCAAACAGCCCAGAAATCAATTCGAAAATAAAAGAGCGACTACTGTAGGAATTTTATACAAATTTATTTTCTGACACTGTGACATCACGCTGATTAGATTAGCATAATTAGCAAATGAAATTCAACTTCTCCTCTACCGTTTCAAAACTGTACCGTCGAACCCTCCGCTGCTTCTCACATCACTTCACAATCGCAACATACCGTAACGTCAAGGCAGCCATGTTGGTTGTCAAGAACAAAAACATTTCTATCCTCTGGGAACTAAACTCCATTTTCATGTAAATTTGAAATTATTTGTAATGTAGAGACCACCAACATGGCCGCCATGTCACGTGGTTGCAAACAAAGTATCTCATAAACGTGATGAGGAAGTTAAATTCTCTGTGGTTTATTTCTATAAGAACTAAATTGCAGCTTTATTTTGAGGTAAATTTTATGTTGTACATAATATAATATAGTATAATATATTATCATGCTGCTGGAAGTGAGGGAGATAGCGCTTTATTATTTGGGATATGTCACAATGGAAACAATTCTCTTCTAAACCGATTTATTTTAGGGAAAGATGGAAGTGCGACGACTCTGTTATCCGAAAAAAAAATGCAAATTATTTTGTCGACATTAACAACTCTAAGTAAAATTAAATCCTTATTAACAATAATACTCTGAATAGTCTTTTATCTCAGTTTTCTCAGGCCAACTGGGACTGTTTAAGTGGACCCCGTCTTGTCTTATCAATCGAACCTCAGGATTATAAAACGAAACAACTTTCGATGAAAAAAAAGATGAAAAACACACACACAATTTATTACTACTCGATCTTCAAAGACCGACAGTTCTGCTGATATAGACACCCTTATTAATGAAATTTAGAAAAGATCATGTTAATCTAGTGTAACGCAACTTTTATTTATTTACATATTTATTCATTGAATTTCGTATTGTTCATTATTGTTGATTCAAAATATTTCCCCAATTCTCATTGGCTAAAAGCACACGCATAATTCAATTTCGTTGTAAAAACTAAAATGGCGGACACTTCACTTGTTTTAAGAGTAAGAGCTTTAGCTGGAACTAGGCGAAATAATGGCTAAAACATAGCAAAACAGCAAGAACACAACTCGGAGGACGAAATCTGCTATTGGAGAATATTTGCGGAGCTGAACAAACCTAAACGTAAACTATCGAAGATAAACTTAACATCGATGCAGGTAAGCTTGTTTTAGCTATGTTTTAAACTAGGAATTATTTTGAAGGAATAATAAAACAATTATTGAATTCGGCTTTCGTTATGGAGATCTCGGAGGGTCTTATCGGTCGTAACACCCTCCTCGATCTCCATAATTCTTCATAAGATACTCACATCGATGCAGGTAAGCATGTTTTAGCTATGTTTTTAAACTAGGAATTATTTTGAATGAATAATAAAGCAATCAATGAATTCGGCTTTCGTTGGATGTGAAGAATTAAGCAGATCTCGGAGGGTGGTACCCACCTCGGTCTTTGGCCTCGGTAGATAACACCAAATTACACATGATTATTCGACTAGTTTTACCTCTTGATTTATTTTCCTTGTGTAAAATGTTTTAAAATGTACCTATGAAATTTTTGAAACTTTTCGTTAACTCGTTTTAGCCAATAATATTAGTAACAACGATATGAGATAACCTATGAGCAATAAGCTCGGCCTTTGGAAGATCTGAGAAAAATAGATCAATAAGATCACTTCGAGTCTTTCGTTCCAACAACTGCTTTAAAAGAGGACTCAATTTGGTAGAACCATTTACGGTTAATGGTAAATATTTTGAAGCAGATCGATTGTTTTGAAAAAGTTCAAATGTTTCCATCATCGGTGTAAGCCTCAAAAGCCCTTTCCGGGGTGGAATAAAGGCTGAAAGAATCGGAAACTCGAAAACTCGAAAGCGAAAATTTTTTTTGGTTGTTTTTTTTTTTTTAAGGCAGCCGCACAGCTACAAACTTCTATTTTCAACACCCAACGAAGAAAAATTTTTTTGTTTTGTTTTGTTTTTGTGTTTTTGTGTTTTTTTTTTTTGTTTTGTGTTTTTTTTCGCTGTTTTCTGACTAACGGTTAACGCCATTGAGATCCATTCTTAAAGTTTTGTATCACCTTAGCCACAGGCTACCCAATGTAAGAAATAGGACTGTTGGAAGTAATAAGCAACCAGCCACAACACTAAAAGGGCAATAGCCCGATTCCGTGTTATAAAAACCCTCACTCTCAAAATGAGACTAAGTGCACAACCTTTCAAGTGAAAATGAGTTATATTTGCACAAGAGAGGATAAAGCTCAGAGAATGAATCCCCCATATAGGCCCTATACTCATCGTAATCCCTCTAAAGTTATATTTAGATCTTCTCTGAGATCTCTTGTTCCCAAGAGGGTTGAGTGATATCCAGTTGTATGTCCTTAATTTTACCAATGTTGACAGGTGGGCGAAGGCCCACGCAATGCATCGCGACGTTCGTGAATCAGTTGTTACGTTAGCGGAAGACGTAGGTTAGGTTAAGAAAACTGCAGCCATAGGTAAACGAATCGAATGTGTACTTTTTGTGGCCGAATGCGACTTCATAGAAGTGAGTGTAGTAAGGGCAAAGAAAAAGTACAGTGGCATAGACTGTAAAGCTTCAAATAATTATAACGAAAGAACTACCTGACATCGGGCTGCGCTCTAAGGACTCACTTATATCAAGAAGAACAAAATGGAATGTATCAGCCCCTGAAGAATGTTCTCGGTGTAGCTTCGGTTCAGGCAACAATACGGATCTGAAGATAATTTACCGTGAGAATTCAGCGTCCTGCAAACAGTAAGAGCGTCTAGCGTCAGCAGGAAATCATCATCACCTTTACGGACCAAAAGCTACACGCATGTAGCTATTCAGATAAATGCACTTAATGGAGAAACAAAAGAAACTAAAATCACTACCAGGAAAAGGTTGTTTAGCTGCTAGAAAAGGCTTAAGACTTTAAAGAGGTCAAAGAAAATTAGAGCTTAACAACTGCATCTGAGATCAAATTAATTCTGTGTAAACCACACCGGAAACCACAAAACAATTACGCAATGCCTCATGACAATGTCAATGTATGACTCCCTCGAGACTCATTAGAGCAGCCAAATTGAGATTTGCTGGGTAAAAAATCAAAATACTCCATGCACTGCAGACCTTCGAGCTAGGAAAAAGGAAAACCGATGTTGTTTTGAATCATTCTCTAAAGCGGTCACGTTTCACACTCACGAGCTTACGAGTCGTGTTTAGCCCGTCAACACTTGATTTCAAACTTAATTTCCTAAGCGAATCTTTCAGATCTTCTGACGATTTTCTGTTTCTCGATATTAATGTCGACTGATACATGCTCAAATAAAGAAAAGTTCTGAAAAAACGGTTATCATTTCGCATTAAGAGAAGATAAACCCTCTTTATTCTCTATTGTTTAGCATTCATCGCAACTCGCGCACTCCCGACATGCTTTTGCACTTTCACTCCTCCACGAAACTTCCACGCAACACGTGAGGAAGTATTGTCCGCGGGAAAATCGACACGTTCCAAAAATAACTTTAGAGGGAAGGGCCTATATGGGGGATTCATTCTCTGAGCTTTTTCCTTTCTTGATTTGCATGAGAATGAAAAATCATTCCCATATCAAACGCTGAGCATGCGCACTTAACCTCGTTTTGACACACAGGCCCGGGGGAACACGGAAATGGACTATTCATATGTGGAACTTTATCAGTTTATGCAAATGTGCCAAAATCGAATCATCACAGCAGCAGAGGACGACCTAACCGTTAAAAAGGGCTCTGTCACTAGGATATTCCTATTTATTAAGTAACTAAGATAGTACATGCCTTCTGATTGGTTAAAACTCTGTGGTTTATTGCGCTGGTAAACTTATAGAAAACTTTGAGTTATTTTATAAAAGCAATAGACCACAATTTCTATGGGTTTACCGGCGTGATAACCCACTTGGGATGCTGGCAGAATACTCGAAAAGCAAGTTGTAAATCACTCGTCTTCGGCTCGTGATTTACAAGCTTTTCTCGTGTTCTCCCAACATCCCGCGTGGGTTATCACGCCGGTAAACCCATAGAAAGTGTGGTCTATTGCTTAAATATCTTACGACAATTCTGTTTTTAGTCATTACCCAAACACAACATCATAATCAAAATTTTATCAGGGAGCACTACCCATAATAATTTTTTGGCCAGTTCTACCGTGTATAGTTTCCGCTGGTACGTATTGCAAATCTTTTGCCTCGTCCCAACTAATTAAGTCATCAATCTTGGTCTGTTCCTCAACCTCTGACGCCAATTCGTCCCAACGCTTTTTACGCAGTGCATCTAGGTAACCGTTTTCCGTTTTGATCAAGTGATTGCAAACATATTTAAAACTTGAATTCAAATCATTCCTAATGGAATAACCTTTAGCAAATTTTCGACCCCACATCCGCTGCATTTCAGTTCCATAACTGGTAAAACACAGTTGTTCAAGCTTCAATCTCCTTTTACGGAAAGCAGACAGGTCCTCGTAAAACCCTGAACCTTCCATTTCTACCTTTTCCCAAAAGGTTGCATTGAAATAACTAAATAACAAAACGTCTGCCATATTCCACCGTTTTATGTTTTCCTGAACTCTGTCACTTAGGTGAAAAGCCTTTTCTTTGCCTAGTCTTTCGTTGACCTTCACATACAAAATATCTTCTATGTCCCAACCCAACAGTCGCTTCAACAATACTAATGATTCGTCAAAGTAATCCATAATCATAACCAAATCAAACTCTTTGTTTAAAAAGTTAATGTAATCGGTAACAGCTGTATAATTTTGGAAACATCTGAGGCTTAAGCCCAAATCAAACATCATCGGGTTTCTTAAAGAGAAACTTTTCACTACAAATTTACCGGAGGTGTAATAATATGAAGACGGTCTTTCTAGAAATTTTTCCAGTGAAACGACGGGATCTATTCCTAGGCCAAATTTTGTTCCCAGATGGTAATAGTTGAAGATAGACTCAAAATTGTCCACCGGATTTCTAAGAATTGTGACGTACTTGCTAGTTTCTGGAGGAAAAAGCCAGTTCAAAGGTTTCTTGTTAAATCTTGTATGGCTGCACAAAATGTTAGGCTGCCTGTGGATAGGAAGGGCGCTAGATATGCGGAATCTTTGTGGCCAGTTTAGGTGACCAGGTCCAAGAACAAAAGTAAGATTTCTCCTGTCTCCATAACGAAAGAGGATGTTGACGAAAGTGCTCGAACCAGTTTTGTGCGTCTTAAGGAACATTATGTGATGAGAAGGGAGACCTCTTGATGTCACATGGAGATCATTTCTATGTCTGCAGCTGGAGTTACTGAATAGCAGATAAGAAACAGAGTAACTCTAACTATTTAATCCCTTTTGATCAATTAGAAATTGCACAAAAATCATAACTTGCAAACAAATTGATATGCTTTACAATACAACATAAAAAATGATATAAAAAAATTATAAGTTAGTTAAAATTAAAACGATACCCTTTATTGATTGTTCGTTTGAAACAAGGCAAGATATAATTATGCCCTCGAGGACTAAGTAGCCTTTTCTCCTTCATAAAATTTAGTGGATGATATAGATCGGGGCCTTTCTTGATATGCTATAAAAATCTAGGACACAGAATATCCTTAATGGGTTGAAAATAACGTAGTCACCGCCATATTTGCAAGCCTGTGGTCTACAAAACCTATCAATGGGACTAAGATATTTACACTTCGTTGTGCTTACCCAAACTTCAATAGCGTACGGAAATAGTGGAGCTCTTGGGTTGACTGGAATGCTGGGTGTCAAGTCATCCGCATATCAAAAAAGCAAATTTCTTTCCGGCCACACAGCGCCAATATCGTTAACCATGACGGAGAAAAGAATGGGCCCCAACACCGTCCCTTGAGGAGCAACCCTGTTAACCCTAACAAGCCCTATAGTTTTCCCATCTATTGATGATCAGTATTAATTGGTTGGCAGAATGCCGTTGTTTCAGAACGAGTGGAAAGTTCTGATGAAAATTGAGTAATTGTTTTTCTTACCTCACTTCACTGAGATTCATCCTCTACAGATTCGTCAAATAGTATGTAGAAAAAATGGTGAACAGTGACAAAAGACAAAGAATGCCGAATTGGCCATGCTTACTACAGATCATCTCGTCTCTGCTCTCGACCCAAGTCACCAGTGATGCAAAAACATGCAGAGCTCCCTGAAAGCTGGATAAAAAAATGATACATATGATTCCCCGGGAAGCTATATATTTTGCTAGGAGCCGATTAACCGAAGCATTCATCTGTGCAATTACCTTGAGTCAACCCTTCCCCGTTTTTAGAACTATAAATTCTAGTGCAATGGTGGCTTATACTGACGTTTGGACAGAACTGACCTCTGTTACTTCTCTTTTCACATAAGGGGAAAACTGGTTTCTAGTAAACATGGATTTGATATTTAGCTGAGACTAAAAAAAAATAGTTGCTTTGTTAAGCAAAT
Source organism: Porites rus (assembly GCA_964035705.1). Classification (NCBI taxonomy): domain Eukaryota; kingdom Metazoa; phylum Cnidaria; class Anthozoa; order Scleractinia; family Poritidae; genus Porites; species Porites rus. Next base: position 23,583,840 of record OZ037998.1, on the reverse strand, counting down.
ACAAATTTATCACCCTCGAGGATATAACAAAAGCCGGTCTCACCTTTGCGAAATGTTGATTTCCATTAGTTACTAGGGGTACCTTCCGGCAAGTGCCAACGAGGCGAATTCGTTTATCTTTTGAGGAATGTGCCTATTCAGATCTTCGCGATATATATATTTTTTTTTTTTCATAATTTTAGAGGTTTATACAATGGATTCCGCTAAAGAAAAGGATGGCACCCAACTTCAAAACAACAACTTTGGCACATTCCAGGCTTTAACGTTTATTAAACAGTAACAACATGGCTTGAAGCTTTGTTGGTAAATATGAGCAAGTCAGCACTTTGGTTTCATGGAAATTTCCATTGTATCAAGGCTATAAACGTCAGAAAGAAAAATATAGTTCAAATGAGGCCTTCGACTGCTGAAATTAAAAATAATAATTAAATTCCGAGCAACGGCGTCATCAGGGATAAGAAAAACATTTCGCGTGGTAATATACATAAGAAAAAAATTGGTGTCAAGTAAAATTGTGTGAAAAGCGCGCAAGAATGGGGCGGAATGTATAAGAGGTATAAAATATAAACTTGAATAAAATACAAAGATGTAGTGAGCGAGTTTCACAGGATGAAAGGCATAATGATAGTCTGAAAAACAAAAGGTCCGCAAATTCGTCGGATTCCTCACGGGAGTTTTGGGCTGTCTCAGTGTAAATTGAGCCCCAAAAAAACATGCTGGTTGACTAAATCTCTCGAAGGACATATATAAATCCTAAAAAAAAGGTCCGCAAATACGTTGCATTCCTCACGGGAGGTGAGGACAGGCTCAATGTAAATTGAACTGCGAAGAACACGCTGGTTCTGATATACGTTTTGAGAATATGACCCTATGCCTTGATCAACTACCGCTTAATATTCAATTCACAAAGGGAAAAGAGAACACTGAAAACCCTGGTTCTTAGTCGAGAAGTGAGCACACTACCTCAATATATAAATCAAGCTGCAAAGAACAACCTAGTTCTGACAAAAATTTGAGCGTAACACCCTATTCCTTGATCAGCTGCTGATTTAAACGCAATTTATAAAGCAAACCAGAGCACTAATTGCCCTTTCAAACTAGAAATCGTATTAAAGCTTGCCCACCAGTTAGGTCCTCTTGAACCGACAACGAACAGCTGCACACTGAATCACCAAATTTCGGACCACGAGTTGTATATACAAGACCATGACGTCAATACCCAAATATGGGGTCTTACTTACACCCAAATATGATCAAAAATGCAAATTTTAAAGGGTTGCTCAGAGTTTGAGAGTTTTTGCTCATATTGCGCGGCGTTATAATTCTGCCGCCGAAGCAACCTCGCTTCTTAGCTCGGTTGCCTCGTTGGCAATAATTTCTCTTTTTCCCAAGAAATTCATGAGTTTTTTGGATCTCTTTCCTTTACAGTCGGGGTTGTTTTGGTCATTTGCCCAGTTTGGAGAAACTCAAATGAATCTGGACTATTTGATAATTTTACAATTTTAGCAAGTTATCTCGAATATTACCCTATTGTTATTATTTTTATCAAATTATCGGTTGTGAAGAGGCTCTTATGTGAAAACCTTTAAGGTGGCTCCGTCATTTGCTCATTGAGCTATTACGAACTTTTCGTCATAACTTTTTCGGTTTTAACCCGATAGCTCCGAAACGTTGCAAAGAAAAACAGATTTCATTTATTAATAATACGAAATAATCCGATTTCATTGCCGGTTTATAAATTTTTTGCGAAATTAGCACTTAAAATGCCCCTACTTTTCGAAGAAGATCGCGTATAGTAAAAGTTATTGCTGATATTTTCGACTAAAATTTCTGAAATCGGCTTTTAGTGATATAATAAATATTCCAGAGAAATTTCAGAGAAATTGTTGAAGCAGGAGTCCGTAACTAAGAGTCATTCAAAATTCAGCTTTGAAATTTGTTTGGTATTGGTTTTGTAAGTTACCTTAAATCAGAGATCACATAGAACTTTCGAGCACCCTTGTTTATGACTACGAAATTCGCACGAGCGGCAGTTCTACGAGGAATTCGCACCTCAGCGAGGGGACGAACGATGATGTTCATGTCTGCGAACCGAGTTATATCACAGTGGAAAATTAAAAATAATCGCTAAAAATACTACCTATGTATAAACTTACAACTCTGAAAATTTTGTTGGCTTCTTAATTCAATGGCTGAATTGTATTTTCCCCTGATTATCTTGTTTTGCCTACTGCCTCCTGCGCTCTCTTTTGTAGTCATAAACAAAGGTGCGCGATAGTTCTAGTTCGATCTATCTGAGCTCTGATACAAGGAAGCTTACAAAACCAATGCGATGTTTTAAAAATCGAGTACTTTTCAAAGAATAGCCCGATTGGCAATCCGCATATGTAATAAGAATATGCAAGCACTGAAAGTACTTGTCCCGAAAATTCGAATTGGTGGCTCGTACTACCGTTCTACTTCAGAGCAATTTATTTAAAATTCCAAAACAACTTCAAAGCTAAATTTTGTACGACTTTTAGTTACAGACATTCCAGCGATTTCTCAGGCATAATTTATGTCGGTGAAGCAACGTATATTTTTTTTCTTTTTCTTTTTTCCTCATGTTTTTACACTTTGGCTTGTTTCCCTTTATTCTCACTGCTGACCCTTTACAGCTTCACGAGTTCTTTGGGATAACGCGTTTCTAGTGGTAGAATTGACTGGGATCCGAACTGAGGCTATCATTGTTTATTTCACGTGTTAGTAAACTACTAACTAGAAATCTAGTATACCGTTTCACTTACCTGATGAGCTAGAGCAAAGAGGTGCCACAAGCCTAGTCTATGACTGACTTGTTAAATTGCCCGTTTTCTCACCTGTATAAATTTATGTGAAAGATGATTTTTTCATCTTGTAATTATCAAAACTAATAACGTGTATAAAAAGGAATTGCCAAGAAACGGTCAGACTTTTTGAAAAAATGTAGAATCCTATAAGGATCATTATTAGCAGCTGGCCAAAGCGCAGTGTAAATTTAATTTTTTTTATCAAAACCGTAACTCAAGTTTTAACACATTTAACACAAGCATAAAAATACATACTGTATTAATTTCATCTATTAAAGTCGCGGGACCTTAATAGTTGAGTATTTTAGAGACCTTAATAGTCGAGCATTTTAGAGTCCTTAAAAGTCGAGCATTTTAGAGTCCTTAAAAGTCGAGCATTTTAGAGTCCTTAAAAGTCGAGCATTTAAGAGTCCTTAAATGTCAAGCATTTTAGAGTACCTGAAAATCGAGCATTTTAAACTCCTTTAAACTGGGGTATTTTAGAGTCCTTACCAATATGCTTGAGGCGAGTTTTTGACCCCGTAAAAGACATGCGTTGTGGACCCCTTTTCAAACTCCTTAAAAGTCGTGTATTTTAGATTCCTAGCCGGAATTTGGTCCCTTCTCTTGTATGTGGAGCACATTTTTGGAGTCTGTTGAATAAGACTGATTTAACTTATTTTATACACTGAAACTAAAATTCTTCTAACAGCCCTTTTTTCACTTTCATAATGCATATATAGGGCTAGCCTGTTTCAGTCGTTCAGATCGTAGGGAAGGCGCCATTTGTTCAAAAAAATGGAATGGAATTCCATTGAGATTGCAGTGGATTCGAGCATCCATTTGCGACTATCTCTCCTAAGCGACACGCACTGAATCTTTGTAGTTGGGCGGTTGCTTACGCGAAGTTTTACTGAATTTCATTATAGTTTGTTATTCTTAAGAACTGGGCTTCAAAATCAATTTCAAATCAAAAAAGCAGAATCTTTATGTAACCCTCAAGCGTCCATCTCGTGTTTTCGCTAATATATATAAGGTTCACTCAAATCACTCTATTTTATAGTTAAATTATTTAAGAGAAACTAGCACGAGGAATTGCAAGAGATAAAATTGAATCGTAAAAATTTTAGCGTCAAATGTTTGATATGAAGTCAGCTGACCTCTGGGGGCTCGTTTCTTCATAACATTTCATAAATCCTTTTAAGAAAAATTCTAATAAAACTGACACTGAATGAAATCATAAAATGGCTTTATATACACTGTGATCGCGGCCTGTTAGTTAGCTGAAGTAAGAAGTTAGAAGAAGTTGCCGCAACAAAGAATAAAGAGGTGTGAGGAATATAGTCTTGGTACTTCTCGATGATTTACTTGGCTAATTCAAATTTAAGTTTGTAATTCTATCTTGTCAATCTGTGCCTTCCGGGCAGAGGCTAATTTTTGGCGATGTGTACCCCCGTGATTTCATGAAAATTATCTACCGTGCGATTAGGCGCTGGCAGAGGGTATCATAAGCATTTTGAAATGTAGTTCGGCGCGTATCTCCTTTCCAAAAAATTAATATTATTTGGATGGATACACTAATCCCTTGAATACCCCCCTTGAATCCCTTTAATGAATACCTTTATAACGAATCAAAATATTATGTTTCACCCGCAATGCTGTTTAATGGTCTTGTTTTGTTCAGGCAAAATGGCAAAAATACGGTTTATAACGAGCTAAGTTTTTCATTTTCCAGTCATTTTCAGGAATGTTGAAGAAAAAAAAAACGAGATTGCAAAAAAAATCCCACTTACACTTACGAGTGATAAGATAGCTCCATTTCCTTAATTATCATAGGCGACATGACAAAACTTCACATTTTTGAATTAACTGAAGCGACGGCTGCCAGAACCTATAGCTATATACATTATATCATTCGGCAAATAAATATGAAAAAAATTCAGGTAATTTGTTTGTTTAGATCAAAACTTATTAGTAGACCTCACATTATTTCAGGAAAATGACCTCCAGTGAAAAATTATGCTAAAAAAATTTCAGAGAAGTCGTCAATTGCATTGACGTCCATCCCCAGCAGTCGTTTTGGCGTATGACGGTGTCTTAGGAAGCATTTTTACGTAGCTATGGTGTTTTATTAACAAAATGGCAGTTATACAATAATTGGCAAGTATTGAATGAAGCTGAACAGGATGTGAAGAAAATGCAAATCGAGGAGGATGTTGTCCTCTGAGGCTGAAGGCCTGCAGCAAATTTTGATATTATTTTAAACCGTGGAACCCTATTACTATTAATACAAATTTTAAACCTATTAATAAGTAATGGTAACAGGACTGAGTGGAGTCCGGAACATAAAAAAATTAAAATATTTTTTTATTAAAAAAAATAATTAATTAATTAAATAATAATAATAATAATAAATAATAAAAAGAACAATAGATAGAAAACAATTTTTGTACAAATTTATAAAAACAAAAAAAAATAACATAACATAAAAACGAAAAATAAAGAAACAATCAAAGAAAGAAATAAAAAGAAACTGGTATCATCTCCGAGTATGAGAAAACAATAATTTGTCGCAATGAATATTTTGGGCGAGTGAGGGTCCATTCAAATGACAGTAATGAGTGAAGGCTTGTTTCTAAATTCAAATATGTTAAAATGGGTCGCGAGAAGAGCGGGGGTTTTCAAGCTTTTCCCACACAGCTGACACAGCCACCTCTTGTAAATGTTTGCCATGCGGTTTAACGGTTATCCATTTACGGCTTTGCGACTGTAAGAAGAGCTTAGGAGCTCGTCGCTTTGGACTTGGATAATTAAATTAATGATTCACATTTCCCGTGAATAGTTGCAGTGGTAGTGGTAGCGCAGCGGTAGTTTCTAACTGTTATCAGTTATCGACTCGAGGAGACGTCTGAAATATCACGCTGACTGTAAACAGTATAGAAACTACTACGAATGTGAGTATTGTCCACTAAAATCCAAAGACAGGAGCCCCTATGCTCTTCTTAAGTTCACAGAGCCGCCTAGTCTGTAAGTAATTCATGTCAACCTCAAGTGAAGCAAAGCACCTCAGGTAAGCAAATGTCGGTTATATATAAGGAGACTATATGTTGGCTTGAAATGAGCTACTTACCGACTTGGCTTGACATGAAATACTGCACCGACATTAATTCAGACCATCGCAGAGCCGTAAATGGATAACCGCCAAATGATTAACTCATGGCAAACAATTACAAGAAGTGGCTGTGCGAGGAAAGCTTGAAAACCCCCTCCTCGCGCGACCCATTTTAATATATTTTGAATTTAGAAGCAAGCCTTCACTCATTACTGTCATTTGCATGAACCCTCACTCGCCCAACAAATTTTAATTTGTTGCGACAAAATATTATTTTCTCATACTCAGAGAGGATATCAGTTTCTTTTTCTTGATTATTTCATTATTTTTCCTTTTTTTTTTTGTTATTTTACGTTTATTAATTTTTTACAAAAATCATTTTATTATTATTATTTTATTATATTTTTTTCATGAAAATTATTTTTATTTTTTCATGTTCCGGGATGTTCCGGGATGTTCCGGAATGTTCCGGCATGTTCCGAAATGTTCCATGTTTCGGGTTTTATCGACGCCCGTCCAATTCGGTCTGTAATCATACGAGTGATTAACAAAAGCGGACGACCGCGTAGCGGGAGTCCGATTTGTTTAATCACGAGTATGATTACAGACTAACTTGGACGACACGAAGTTCTGTTACCAATTAATCATAACTTTAACAAAATTTGTGACACAATAGGCTATTTTTTAAACCAAAACACAAGAAATTCGAAGTTTTGTTTTGCTAGCAGTGAAAAAAAAAGCCATTTAAGCGCGCGGTTGATGGCGCGTACTGTCCAATTACTTAGGCATGACGCTTACTGTCCTAAGATTTAGTCAGGGCTAAAAGCGAAGTTCCCATTAATAAGTCTAAAATTTAAATCAAACAATAAACTTGTGATCCACAAATCAGTTAAGTTAAGGGCACATTCATGTGACTTTTGAGGGAAAGGCTAAGTTATTTCTTACATCGAGTTGATAGCCTTATATGTACACCCAAAAAATAGCAAACATCTTCAATCACATTCAAGAGCCATAATGGTTCTTGATCACAGTAGATTAGGCCTCGAAAACAAATTCTTGCAAAACAAATCAGGCCGAATTTTTTTGTGTTTGATAGGTTTACTTTACAAATTCTTGCCAACAAATCTGGGGGTGTGTAAACCAACGTTTTATACTCTTTATACATCACATCTGAGGTGAAACAATACTATTTATCATACAGACCTCGGACAGAATGCGGCATTTCACAGTTTTTCAAGACAAATTGCACTTAGTCAATATTCAGGACGATCAATCGTGGGCTTTTAGCTAAACCGTTCAAAAAAAATTCCAAAATCACCCATACGGCCAGCCGGTTCTCATTTCTAGTGCGAGCTGTCAGTGTGGTCGAGTGTTTGAATGAACTGTAATAGAGTTACGCTT
>OZ037998.1:23514020-23571520 GCA_964035705.1 Porites rus | reverse complement strand
GTTTGTGCTTGCATGATATTTTTTCTTCCTCCAACACTTTTTTCGTGTGTATATGTGCATGGGGTTAAAAAAAATAGGCTTTCCCTTCTAAATCACACCATAAAGGATCTGTGAAATAATCTTTGAGCAAGCATATAAATTTTTATCGTAGAATTTTTTACTGGCTTTAGAAATAAAGCTCATGTATATAAGCAAAGAGATGGGGAAACCCTTCGCAGTATTGAAAGAAGCCCGGCCTATCAAATACGGATAGATGTGAGATAGATATGTCGTGTTCCAACAGCTTTTTTTCTGGCATCCTTGATTTAAAGTGCACGTAAAACATTAATGTTCAATTCACAATACCAGCCGTGATTTTGATTTGACAAAAAAAATTCGACCACGAGATCGGAGACCCCTTAGCATAATTTTGGATTGGCTGGGCTAGCTCACGCATAGCATGAGCTCAACGAACGACAAAGGCGTGAGTTTATCTAGAGGGGTTGGGGGAATGTTCCCCGGAAATTTCGAAATTTAGGGGTTCTGAAAACACCGGGTTTTTTTTTTCAGCCCACTGTACATGGACGGACGGTGGACTTGTGCAGGAATTAAGTCACATTCACTTGCAGGATATTTTTTCTCAAACCCCCCCCCGCCTCCAGAAGTTGATTGGTTGACCCCCAATGACTTATTTTGTTGTTGACCTATAGTCCCAATACAGAAATGGCTGCTGGATTAATATTCTTTTGTTAAAATTAAAATTCGCCTAATTAGCCTCGTTCCTCAGGACAAAATTCTAAAAAGGACACCATCTCAAGCGAGATTAGTCAGGCTAACTTTAATTTAAACAAAAGAATATTAAACAAGCTATTTTTGCATTGGGTCCTTTAAATGACGCCTTTTGGGGGCGTTGGGGGGGGGGGATAAGATGCGCACAGTGGAAAAGCACGGAACAAATTAGGAATAACAGTGGGAACAAGGCAACACAACCCAATTTTTGAAGGGAACAGGAGAACAAGAACCCCCGGGGAGACCCTCTGAAGGGCTTGTTCAGCGCGTCAAGGTCCGCCTTGATTGGCTGGGGACTAGGATATAAATTACGATGTATAGTATTCAACAGTTCTTCGGGTTTATTGGATGATAGGGCGCTCCTGAAAAAAGCACGTTCAATTGGCTTGATCCTAGTCTTGATCTTGTTGCGAACCTCGCGCATTAGTTCCAAACACTTGCTAAGTTTGTTTTGTGCGCTAAATACCTAGTACATTCCCTTCTTTCTGAAGTTTCTTGATGTCTTCCTTGTTCAACCAGGGCGCAGGGGATTGGGTGAGCTTAGTGGCGAAACAACTTGACAGCGATGTCAGCGTACGGCCGTCCACAAGTACATAAGTTAATGGAGGAAGAGGGACCAAAAGGGGAGACTATGTAAGGGAGGGGAAGGATATGTGATTCACCTTGCGTTTGTCTTAGTGAAAAGTTAACCGTTTAAGAAGCAACCATCAAGATCAGAGTTGCTCCGGTAGAAATCTCTCAGTTTCCTCTGTTTGTCTAGGACGAAAACTTACAAAACAAATTTTAAAGGCATTTGCTTTCAGCTTTTAATCAGTCACGCCTGGTGACCCTCCAAGACCAGTCTAGTATCAGATTCATTAATTCGCAAGTGAATTCAAGCGCAAAAACGTATTGTTGACTCAGACCTACGGATCGATAATATTAGAGCCTGCCCTAGTTAATCTTTTTTTTTTTTCTAAGAACTTTTTTTAAAGAATTAGGAATTTAGGATTGCGAGATTTTAGTCTCTTTAACTTGTTTTCTTTTTTAATATCAGCGACGGATAATTCTCTTTTGTAATGACTTAATTTAAAACTGTTGACTGCCTGCAGCAGTTATTGACTGCATCTGAGCCGCAAGGAATGTATTTGCGAAATCGTTTTTGACATAGTGGTTGTTATTTTTTTATGATTTATATAATTCTTAATGTTATATAGTGCTTAATTGTTACTTCAAACATTTCTGTAAATTGGTAAATTAGTTGAATAAAAACACTATTATTATTATTATTATTATTATTAAAATCATAAAAAAAAAACTCGGAGACAGGCCTTAACGTCCCACACTTTGGAATTTTACTCATTACAAAATGATCCTTTCCCGACAAAGTAATTGACCGAGTACTGGAATCACGCTAATTGCAACAACAGAGGAGAAAACGAGACGACTTGTCCCAAAGTCATTCAACTTGACATTTCGAGTCTGAAAAAAGTCACATAGAAGAGCAATTATTAGGAAGTGATATGTTCAAAGCTTTCATAAGAAATTTATACATTTCACAAGTCGAATCTCGGGGAATCCTCCCTTACAATTTTAAAGGCTGCTCGAAACCCTATACCCTTACAAAAGCCCCAATATAATGTGATTGTCATCTCTTTCCGCGGGTCAAACCCCGAAGGGCCCAAGAACCTTATTTTCAACCCAGACCGCCCTTACCCGGACCTGGGAACTGCTTCGTCCCTCGTGCCAGCTTATATGCAACAGCATCGATTCTACACACCCACTACGCCCAATCTCAGTCTAAAAGGGGTAGAAAAACAACAGCGTATGGTGCCTCGTATACCCAAATAGAAATGTTTGGTATTGACCACGAACTGAAAGAGTTACCTAATGTAACATGACGTGCTTTGTATGGTAAAGCCAACCACTAATCTCGTACTCAGATCTCCCGCGGCAAAAGAGAGTGAGATATGGGTACCAGATTAACCAACAACCTAACTGAAGACGATCACAAGCAGCGAAAAAAGCAAAGGGCGAGGGGTCCATATGGTTTTACTTACTCTTTCGACGCTAATGATCATGGACTCGCTAATCAAGGCTTCTTCCATGAAAAAGAAAAAGTCTTTTTCAACGACGGCACTAAAAACAAACAAACAAACAAAAAGTTATAGGGTAAGTAACCAAACACGATGCAAAGGATTGTTTGTCACAAGACAGAGCATGCTCTTCAAAACCTATTTCTTTATAATTCTTTTGCATTTGAATTCAAAGCGTAAAAACGTCTTAGGAACATAAATTAAAAATCGAACTTCTTCAATACGCGGAATAGAAGAGACTTTATATTTTTTAAGAGTGTTTACATAGAGTTTGAAATCCCGGGTAGGTGAAGTAACCCATACCGAGGTAGGGTAAAAAAAATGATCCTCGTTTACATGCTATCTATGGACACTGCCATCGAGGGATAAACTTTCTTAACGCTATTGCAAGGTATCTAAGCACGTAAACAGACAAAAAGGACGGCGATTGACGTGTTTTGGCGGTTAATGCTCTTCTACTCTCTTTTACCTTTCTGTGCTGTGCCTTCTTAGTAAGTCTAATGACACAAAGCCTACGTCAAAGGCAGTTTAACGCTTAGTCCGAATCAATAATAATACAGTGCCGCTGTTGCAAGACTTCGGAGCATTCGAAGAAGAATTGCACGTGGTCGTCGAAGTAGAGTGAGGAGAAATTCACGAAGGACAGAACAGATCAGAACAGTGGTGACAGTACAAGTCTTCATAGGCAATGACATCACGGCTTATCTGACGGACGACCAATAACTGACTCTGAGGATGACTAGCGCACAGGTTGTTGAAACGTCAGTCACTGTCACGAACAGCAACAGTCCTATTCAGGACTACGTTCACCCGGAAGATCATATTCAACCTACTTATGAAATGACTCCTGGGTTAAAACCTTTCATAGTGGTGAATTAACTTATACAACGGAATTTTAGCAGAAATAGAATGGAAAAAAAAAATGAAGCGTGCAGTTCTGTGCAGTTTTTCTGTCTGTCTTCCATCCCGGCCGCCAGGGCTACCCCACCATGACACATTTTGAACATTTTATGTGACATAATGTGACCCTCAGTAAGAAGGTTTCCTTCTCTAGCACATCATGCAATTACCTCGGTGGATCTCTCCACCTATTATGTACACGTGATCAAGTTAAATTGAGAGTTTATATAGACAGGCGGGTTGCCCCACCTAGGTAGGTAAACTCACTGGTCGGCCTGGGTTCCCCCTTCATGTCAACAGGCTTCAAGTGTATGTAAAGTTTGAGTACTTGAAATAAACCGTAAGTATACTCTTCATATATGATAATAATGCCGCAGCCAAATCTTACATCTGACGTCTACTAATGTCGAATAAAATTGTTAAGCAACTTTCATAGTGATAAAAAACATTATACTCTCGTGCTCCTGAACTTTCGCTTTTTGTTAGAAATAAGTCTTCAAGATTAAGATAGAAAACTATCGCACTATCTGTAAGAGACATAACTCAGTATATTTGTTCTCAATTCATTATACCAAGGTATTGTATTATTGGTATTGTTGTTGTTGTTGTTGTTGTTGTTGTTGTTGTCGTTTTTTTTTTCTTACCAAACTGATCAAAGAGCCTTAGCTGAATTACACTTTAATTAAAGGGTCATAAATGTCATGTAACTAAAAATTACAATGCAAACAGGACATTCCATCGCCTTCTTTTCCTCAATCTCGAACCAGTCCCCTTAGAAAAAATAAAACTGTACAAGTTAGGCGCTATGCCATGAGGATGTTGCTAATTAGATCAGTTCTCTTCTAAAATCATTACTTTGTGTTTACCAGGGGGGGGGGGGGGATGTACCAGACAAAAAATGTTCCTATAAAGTTATGATGAAGAAATAATAAAAACAAGCAGGGATGCCGAACGAAAACTTGAAAAATTTGGCCCAACGTTTTTCAAGTTTTAATCCATGTCCACAGGCTATCCACGTCCATCTTTGCCATCCATTGGTAACACTGAGACAACAGGAAACAGTTTCAGTGCCAAAATGTAGTGTTAAACAACAAAACTGTACCATTATTTTTAGAATTCAAATGACGCGAGAACCATTTTAGCTTGTTAAAAAGATAGTAAACAGCGTAGCATATCCCCTTTAAGTACAGTAATGATCCGGGTAAGACAGGAAGCAATTTCTTTTGTTACGGCGCAATACGCTTTCCTCACATAGGAATGTCTTCATTTTCACACAGAGAATGAATAAACCTACAAAGAGGTTTACGAAATGAATTGTATTTAACCTCTTCTTTTAAGGGGTGTTTTTCTTTTGTGTGTTTAAGAATTTTGACCAATCATAAGAGCTGTAATCAACAGCCAAAGAAAAGTTTTCAATTTCACAGAGGATTTCTTCGTTACTAAGACTCAAGATTTTGTCATAAGGAAGTTGGTTAGGATTAAAATACATTATGCCGCTTTGCGAAGATTTCGTAAAATTTGCTGTTTAAACCAATCAGAAGTATGGAAGAGACAGTAGTAAAGTTAACACTTATTTGCATTCCCACGTGTAACTTCAATACATTTGGTTCTTTTCCTCTTATCTGGACCATTAGTTAAATTTATTATCCCTCACCTCTGACAATGAATTGACCAAGAGAGTAACACTGGACGAAAAAACGGATTTACCTCTATAGCAAATTTGGAGCAAATCAACTGCAAATGCCACATTTGCTTAAATTTGCTCAATTTTGCCACATGACATAGGACTAACTTTGCTATAATTTTGCATTAGTGGCAAAGGTGGTAAATGCCGAATTTGCCTCAAATTTGCCCCGTGTGTAAAAACAAGGATAACCTTTACTTTATCAAGGCATTTTCAGGGGTGTCAAACTTGATAGCAAAACTGACATTTGTCAGGTTTTTTTGCCCAAATGGGCAAAAGCGATCGAAGATGAATTTTTGAATGCTTTTGCTCTCTATAGCAAATTCGGTCAAAGTAGTAATTTGCCACATTTTTGCTCAATGTAGCAAAAGTGACCAAAACTCATGTTTCAACAGTTTTGTCCAGGATAGTAAATCTGAGCAGAAATTCACTTTATTTGTGTATCGCCCAGTGTAGTAAATGAGGTCAAATTATCACTTCTTCCGTATCTTTGCTCAGTGTGGCAAATGTGATCAAAATAGGCGTTTGCCACTGTTTTGCTCAGGGTAGCAAATTTGGCCAAATACCACTTTACTCTCAATTTTGCTCAGGATGGCAGATATGATAAAAACAGTAGTTTCCCATACTTTTCCCCATTGTAGCAAAGTTGATCAAATATCAGTTCTTCTGTATCTTTGCTCAGGATGGCAAATATTGCCATGATAGCAGTTTTCCATACTTTAAGTAAGGTAAACAAAGTTGATTAAAATATCACTTTTTTACACTTTCACTCAAGATAGCAAATTTGATCAAAACATCATTATCCACATGTTTCTTATTTTTATTTGGTACCATAAATGACTGACAAACAATTTAGACACCAAACAAAATTTCAAGAATAAAATGACTTTATTATCTTTAATATACACTGTACCATAAAAAGCAAGATATATTAAAAGAAAGTTCCATTGGCCTCTGCAGGGCACTGCATGTACCACAAAATATATGCCTTTAAATAAAAAGCACACAATGTGAAACTATCTAAATTCATAAGTGTATAAGAATGTACATTGGGTTTGAAAGTGCAAGTCAACACTAGCTGGTTCATAATTATCTAAGGTTGGTACAGGTAAAACGTAACTCCATTTGAGTGGTATACCTCAAATATACTCTTTCTAGATTCAATTGATACTATTGGCAAATGGTTGTACGATGACAACACGTACACATCACTCCCAATGTAGATGTGACATCCTTACTAATGGACAGAACATCAACCACAGGAAATAAAGTTAGCCTCAAATTATTATGATAAGCGATATTCCACTAATTATTATTTATAAGAACTTGTTTTCATCTGATAAATATTATCCACTACCCAAAATAGGCAGTGAATAATATTATATAGTGTACCTAGTGCTATTCACTTACCCCAAGGGGAGATACATCTGTATGATTCATTTTTAACCAAATCAGTTATATAAAAATATTTCTTGTAAATAAAATGAGTTACTATGCGAAAGCTCTGTGCATTTCTATGATTTGGGTACGACTTTGATATATTTTTACCCAGCAGTAAACACTTATAAGGTTAATTTTGTCACCTTTTTAGCATGTACATGTATTTTATTTTACAGGTGCCTCATTTACTGCTAAACTTCTAAAACTAGCATGAAATGACACCCCAATTTTACTCTTATCCTATACGTAGCCAAAAGCTTTTCAAGTTATGAAAGCAAATCTGTTATCCACTGATTTGGTTAAATACTTGTCTCCTTCTCCTTCTCCTTCTCCTTCTCCTTCTCCTTCTCCTTCTCCTCCTTCTCCTTCTCCTTCTCCTTCTCCTTCTCCTTCTTCTTATTATTATTATATCACTGTAAATAATATGATTTGGTGAAATTCTTGTATTATTATAATTATGACCATAAATAATTTATAACATTTATTTTTTTTACTAAAATCAAATTATTTGCTAAAAATTTGAGCAATTTTTTTCTGATTCACATGATCAGCTGTTTTGCTTGCAGTATTGGACTGATTAAATATCCAAATTATCCAAACACAATTATACACTATGAAAGCTCTGTAGAACTTCTTTAATTCATCATCATTATTATTGTTATTGGCATGCAGGTGATTAAAATTTAAGCCATGCTTATCAAAAAACTGTTATCACACACGGTATTTTTTTTTTTTTGCATAAAACATAACTGCACTCTTTTGTCATAAAATATGCCAAGAACAAAATAGGATCATGGCATTTGGAGTCCAGTAATTACTCTACTATGGGGTGTATTGGCTAGATTTAGTCCTCGGAGTGGCACTTTTTAAGGCAGTGCTTAGGGTAGCCCTAGGATCTGTCACCACTGCGGAAAGTGGATGCAGATGTATCTCCAATTACATATGTTGGGTGAATGGACACAACGACTGAAAATACAGCTGCATTTACAGGCTACTAGATGGAAGGTTTTTAAAATTCAGTAAAGTTGCCAAGTTACAGAGTGATTGGGTGCAAACTAACAAGGACAGCTCTGCAAAGATGGCAAATTTTGCAGACATTTGTCTGGTAAGGGAAAGTTGGTGGCTCCACCATACCATACAAAGGTCATTGAGATTATGTGACTTTGTGTCAACACTTTATTTCAAATCGGACTAATCACAAACAGCGTAAGAACCTAGCCAATCACAAAATGCTGACATACATGCATGTCTTTGTGACCCTGTGGGATTCAAACATGATATTGTGCACTAATTCTCAGACGGCATGCTCTATAGAGAAGGTTTAGAGTGTCTGCAACACAGGCAAGATCTTCATTGGATTGTGACAAATCACTTTGAGATTTGGTAATTTACCTAGTTTTAACGTGGCTCCTTCCCATGGGTGTTAAAGGATATTCACTTACTACATTGTAGGTCTTCATCAAAACTCAAAAAATTGTGCAATTGTCTACTGAGTAAATATGGTTCTAGGAACTTAACTGAAAAGGAACTGAATCATGATGCATGTCAACTTCAACTTGAGTGTTATTATAATTTTGTACATTTTTATCTAAAATGTCTTCTTCTTTTCTGAATGTTCTTCAAAAAATCTGTGTTATGCTTATGATCAAGTTCCTTTTTCTATTGTAAGTGGTGGGTGCCACAGCAAACTCAGGAGCATCATCTGGTGCTCCTTGGTTTGATGCTGGTCTCACTGTGTGCTCTATTACCATTATTTTCACTTCATTGGCTTTGACACCATACAACTTTGCAGTCCAACTGGGCCATTAAACCATTAACCTCAATGCTCTGCCAGGAAAGTGGCCTTACACAGAGATTTTCCCTGTCTGGGAGGTCCTCATCTGAACCTGAAGAATTACCTTCATGCCACTCTGATACAGCTGTTTCAGACAAAGACTCCTCTGATGACATATATGCAACGGACATACATGCAAGGTACTTGTCCTTGTCTGACTAACTGATGCTAGTTGACTCCAAGAAAAATAAAGAGCCATGATTTAGCAGCCAACAAGTAACCCACAGTTGGTAAACAAGCATGTACTGCTCATACTCAGTGTAAATGATTGGGTTGCAGAACAATGACACGATGCTAAAAGCTGAAAACACTCTCTTAATCAAAGGAACAGTTTGAGGATATTTGTGAGAAAAATTTCCCCCTGCATTTTATTCCTACTAACTTTTTCATTAAATATATAATATGTTTTTTGGAACAGGTGTTAATTAAAGTAAAAAGCAGAAATGCCTCTTTCTGTTGAATCTGCATTTGTTTCATTAAGACTCTTTTAAGTGTAAATAAAAACTGAAATAAATTAATTCCCCTGTCATTCAAGAGCAGAACTGATAGTGTCCTACAGCTCACCAGGCTCTAACAGAGCACAGCCATGACTCAACTGTACACATAAACCGTAAAACCGGTCAGAACCAGAGAAACGTAACATTAAGGCAACCCACATGTTGCTTAGAACAATAATTAATTAACTGTGGTTATTTGGCATGATAAAGCCAAAGCATTTACTCGCAAAATGAACTAACAAAGATCCCTCAACATCATTGAGCTGTACAAAAGCTATAAATAAGGAGGTATTGTCATTTAAAATGTGGAACAGTAATACAGTGGTCACTAGGAATGACACTTATGCTTCAAGATCTGGCAAGCTAAGTGCCGTCATTCGCAAAATGAGCCAAAATTAAGATCTCACAATATCACTGAACCATATGTATAAACCATAAGAGTTTTGGATGGTACAATTTATGAAAGAAGAATCACTTGTCATTTAAATGTGTAACAATAATACGGTGGTCACCCAGAATGACACATAGGCTTCAAGATCTGGCATACGCCGTCACTCGCAAAATGAACCAAAATTAAGATCTCACAATATCACTGAACCATATGTATAAACCATGAGAATTTTGGATGGTACAATTTATGAAAGAAGAATCACTTGTCATTTAAATGTAGAACAATAATACAGTGGTCACTCAGAATGACACATAGGCTTCACTCGCAAAGTGAACCAAAATTAAGATCTCACAATATCACTGAGCCATATGTATAAACCATAAGAGTTTTGGATGGCACAATTTATGAAAGAAGAACCACTTGTCATTTAAATGTGGAACAATAATACGGTGGTCACTCAGAATGACACATAGGCTTCAAGATCTGGCATAATTATACCGTCACTCGCAAAATGAGCCAAAATTAAGATCTCACAATATCACTGAACCATATGAATAAACCATAAGAGTTTTGGATGGTACAATTTATTAAAGAATAATCACTTGTCATTTAAATGTGGAACAATAATACGGTGGTCACTCAGAATGACACATAGGCTTCACTCGCAAAATGAAAAAAATGCCGTCACTAACAAAATGAACCAAAATTAAGATCTCACAATATCAGTGAACCATATGTATAAACCATAAGAGTTTTGGATGGTACAATTAATGAAAGAAGGACCACTTGTCATTTAAATGTGGAACAATAATACGGTGGTCACTCAGAATGACACATAGGCTTCAAGATCTGGCATATGCCGTCACTCGCAAAATGAACCAAAATTAAGATCTCACAATATCACTGACCCATATGTATAAACCATAAGAGTTTTGGATGATACAATTTATGAAAGAATCACTTGTCATTTAAATGTGGAACAATAGTACGGTGGTCACTCAGAATGACACATAGGCTTCACTCGCAAAATGACAAAAATGCCGTCACTTGTAAAATCAACCAAAATTAAGATCTCACAATATCACTGACCCATATGTATAAACCATAAGAGTTTTGGATGATACAATTTATGAAAGAATCACTTGTCATTTAAATGTGGAACAATAATACGGTGGTCACTCAGAATGACACATAGGCTTCAAGATCTGGCATATGCCGTCACTCGCAAAATGAACCAAAATTAAGATCTCACAATATCACTGACCCATATGTATAAACCATAAGAGTTTTGGATGGTACAATTAATGAAAGAAGGACCACTTGTCATTTAAATGTGGAACAATAATACGGTGGTCACTCAGAATGACACATAGGCTTCAAGATCTGGCATATGCCGTCACTCGCAAAATGAACCAAAATTAAGATCTCACAATATCACTGACCCATATGTATAAACCATAAGAGTTTTGGATGATACAATTTATGAAAGAATCACTTGTCATTTAAATGTGGAACAATAGTACGGTGGTCACTCAGAATGACACATAGGCTTCACTCGCAAAATGACAAAAATGCCGTCACTTGTAAAATGAACCAAAATTAAGATCTCACAATATCACTGAACCATATGTATAAACCATAAGAGTTTTGGATGGTAAAATTTATGAAAAAAGAATCACTTGTCATTGAAATGTGGAACAATAATGCGGTGGTCACTCAGAATGACACATACTGTAGGCTTCAAGATCTGGCAAGTGCCGTCACTCGCAAAATGAACCAAAATTAAGATCTCACAATATCACTGAACCATATGTATAAACCATAAGAGTTTTGGATGGTACAGTTTATGAAATAAGAATCATTTGTCATTTAAATGTGGAACAATAATACAATGGTCACTCAGAATGACACATATGCTTCAAGATCTGGCAAACTTATGCCGTCACTTGCAAAATGAACCAAATTAAGATTTCACAATATCACTGAACCATAATTATGTATATATAGATGTAAAACAAGAGTTTTTGAATGTAAAAATTTCAAAAGGAAAATCATTTGTCATTTGAAATGTAGTAGAATATTATAGTGACCACTGCTTTGTCAAGTGCTGTCACCTGAAAAGTACAGTAACCCCAAAGATCTAACATATTAACTCAGCTGTACAACAAGCCAAATTACTGAATTATGGACATGCTAAGGTCACATCACCGACTTATATTGGTGCAAGAGAAATGTTTGCCTGCACAGCTCAAGATCTGGCTACTTAAGATTATTCCATTAATGAAGACGATGCGCAACAAAGAGTACAGTTATTTCTGCAGTAAACAAAAAGGAATCAATCAATGGCATACCTGTGCATGCATCTTAAATTTTAAGATTTATCTTTGAGGTTTTAAGCTTACGCAAAGTTATTAGAAAACTAAAGTAAGTAAACGAACCACGATATCAAGAACATACCTTTCTGCAATCCAGCTGAGTTGATGACTTGGAAACAGGCTTTATGTGAAGAATATCGCAACTGATCACTGTCTCTCGAAAATAACAAAGGTATAAATCGTAATAGAACAGCTGAATAGAAAGACAGGCTTTCTATTATCCGAAAATTACAAAACTACTCGTTTTGCAACGCTGTATCGCTTGTGAAGTCTGCGTGTATTTGAACTGTTCAACGAAAGTTTATTTTACACTATTCTATTGGTTCAAAAGCCGCACGTGACAATGTAAATCAAATCGCGCATGTGCCAAAGTCACGTGGAAGCCTGGGAAACAACAAACATGGCGGCTGATCTTGCGACGGAGGGCATTCAGGACTACATTCACCCGGACGATGAAACTCTGCAATCTACTATTGAAATGACTCCTGGGTTCAAACCTTTCACATATTGTGCATTTTGTTCACCCAAATGGTAAATGGTAACGTTTTACGTCAGGGCCTCCTATTCCGAGACTTCTTGTGATAATTTTTTTTTCCGAGCCACCGACCCAATATCAGGAAACGCATTCGACGCTAAACGAAAATAAAGGGGGGATGGCCTTACCCGAAATAACCAGCTGCAGCAAGTAATATGATAAACTTTGAGAAGAATGTGATGGTGATTGAAACGGGGCAATGGAAAATCAAAACTTGCGTGAAATAACACTGTGAAGTTTGGTAAATGTGCAAACGTTGGTTAAAGTGGTCGTAAAGATAGTTCTTTGATCATATTTTGCTTAAATTTACGCCTCTAGTAACCATAAATTTACACAGTAACTTTGCTATGCCAGAAAATATCAAGCAAACATTCATTTTTGACGTTCGATTTTTACACAGAGAACAAAATGGCGGCAAATTTGAATCTAAACACCAAATTTACTATGGGGTGCACAAGTGAAACAAAATATCTGTAAACTTGATATTTACTCCACATTTACGCCGCCCTTGCAGAAAAGTAAACTGTCACTTTCGAACAAAATTTGCACCAAGAACAAATAAGTAGCAACATTAGTACCCTAAATTTACAATAGATTTGCTCAACTAGCAAACTTAGGCAAATCCGTTTTTTCGACGGTTAACGGTAAATATTTTGAAGCAGATCGATTGTTTTGAGAAAGTTCAGATGTTTCCGTCATCGGTGTAAGGCTCCAAAGCCCTTTCCCGGGTGGAATAAGGGCGTCGATAAAACCAGGAACATGGAACATTCCGAAACATTCCGGAACATGCCGGAACATCCCGGAACATCCCGGAACATGAAAAAATAAAAATAATTTTCATGAAAAAAAAATATAATGAAATAACAATAATAAAATATTTGGTAAAAATTAATAATAACGTAAAATAACAAAAAATAACGAAAAATAATGAAATAATCAAGAAAAAGAAACAAGTATCCTCTCTGAGTATGAGAAAACAATATTTTGTCGCAACCGATTAAAATTTGTTGGGCAAGAAAGGGTTCATGCCAATGACAGTAATGAGTGAAGGCTTGCTTCTAAATTCAAAATATATTAAAATGGGTCGCGAGGAGGGGGGTTTTTTAAGCGTTCCTCACACAGCTACCTCTTGTAATTGTTTGCCGTGAGTTAATCATTTGGCGGTTATCAATTTACGGTTCTGCAATGGTCTAAAATGTCGGTGCAGTATTTCATGTCAAGCCAAGTCGGTAAGTAGCTCATTTCAAGCCAACATATAGTCTCCTTATATATAACCGACATTTGCTTACTTGAGGTGCTTTGTTTCACTCTTGAGGTTGACATGAATTACTTACAGACTTGGCGGCTCTGTGAACTTAAGAAGAGTATAGGGGCTCCTGTCTTTGGATTTTAATGGACATTACTCACATTCGTAGTAGTTTCTATACTGTTTACAGTCAGTTTGATATTTTAGACGTCTCCTCGAGTCGCAAGAGGAGTTTGCGGGAGACGGCTAAAATTCAGGCTAACTGATAACAGTTAGAAACTACCGCTGCGCTACCACCGCCACTGCAACTATTCACGGCGAATGTGAATCTTTAATTTAATTATCCAAGTCCAAAGCGACGAGCTCCTAAGCTCTCATTACAGTCGCAAAGCCGTAAATGGATAACAAGAGGTGGCTGTGTGACGAAAGCTTAAAAACCCTCTCCTCGCGACTCATTTTAATATATTTTGAATTTACAAGCAAGCCTTCACTTATTACTGTCATTTGAATGGACCATCACTCGCCCAAAAAAATTCATTGCCACAAAATATTGTTTTCTCATACTCGGAGATGATACAAGTTTCTTTTTCTTTGTTTGTTTGTTTGTTTCTTTATTTTTCGTTTTTATGTTATGTTATGTTATGTTATGTTATGTTATGTTATTTATTTTGTTATTATAAATTTTTGCAAAAATTGTTTTCTGTCTATTGTTCTATTTATTATTATTTATTATTATTATTATTAATATTATTAATATTATTATTTAATTAATTAATTATTTTTTCATAAAAAAATATTTTAATTTTTTCATGTTCCGGGATGTTCCGGCATGTTCCGGAATGTTCCGGCATGTTCCGGAATGTTCCATGTTCCGGATTTTATCGACGCCCGTCGAATAAAGGCTGAAACAGCGTCAATAAGCCACGAGACAAGAATCGCACTCGAAAACTTGAAAGCGAGAATATGTTTTTGGTTGTTGTTGTTTTTTTTTTAAATTGCCGCACAGCTACAAACTTCTATTTTGAACACTCAACGAATAAAAGGGTTTTTTTTTTTTGTGCAGTTTTCTAACTAACGGTTAACGCCATTGAGATCCAGTCTTAAAACTTTTGTATGACCTTGGCCACAGACTACCCAATGCAAGAATTAGGACTGTTGGAAGTAATAAGCAACCAGCCACAACAAAAGGGCAATAGGCCAATTCCGTGTTATAAAACCCTCACTCTCAAAATGAGACTAAGTGCACAACCTTTCAAGTGAAAATGAGTTATATTTGCACAAGAGAGGATAAAGCTCAGAGAATGAATCCCCCATATAGGCTCTATACTCATCGTAATCCCTCTAAAGTTATATTTAGATCTTCTCTGAGATCTCTTGTTCCCGAGAGGGTTGAGTGATATCCAATCATATGTCCTTAATTCTACCAATGTTGACAGCTGGGCGAAGGCCCACGCAACGCATCGCGACGTTCGCGAATCAATTGTTACGTTAGCGGAAGACGTAGGTTAGGGTAAGAAAACTGCAGCCATAGATAAAGGAATCGAATGTATACTTTTTGTGGCCGAATGCGACTTCCGGGAAGTGAGTGTAGTAAGGGCAAGGAAAAAGTACAGTGGCATAGACTGTAAAGCTTTAAATAATTATAACGAAAGAACTACTGGACATCGGGCTGCGGTCTAAGGACTTACTTATATCAAGAAGAACAAAATGGAATGTATCAGCCCATAAAGAATGTTCTTGGTGTAGCTTCGGTTCAGGCAACAATACGGATCTGAAGATAATTTACCGTAAGAATTGAATTCAGCGTCCTGCAAACAGTAAGAGCGTCTAGCGTCAGGACATAGCAGGAAATCATCACGGATACGAAATCATACGGACCCGAAAAGCTACACGCACGTAGCTATACAGATAAATGCACTATGGAGAAACCAAAGAAACTAAAATCATTACTAAAAGGTTGTTTAGCTGCAAGAAAAGGCTGAAGACTTTAAAGAGGTCAAAGAAAATTAGAGCTTAACAACTGCATCTGAGATCAAATTAATTCTGTGTAAACCACACCGGAAACCACAAAACAATTACGCAGACTCATTAGAGCAGCCAAATTGAGATTTGCTAAGTAAAAAATCAAAATGCTCCATGCACTGCAAACCTTCGAGTTAGGAAAACGGAAAACCCTCTTTGCTTTGAATCATTCTCTAAAGCGGTCACGTTTCACACTCACGAGCTTACGAGTCGTGTTTAGCCTGTCAACACTTTATTTCAAACTTAATTTCTTAAGCGAATCTTCCAGATCTTCTGACGATTTTCTGTTTCTCGATGCTAATGTCGACTGATACATGCTCAAATAAAGAAAGGCTCTGAAAAAACGGTTATCATTTCGCATTAAACCCTCTTTATCCTCTCTTGTTTAGCATTCATCGCAACTCTCGCACTCCCAACATGCTTTTGCACTTTCACTCCTCCACGAAACTTCCACGCAACACTTGAGGAAATAAACGGCTTGGAAACTAAAATTTCGAGGACGTTTTTGGACTTTTTACATTTAGGGCATGAATTTTTCGTCATTTCAGGCCTTGGAACCTAAAAATGAGCCTAGCTAGCTGTAAAAAGGGGCAATACGGAGGCAATACGTCCTAGCCGGCATGATCACATGCTGTTTACGGAAAATTCCCTCATCTATGTCAGGAAATTCTGTATTTTAAAGCCCCCCTTGGGCATGACTCAGCAATTGAGGACATTTCTGCTACGTTTTCAATGTTGGTTAGCATGCAAGGATTTTTCCCATGCCTATCGTCAATGATTTGCTCACTGGTAATAGAGGGGGTGGCCCCAGAGTGGTTTTGCATTGAAATTGGCATGCAACAGAATTTCGCATGCCCTGTAAGCATACTTTGAGGTTCTGTGACCTTCTCACTTAGGCCGCGAGAAGCCTAGGTTCTAGTATTAAGTAATTCATACCCAGCAAAATCTCCGGCATGCCGGGCATGCCAAATTTTCTGACATGCCCGGCATGCTAAATTCTCTGGAATGCCGGGCGTGCCATAATCTGGGTCATGCCGGGCATGCCAAAATCGGTCGCTGGCATGCTCTCGACGCAAAGGTTATAATTCCTTGAATCTACAGATATTTTAAGCCTGGCTAAAAAAAAAAAAACTAAACAGATCACAATTCTTATCTTTTGATGTACGGTTACACGATGACGTCATTGCTATTCCTTTCATTTTCATAGATTTGGTTGTCCCAGCGAAGTTTAAATAACAAAAGTTCTAATTTTCAGAAGAAAGTAAAACCCTGAGGGATTCTGCCGTAGTAATAAAACAGCGTCATCGTGGAGATGACCTGTTGGGGGATTGTGAAAACTCCTCACCCCTTTTAATGAGTTTTTAATAGGATTCCCATTTCATATTGCGAATAAAATGGAATTGACTGAAATCTGTAAAAAGAGAGACAGAGACTATTTTCATTGTATAATAAAATGCATCTATGTTCCATGAAAGCTTTTAAAAATACAAGGTTATAGAATATCTTTCAAAGTTCATTACAAACTGAGCTAAGCCCCAAAATCACTGTTCATTATTCAGTAAATTATGATGTTTGACAATGCAGTGTGCTTGAATATAACGTTGCAATTACAAATCTCTCGAACGCATTTTTCCCTACGTTAGAAAAGCTGTTTTTGTCTTGTTTCACATTTTGATAAGGAGTCTGAGTTCCTCTTTCTTGTTTTGTAGGCTTGCCAGGGATTAATGTTTTTGTGTCATTACCAGTGTCTGTGTTCTTTGTTTTTAACTCAAAGTAAGTCAGTAATAACTGACAATATCAAAGAATTGCTCTCTAGAAAAGTAATTATCTCCTCGTCATGTCTGGAAGTTACCTGTAACAAAAAAGAAATGGAATGTTAACACATGAAAGGGCAAAATAAAAAAAAAGAAATAGAACATGTAGAGCTCAGCTTCTCTTAAGATATTTTCATACTGGCTTGTTGAGTCTGTTAAAGGTCGCAACTAATTGTCTGAGGCTAATTTCACAAGAGTGTGCAATTGAGCTAAATGCATGGTAAATAAAGTGAAAGAAACGTGGTTTCACATTTGCCAATTTACATCTTTACATTGCGTTGTTCATGATGTTTACACGCTCTTCTACTGCGAAATAAACCTTTGCATTTGGATTTGCAAGTCAAGATTATACTGAGTTTGACTGACACTTAATTGAACAATAGTTTCATTTTTAAGTAGGTAAGGTGTAGACCCATATAAAGCCGGAATATGTAAAGGAAACTCAGCGAAAACTTTTTCGCATCTTTTTGTGGCGATATTCTCTCGCAGCCCGTCAACTGATTAGGGGTTGCGAAGAAAAAATAAATTAAGACCAAAGGTTAAAGCCTGACCGGTTACATCATTTCGTATGTTACCTAGAGTTCTAATAAATAGGTCATAAAATAGGATTTAACGAGAGCGAATTTGTTTCTCAATCGGTGGATAAAAAAGTGAAGCTATCAAATGAGAAGTATATAGAGTATCAAAATTATTAAATTAAAAGCTCATATAATTAGGAAAATTCCTTTACGAAAACAATGCCAGTGACATTAAATTGATCAGATAAATTCTCAGAAAATATGTCGAATAAAAGCCTTGTTTTTGCGTAAAGGTAAATTTTTCGGCCCACAAAGCAAAGTTGAAAAAGCGACTAAATCTTAGTTTTTTACATTGAACATGTTTATTAGCTTAGTTTTCGTCCGTTTTAAAAGCTTTATGACCCAATCATAATTTTCGGGTTAAAATAGTACAAAATCATTTCAAAAACCATGTTCATTTAAAGTAGAGCCGGCAAACGTGAACATTTTGTAATTCAAAAGTCGGACCCGCAGCCAGGTTTTTTAAGCTTAGAATTATCTGCATTTTAGCGTCCTATAAATTTACCAGAATCGCCTCTCAGAGGCTTACTGTAGCAAAGCTTTTTGTAGTACACTCGTAGACAAGCAATGTAAGCCTTAAGACTTTGCTTGGATGAGATGTCCAAAAGAAAAATTAGTTTTGTGGACCTAAACACACATTCACAGACTGCTTATATTGAGTTGTTTACAACTTTGCATTGACACCTGCAGCATGTTCATTTTTTTAAAGCGAAATCCAAATCTGATCTTGGCATTTGATTTACGGATATTTTATTTTGGCTCCAAAAGTGATTATAATATCCGTTTGATTGTCTTTCAAACAACAGTCAAACTATGCAGCAAAAATAAGTAACTTTACCAGTACAGTGAAAAAATATGACCGTAGGTGCCAAAAAATAATTATACTCGAGGTATAAAATTAGATCTGACTTTTTTTAGCTTTGGTTTCTATATTTTTGAAGTTTTCTCTAGTCTTCTTAGCAGCAGAAGAAGATTACAAGACATACAAACAGAAACAATCCGAAGTGAACGAGTTGACAACCACTTATGCCGGAGTTCTTAGGCATGCTCAACAGCAAGATAAACTGAATGCCAAAAGGATAATTCACGGGATTTGTTCGGTATTCAGGCTTTTTCTTTACCAAATTAATACTAAATTTGTACTTACAGTCTCTCGCAGAATCCATTTCTTGTCCAGCATTCACCAACATCTCAACCATGCACCGCAGAAAAAAAAAGACAAACAAGTGCGAAGAGACATGACGACATCGTGACGCCACAACTGCCACGCTACAACAAACTAGATTCATCGTCATCCGAAAACACTTCTGCGGAAATTCGGCCGATTTCGTGCGTGCTCGGGGTATCTTCGGATGACGCAGATGACTTTGCTCAAAGGACTATCGTCAGCAAGGAGTAAAACAGTTTGCGAGATTCGCATAGCCGACAAGAATCGCACTGAAAAACTAAGCAAAATCTCTCTGAGAAGGCAGTCCAAATTCACCAAATCAGAACGTCTTTGCAGTATGAACGTCGTACTCTCGTACTGACTTGAACGACCTGGTAAGCTTAATTTTCACCAGTCTTTTAATGCTGTTGACCGGGAAACATTCCGACGCGATAAAACTTAAGCATGGATAAGTTTATACTGAGAAGATTTGTTATCTTATTGTTTAAGACGCTTTTCCGCGATCAAATTTAAATCAGTATCGGTTTGAAATAAAAGGATTAATCTTTGATTGCAAGTTAAGTATTCTATTTTATGCATGAATAATGTTGTTTTGTTCGTGCTTTTTATTTATAAATCCAGGCTTCTGTCTTCAGTTTTGCCAGTCGATCCCGTGACACACATTGTGACAAACATGACTTTTTTTGTTATAATCTGCATTTATTGCCAGGCATGAAACCTGTAACTTCAAGCTCCCTAAGATATATTTGGCGATTATATGTGATTCTCAGGATATGATGCTGAAGCGAACATCAAAATCAGTGTCGCTGGGCATGCCAATTTCTTGCCTGGCATGCCGGGCATGTCAAACCAACTGGCTTCACCATAAGCTTCACCATCGGCACGCCCGGCATGCCAAACCAGAGGAGCAAAAACTGGGAATTAATTATCAACCCGGCGAGAGATCTGGGACCAAAGTTTAGCTGGGTCAATTTTGGGCTGCGAGGGCATGAACCCATTTTTTCCATGCCTATGAGATGTTATTTCTAAGTACCAATGTTCCCTTGAATTTTGTCATGCCTAAATATATAAAATTTTCCCTCTCTCATTAATCCTCAGACTAGCTGCGATTTTTACGCTCGCTAGGCATGTTCACCTGAAAATCATGCCCATACCCTTATTCAAAACAAAATGCTATCAAATTTTAGTTTCCAAGCCGTTAATATTATCCGCGGGAAAATTGATACGTTCCAAAAATAACTTTAGAGGGAAGGGCCTATATGGGGGATTCATTCTCTGAGCTTTATCCTTTCTTGATTTGCATGACAATGAAAAATCATTTCCATATCAAACGCTGAGCATGCGCACTTAACCTCGTTTTGACACACAGGCCCGGGGGAACACGGAAATGGACTATTCATATTTGGAACTTTTTCAGTTTATGCAAATGTGCCAATATCAAATCATCACAGCAGCAGAGGACGACCTAACCGTTAAAAAGGGCTCTGTCACTAGGATATTCCTATTATAAAGTAACTAAGATAGTACACGCCTTCTGATTGGTTAAAACTCTGGGGTTTATTGTGCTGGTAAACTCATAGAAAACTTTGAGTTATTTTATAGAAGCAATAGACCACACTTTCTATAGGTTTACCGGCGTGATAACCCACTTGAGATGTTGGCAGAATACTCGAAAAGCAAGTTGTAAATCACTCGTCTTCGGCTCGTGACTTTATAGAAGCAATAGACCACACTTTCTATGGGTTTACCGGCGTGATAACCCACTTGAGATGTTGGCAGAATACTCGAAAAGCAAGTTGTAAATCACTCGTCTTCGGCTCGTGACTTACAAGCTTTTCTCGTGTTCTCCCAACATCCCGCGTGGGTTATCACGCCGGTAAACCCATAGAAAGTGTGGTCTATTGCTTAAATATTTTACGTCAATTCTTTTTTTAGTCATTACCCAAACACAACATCATGATCAAAATTTTATCATGGCGCACTACCCATAATAATTTTCTAGCGAGTTTTGCCGTGTATAGTTTCCACTGGTACGTATTGCAAATCTTTTGCCTCATCCCAACTAATTAAGTCATCAATCTTGGTCTGTTCCTCAACTTCTGACGCCAATTCGTCCCAACGCTTTTTACGCAGTTCGTCTAGGTAACTGTTTTCCGTTTTGATCAAGTGATTGCAAACATATTTAAAACTTGAATTCAAATCATTCCTAATGGAATAACCTTTCATAAATTTTCCACCCCAAATAGGTTGCATTTCAGTTCCATAATTGGTAAAACACAGTTGTTCAAGCTTCAATCTCTTTTTACGGAAAGCAGACAGGTCCTCGTAAAACCCTGAACCTTCCATTTCTACCTTTCTCCAAAAAGTTGCATTGAAATAATTAAATAACAAAACGTCTGCCATATTCCACCGTTTTATGTTTTCCTGAACTCTGTCACTTAGGTGAAAAGCCTTTTCTTTGCCTAGTCTTTCATTGACCTTCACATACAAAATATCTTCTATGTCCCAACCCAACAGTCGCTTCAACAATACTAATGATTCGTCAAAGTAATCCATAATCATAACCAAATCAAACTCTTTGTTTAAAAAGTTAATGTAATCGGTAACAGCTGTATAATTTTGGAAAAATCTGAGGCTTAAGCCCAAATCAAACATCATCGGGTTTCTTAAAGAGAAACTTTTCACTACAAATTTACCGGAGGTGTAATAATATGAAGACGGTCTTTCTAGAAATTTTTCCAGTGAAACGACGAGATCTATTCCTAGGCCAAATTGTCTTCCCAGATGGTAATAGTTGAAGTTAGACTCAAAATTATCCACCGGATTTCTAAGAATTGTGACGTAATTGCTAGTTTCTGGAGGAAAAAGCCAGTTCAAAGGTTTCTTGTTAAATCTTGTATGGCTGCACAAAATGTTAGGCTGCCTGTGGATAGGAAGGGCGCTAGATATGCGGAATCTTTGTGGCCAGTTTAGGTGATCAGGTCCAAGAACAAAAGTAAGATTTCTCCTGTCTCCATAACGAAAGAGGATGTTGACGAAAGTGCTTGAACCAGTTTTGTGCGTCTTAAGGAACATTATGTGATGAGAAGGGAGACCTCTTGATGTCACATGGAGATCATTTCTATGTCTGCAGCTGGAGTTACTGAATAGCAGATAAGAAACAGAGTAACTCTAAGTATTTAATCCCTCTTGATCAATTAGAAATTGCACAAAAATCATAACTTGCAAACAAGTTGATAGCCTTTACAATACAACATAAAAAATGATAAAATAAATTATAAGTTAGTTAAAATTAAAAAGACACCTATTATTGAATGCTCCTTTGAAACAAAGCAAGATGTAATTATGCCCTCGAGGACTAAGTAACCTTTTCCCTTCATAAAATGTAGTGGATGATATAGATCGGGGTCTCTCTTGATATGGTATAAAAATCTAGGACACAATATCCTTAATGGGTTGAAAATAACAAAGTCACAGCCATATTTGCAAGCATGTGGTCTACAAAACCTATCAATGGGACGAAGATAATTACACTTCGTTGTGCTTACCCAGACTTCAATAGCGTACGGAAATAATGGAGTTCTTGGGTTGACTGGAATGCTCAGTGTCAAGTCATCAGCATATTAAAAAAGCAAATTTCTTTCCAGCCACACAGCGCCAATATCGTTAACCATGACAGAGAAAAGAATGGGCCCCAACACCGTCCCTTGAGGAGCAACCCTGTTAACCCTAACAAGCCCTATAGTTTTCCCATCTATTGATGATCAGTATTAATTGGTTGGCAGAATGCCGTTGTTTCAGAACGAGTGGAAAGTTCTAATGAAAATTGGGTAATTATTTTTCTTACCTCACTTCACTGAGATTCATCCACCACAGATGCGTCAAATGATATGTAGAAAAAATGGTGAACAGTGACAAAAGAAAAGAATGGCTAATTGGCCATGCTGACTAGAGATCATCTCGTCTCTGCTCTCGACCCAAGTCACCAGTGATGCAAAAACATGCAGAGCTCCCTGAAAGCTGGATAAAAAAATGATGCTTATGATTCCCCGGGAAGCTATATATTTCTCTAGGAGTCGATTAACCGAAGCATTCATCTGTGCAATTACCTTGAGTCAACCCTTCCCTGTTTTTAGAACTGTAAATTCTAGTGCAATGGCGGCTTATACTGACGTTTTCTCATAACCACAGGAAAAAAAAAAATGGTAGCCGAAGGAGAAATCTTTTTCTTTGCTCCTTTACCTTTTTCCTTTGAAAATATGACCTCTGTTCCTTAATTCTCTTTTTACAACCGGGGAAAACTGATTTCTAGTAAACATGGATTTGACATTTAATCAGACTGAAAAAATAGTTGCTTTGTTAAGCAACTAAAAATTAAGCCACTTTTTATCCTATACCTGTAATGTTGTTTTTCTGCCGATTACAGAGTATAAAAGAAGTCCCGAGAGGATAACAAAAGCCCGGTCTCGCCTTTGCGAAATGTTGACTTATCTCTTTCCCAAGAAATTTGTAAGATTTTTGTATCTCGTTCCTTTACAGTCGGGGTTGTTTTGGTCATTTTCCCAGTTTGAAGAAACTCAAATGAATCTGGACTATTTCATAATTTTACAATTTTAGCAAGTTACTCGAATATTACCATATTGTTATAATTATTTTTATCAAATTATCGGTTGTGAAGGGGCTCATATGTAAGAACCTTTAAGGGTGGCTCCATCATTTGCGCATTGAGCTATTACGAACTTTTCGTCATAACTTTCTCGGTTTTAACGCGATAGCTCCGAAACTTTGCAAAGAAAGACAGATATCATTTATCAGTAATACGAAATAATCCGATTTCATTGCTGGTTTTTTCATTTTTTGTGAAATCAGCACTTAAAATGCCCCTACTTTTCCGAAGAAGATCGCGTCTAGTAAAAAATATTGCCGATATTTTCGACTAAAATTTCTGATATCGTCTTTTAGTGATATCATAAATATTCCAGAGAAATTTCAGGAAAATTGTTGAAACAGGAGTCCGTAACTAAGAGTCATTCAAAATTCAGCATTTGAAACTAGTTTGGTATGGGTATTGGTATTTGAGATCAGACAGAATTTTCGAGCACCTTTGTTCAACAAAGTTATGACTATGAAATTAGCACGAGCTGCAGTTCTGCGAGAAATTCGCACCTCAGCTGGAGGACGAACGATAATGATGTTCATGTCTGCGAACCGAATTATATCCAGTGGAAAATAAAAATAATCGCAAACAATACAACCTATGTATAAACTTACAACTCTGAAAATTTTCTTGACTTCTTAATTTAATGGCTGAATTGTATTTTTCCCTGATTATTATATTTTGCCCACTGCCTCCTGTGCTCATTTTGTAGTCATAAATAAAGGTGCACGACAGTTCTATCTGAGCTCTGATACAAGGAAGCTTACAAAACCAATACCTTTTTTATAAAAATTGAGTACCTTTTAAAGAATAGCCAGATTGGCAATCGGCATATGTTATAAGAATAAACTGAGCACTGAAAGTACTTGTCCCGAAAATTAGAACTGGTGGCTCGTTCTACCGTTCTACTTCAGAGCAATTTATTTGAAATTCCAAAACAATTTCAAAGCTAAATTTTGAACGACTTTTAGTTACGGACTTCTGTTCCAGCGATTTCGCAGGCACACTTTATGCCGGTTAGGCATAAAATTTCCCTTTATTCTCACTGCTGACCCTTTACAGCTTCACGAGATCTTTGGGATAACGTGTTTCTAGTGGTAGAATTGACTGGGATCGGAACTGAGGCTATCATCGTTTATTTTCACCGGTTAGTAAACTACTACCTAGAAATCTAGTATACCGTTTCACTTACCTGATGAGCTAGAGCAAAGAGGTGCCACAAGCCTAGTCTATGACTAACTTGTTAAATTGCTCGTTTTCTCACCTGTACAAATTTATGTGAAAGATGATTTTTTCATCCTGTAATTATCAAAACTAATAACGTGTATAAAGAGGAATTGCCAAGAAACGCTCAGACTTTTTGAAAAAATGTAGAATCCTATAAGGATCGTTATCAGCAGCTGGCAAAGCGCATTATGTAAATTCTACAATTACACCTTTGGAATCTATACTTGCCATGTTTCAATATAAAGAAAATAAAGAGAAACTTAGAACTAAATCCAAAGACGTTTTTGGCATCGTAGGGCGGGTATTATCCAAAAAACAGCTGTAAAAGCATCGATCATTTAAGTGCAACATGGATTCTGTAGCCTCATCATCTTATTTTGAATTAATGTTATGAATGAGCATACACCAATGAATAGGCATAGATATTGTTTCGTAAACATTTTTATTAAAAACCCATTTGGCCATCCCAATAAAATCTTTCGTTTCCCATCTCCCGACCGACCCGTTTTTTTCGAAAATTAAAAAAAAAAAAGATTCCTGATTCACTAGTCAAAGAAGCAAGTATTTAAATTTAAAAGCACACAATCTTGTTTTGTTAACAACAATTGGCATGATGTGATGTTCCTGTTTTTAATTAACATCAATACTACACTTTTTTCGTTTAGATATTTGATAGTCGAAAAGACCACGTTTTCGAGTTGACTTTGTAACCAGGCTTTCTTACTTAGCAGCCTGGCCTTCTCTGGAACTCAAACCCCTTCAAGTGTTCATTCTTTTTTTTTTTTTTTTTGGCCGACCGACCGACCCACCATCAGAGGAGACAGGGCGATGGGAAACGAAACATTTTATTGGGATGGCCTTTGTTTATCCTTCCAAGAATTTCGCTTAACACTTACTGGATTGGGGATCCGTTCACGCAAGTAAAATCGGCTAGCTAAGCACATGGTTAAATCCAAAACAAAATCCATCTCAAGTCTGGGCGCATTTTCCAATTTTTCTGCACGTTCAATCTATAATTTTCTCAAAATTCCTGCATATTTGTTTTGTTATGGAGCTTGGGCGCAGAAAGAGTCAGCAAACTCCAGAGTGTGTGCACAGGTAAAACTGGTTTATCCAGTATAAAACTTGCCTGACTCATCCAAATCGCTGGATGATCGGCAGATTAAAGGAACTTGAAGAGTCGCTTCCTCTTTCCCGACGCATCTAGGAAAGATCGAAGCGACTCTGCTAGCAGGGTACGCGCAGTCTAACACAAGTCCACAAAAATACATACTGTATTAATTTCATCTATTAAAGTCGCGGGACCTTAATCACAGCACGAAAAACTGGATTTACACCAAATTTACTCAGTGCAAATTTGGTGCAAAAAAGTGCAAACTAAGGTTAAATAAAGGGCAAAGATGGTAAATACAGCATTTGCCCTAAAATTTACACCCCCATGTAAACTGGCAAGCAAATGCGGTATCTACCATCTTTGCCCTTTATTTAACCTTAGTTTGCACTTTTTTGCACCAAATTTGCACTGAGTAAATTTGGTGTAAATCCAGTAGCACAAACTCAGCCAAAACGCTAAAAATCTTCAATGTTTATTGCAAGGACCCATCTGTTATAACGATGCCCAAAATAAAGAGATGTATCTCATAGTTTATTAGATATAATCCGTGTAAAGTTTGCTTATCATTTTCGCATAAATTATGACCTAAATTTGGAAACCGCTGAATTTCTCGAATTGGGTCTTTGCGATTTTGTTGAAACTCTCTTCAGCGCAAGGCATTACTGCGCACTATGTGTAGCCGAGAGATTTTCACGAAAATATGCCTGCAACAGCAGATTTTCGACTCAGACCTCAAAGGGGCGTGGCATTATAACCACGTGACATTTACTCCGATCGCTAAAAGTTTTATGTTATATTGTAGATTGATCTATATGTTATCCATTTTATGTGTTAGACTTACGATAAAAGTAAAGGTGGGGATACCAGAGAGCTTCAAAGTAGGATAGTAGCCCCCCCAAAAAAACTGGGTCGAGTCACCTTAAACTGGAGCATTTCAGAGTCCTTACCAATATGCTTGAGGCGAGTTTTCGACCCCGTAAAAGACGTGCATTGTAGACCCCTTTTCAAACTCCTTAAAAGTGGTGTATTTTAGATTCCTAGCAACTTGGACCCTTCTACTTCATTTATGTGGAGCACATTTTTGGAGTCCGTTGAAGAAGAATTATTATAGTTTTAAACAGAGTACAATTTAACCTATTTTATACACTGAAATTAAAATTCGTCTAACAACCCTTTTTTCACTTTCATAATGCATATATAGGGCTAGTCTGTATATGCCAGATCCTAGGGAAGGCGCCATTTGTTCAAAAAAATGAAATTGTATTCCATTTAAATTGCGGTGGATTCGAGCATCTATTTTCGACTATCTCTCCTAAGCGACACGCACTAAATCTTCGCAGTTGGACGGTTGCTTACGGGAAGTTTTACTGAATTTCATTATATTTTGTTATTATTAAGAACTGGACATCAAAATCAATTTCAAATTAAAAAAGCAGAATCTTTATGTAAACCTCAAGCGTCCACCTCGTGTTTTCGCTAATATATGCAAGGTTCACTCAAATCACTCTATTTTATAGTCAAATTATTTAAGAGAAACTAGCACGAGGAATTGCAAGAGATAAAATTGAATCGTAAAAATTTTAGCGTCAAATGTTTGATATGAAGTCAGCTGACCTCTGCGGGCTCGTTTCTTCATAACATTTCATAAATCCTTTTAAGAAAAATTCTAATAAAACTGACACTGAATGAAATCATAAAATGGCTTTATATACGCTGTGATCGGCCTGTTAGCTGAAGTAAGAAGTTAGAAGAAGTTGCCGCAACAAGGAATAAAGAGGAGTGAAGAATATAGTCTTGGTACTTCTCGATGATTTACTCGGCTAATTCAAATTTAAGTTTGTAATTCTATCTTGTCAATCTGTGCCTTCCGGGCAGAGGACGATGTGTACCCCCGTGATTTCACGAAAATTATCTACCGTGCCATTAGGCGCTGGCAGAGGGTAGCATAAGCATTTTGAAATGTAGTTCGGCGCGTATCTCCTTTCCAAAAAATTAATATTACTTGGATGAATACACGAATCCCTTGAATACCCCCCTTGAATCCGTTTAATGAGTACCTTTATAACGAATCAAAATATTGTTTCACCCGCAATGCTGTTTAATGGTCTTGTTTTGTTCAGGCAAAATGGCAAAAATACGGTTTATAACGAGCTAAGTTTTTCATTTTCCAGTCATTTTCAGGAATGTTGAAGAAAAAAAAAAGAGATTGCAAAAAAAATCCCATACACTTTACACTTACGAGTGATAAGATAGCTCCATTTCCTTTGTTATCATAGGCGATATGACAAGACTTCACATTTTTGAATTAACTGAAGCGACGGCTGCCAGGACCTATAGCTATATACATTATATCATTCGGCAAAGAAATATGAAAAAAATTCAGGTAATTTGATCGGTTTTTTTAGATCAAAACTTATTAGTAGACCTCACATTATTTCTGGAAAATGGCCACCAGTGAAAAATTATGCTAAAAAAATTTCAGAGAAGTCGTCAATTGCATTGACGTCCATCCCCAGCAGTCGTTTTACGTATGAAACGGCTTGGAAACTAAAATTTGATAGCATTTTGTTTTGAATAAGGGTATGGGCATGATTTTCAGTTGAACATGCCTACCGAGTGTAAAAATCGCATCCAGTCTGAGGATTAATGAGAGAGGGAAAATTTTATGTATTTAGGCATGACAAAATTTACGGGAACATTGGTACTTAGAAATAACATCTCATAGGCATGGAAAAAATGGGTTCATGCCCTCGCAGCCCAAAATTGACTCAGCTAAACTTAGGTCCCAGATCTCTCGCCGGGTTAATAATTCATTCCCAGTTTTAGCTCCTCTGGTTTGGCATGCCGGGCATGCCGATGGTGAAGCCTTTTGGTTTGGCATGCCCGGCATGACAGGTAAGAAATTGGCATGTCCAGCGAGACTGATTTTGATGTTCCCTTCAGCATCATATCCTGAGAATCACATATAATCGTCAAATATATCTTAGGTAGCTTGAAGTTACAGGTTTCATGCCTGGCAATAAATGCAGATTATAACAAAAAAAGTCATGTTTGTCACAATGTGTGTCACGGGATCGACTAGCAAAACTGAAGACAGAAGCCTGGATTTATAGATAAAAAGCACAACAAAACAACATTATTCATACATAAAATAGAATACTTAACTTGCAATCAAAGATTAATCCTTTTATTTCAAACCGATACTGACATTTCTGGGTCCACATTTAAATTTGATCGCGGAAAAGCGTCTTAAACAATAAGATAACAAATCTTCTCAGTATAAACTTATCCATTCTTAAGTTTTATCGTGTCGGAATGTTTCCCGGTCAACAGCATTAAAAGACTGGTGAAAATGAAGCTTACCAGGTCGTTCAAGTCAGTACGAGAGTACGACGTTAATACTGCAAAGACGTTCTGATTTGGTGAATTTGGACTGCCTTCTCAGGGAGATTTTGCTTAGTTTTTCAGTGCGCTCCTTGTCGGCTATGCGAATCTCGCAAACTGTTTTTACTCCTTGCTGACGATAGTCCTTTGAGCAACGTCATCTGCGTCATCCGAAGATACCCCGAGCACGCACGAAATCGGCCGAATTTCCGCAGAAGTGTTTTCGGATGACGGGGAATCTAGTTTGTTGTAGCGTGGCAGTTGTGGCGTCACGATGTCGTCATGTCTCTTCGCACTTGTTTGTCTTTTTTTTCTGCGGTGCATGGTTGAGATGTTGGTGAATGCTGGACAAGAAATGGATTCTGCGAGAGACTGTAAGTACAAATTTAGTATTAATTTGGTAAAGAAAAAGCCGGAATATCGAACAAATCCCGTGAATTATCCTTTTGGCATTCAGTTTATCTTGCTGTTGAGCATGCCTAAGAACTCCGGCATAAGTGGTTGTCAACTTGTTCACTTCGGATTGTTTCTGTTTGTATGTCTTGTAATCTTCTTCTGCTGCTAAGAAGACTAGAGAAAACCTCAAAAATAAGAAACCAAAGCTAAAAAAAGTCAGTTCTAATTTTATAGGTCGAGTATAATTATTTTTGGCACCTACGGTCATATTTTTCCACTGTACTGGTAAAGTTACTTAGTTTTGCTGCATAGTTTGACTGTTGTTTGAAAGACAATCAAACGGATATTACAATCACTTTCGGAGACAAAATAAAATATCCGTAAATCAAATGCCAAAATCAGATTTGGATTTCGCTTTAAAAAAATGAACGTGCTGCGAGTGTCAATGCAAAGTTGTAAACAACTCAACATAAGCAGTCTGTGAATGTGCGTTTAGGTCCACAAAACTAATTTTTCTTTTGGACATCTCATCCAAGCAAAGACTTAAGGCTTACATTGCTTGTCTACGAGTGTACTACAAAATGCTTTGCTACAGTAAGCCTCTGAGAGGCGATTCTGGTAAATTTATAGGACGCTAAAATGCAAATAATTCTAAGCTTAAACAACCTGGCTGGGTCGGACTTTTGAATTACAAAATGTTCAGGTTTGCCGGCCCTACTTTAAATGAACATGGTTTTTGAAATGATTTTGTACTATTTTAACCCGAAAATTATGATTGGGTTATAAATCTTTTAAAACGGACGAAAACTAAGCTAATAAACATGTTCAATGTAAAAAACTAAGATTTAGTCGCCTTTTCAACTTTGCTTTGTGGGCCGAAAAATTTACCTTTACGCAAAAACAAAAGCAAATAATGAGGCTTTTATTGGACATATTTTCTGAGAATTTTATTTGATAAATTTAATGTCACTAGCATTGTTTTCGTATAGGAATTTTCCTAATTAAATGAGCTTTTAATTTAATAATTTTGATACTCTATAAACTTCTCATTTGATAGCCTCACTTTTTTATACACCGATTGAGAAACAAATTCGCTCTCGTTAAACCCTATTTTATGACCTATTTATTAGAACTCTAGGTAACATACGAAATGATGTAACCGGACAGGCTTTAACCTTTGGTCCTAATTTATTTTTTCTCCGCAACCCCTAATCAGTTGACGGGCCGTGAAAGAATATCGCCACAAAAAGATGCGAAAAAGTTTTCGCTGAGTTTCTTTTACATATTCCGGCTTTATATGGGTCTACACCCCAATTGCCTGCTTAAAAATGAAACTGTTGTTCAATTAAGTGTCAGTCAAACTCGGTATAATCTTGATTTGCAAATCCAAATGCAAAGGTTTATTTAGCGGTAGAAAAGCGTGTAAACATCATCGAACAGCGCAATGTAAATTGGCTAATGTGAAACCACGTTTCTTTCACTTTATTTACCATGTATTTATCTCAACTGCACACTCTTGTGAAATTAGCCTCAGACAATTAGTTGCGACCTTTAACAGACTAAACAAGCCAATATGAAAATATGTTAAGAGAAGCTGAGCTCTACATGTTCTATTTCTTTTTTTCATATTGCCCTTGCATGTGTTAAGATTCCATTTCTTTTTTGTTACAGGTAACTTCCAGACATGACGAGGAGATAATTACTTTTCTAGAGAGCAATCCTTTGATACCGTCAGTATTACTGACTTACTTTGAGTTAAAAACAAGGAACACAGACACTGGTAATGACAAAAAAAACATTAATCCCTGGCAAGTCTACAAAACAAGAAAGAGGAACTCAGACTCCTTATCAAAATGTGAAACAAGATAAAAAGAGCTTTTCTAACGTAGGGAAAAATGCGTTCGAGAGATTTGTAATTGCAACGTTGTATTCAAGCACATTGCATTGTCAAACATCATAGTTTACTGAATAATGAGCAGTGATTTTGGGGCTTAGCTCAGTTTGTAATGAACTTTGAAAGATATTCTATAACCTTGTATTTTTAAAAGCTTTCATGGAACATAGATGCATTTTATTATACAATGAAAATAGTCTCTGTCTCTCTTTTTACTGATTTCAGTCAATTCCATTTTATTCGCAATGTGAAGTGGGAATCCTATTAAAGACTCATTAAAAGGGGTGAGGAGTTTTTACAATCCCGCAACAGGTCATCTCCACGATGACGCTGTTTTATTACTTCGGCAGAATCCCTCAGGGTTTTACTTTCTAGTGAAAATTAGAGCTTTCGTTATTTAAACTTCGCTGGGACAACCAAATCTATGAAAATGAAAGGAATAGCAATGACGTCATCGTGTAACCGTACATCAAAAGATAAGCACTGTGATCTGTTTATTTTTTTTTTTAGCCGGGCTTAAAATATCTGTAGATTCAAGGAATTATAACCTGTGCGTTGAAACATGCCAGAGACCGATTTTGGCATGCCCAGCATGACCCAGATTATGGCACGCCCGGCATTCCAGAGAATTTAGCATGCCGGGCATGTCAGAAAATTTGGCATGCCCGGCATGCCGGGGATTTTGCTGGGTATGAATTACTTATTACTAGAACCTAGGCTTCTCGCGGCCTGGGTGAGAAGGTCACAGAACCTCAAATTATGCTTACAGGGCATGCGAAATTCTGTTGCATGCCAGTTTCAATGCAAAACCACTCTGGGGCCACCCCCTCTATTACCAGTGAGCAAATCATCGACGATAGGCATGGGAAAAATCCTTGCATGCTAACCAACATTGAAAACGTAGCAGAAATGTCCTCAATTGCTGAGTCATGCCCTAGGGGAGGCTTTAAAATACAGAATTTCCTGACATGGATGAGGGAATTTTCCGTAAACAGCATGTGATCATGCCGGCTAGGACGTATTGCCTCCGTATTGCCCCTTTTTACAGCTAGCTAGGCTCATTTTTAGGTTCCATGGCCTGAAATGACGAAAAATTCATGCCCTAAATGTAAAAAGTCCAAAAACGTCCTCGAAATTTTAGTTTCCAAGCCGTTATGACGATGTCTTAGGTGGAATTTTTACGTAGCTATGGTGTTTTATTAACAAAATGGCAGTTATACAATATTTGGCAATTATTGAATGAAGCTGAACAGGATGTGAAGAAAATGCAAATCGAGGAGGATGTTGTCCTCTGAGGCTGAAGGCCTGCAGCAAATTTTGATATTATTTTAAACCGTGGAACCCTATTACTATTAATACAAATTTTAAACCTATTAATAAGTAATGGTAACAGGACTGAGTGGATTCCACCTTTTTACATTACATGTGAGGGTTTTTTAAGCGATAGATAGGCTTTAAGACGCACGATCAATTCTTAAGAATTTTCTTTTCAAATATTCGCCGAATTTTGTTTGGAAGTTTTAGCGGCCAAGTGGCTGAACCATCGCGCATTCATGCAATTATAGTTCTGCTGCATTACATTTCCCAATACTTATCTATAAACAAACTATGTTTCGTTAAAATGGCTCAGTCTAAATCGATGTGGTATGGGTGATATTGACCTATAAATTTCTACCAAATTTGTGTACCTTTTAAGTACCGAAAAAGTGCTGTGAGAAGTTATAGCCGTTCATAGCTCAGGCGCAACCATTTTCAGATACCATTAGGTAAAAGAATGGAGGAAGGATAGTTTTTTGCAACTGTATGAGTCACGATTAAGTTATTTTAACGATAAGGGCTAGAATTAATTATTGTAAACCTTCCTCAGTTTACCAACATGGCGGCCCCTCGAGGCCTCGTCAAAACTGTCATTCCTGTATTAACCTGAGATCAAGCCCAATTTGAGCGGTTCTCATACATTCTCTCTAACGGCTACCGCTGAAATTGGGCCTGATACAAACTATTCACGTTTGTGCTCGTTACGGCCAGATTTTGGCCGTAACGCTGATTGGCTGTTAGAACAATGCCACAAGATCTGATTGGCTGTCGCAAACGCCGGAAGTTGAAAGCGCTTATTCCTCGCGTGGTTGTTTTCGTGAATGATCCGTCGTCGGCGGAGAGAAGGATCGATTTTGCTGTCTTTTTTATTGTTTTATGGTCTTATGGTAGGAAAATATGCCTTAAAATGTGCCACGGAAATTCAGAAAATTCATATGGTTGTGCATATCTTCTCAGGATTTGCTTTATTTACGGAAAGTGAGTGTATCGCGGAGTTGAATCCCTCTGCAAGTTGTTGACCGCTAACAAGGTGCATTTTGATTAACAGATAAAAGCTATTTTTTAAGTTAGCCGGTCTGCATTTTTCCCGCGCGTGAAAAATTTGCATACTAGAAAAACAAGCAACGGAAGTAATTCTGATTGGCTGATTTGGCAAATGTCAATCAATCAAAAAAGTGGGCGGCAGACGTTTCCTAGAAGGTTTGTATCAGACTCTCTTTTCGTTTTGCCTTGCCCGCCGGAATGTAATTTTCAAAGCGAAACGAAAATAGAGCCTGATCTCAGGTTATTCCTGTATCTTTGAAACCAAAGAGAACTCGAACCTTAGAATATGCATTCATTATTTAGGACACCGTTCTAAGACTACTTGCAGAAAATCAGCCAAATCGATGAGGTACCGTGTCAGGCCGAAGTTCGAATTTTATGTACAGAAAATCACTCTTAACGGGTCTTGTTTTGTTCAGGCAAAATGGCAAAAATACGGTTTATAACGAGCTAAGCTTTTCAGTTTTTCGGTCATTTTCAGGAATGTTGAAGAAAAAAAATGAGATTGCAAAAAAAATCCCATACACTTAACATGACTTCCACTTACAGTTGTTAGGATAGCTCCATTTCCATTGTTATCATAGGCGCAGCGATATGACAAGACTTCACATTTTCGAATTAACTGAAGCGACGGCTGCGAGAACCTATAGCTATATACATTATACATAGGCGTACGGGCCGGGCGGCGAGGGGGGCTGCAGCCCCCCCAAATTTTGGGCAACTCATATTTTTTGGGGCAGCACGAGAAAATTTGGGCAAAGCCAGTTTTTAAAGACGTCTGCATGTTTTTATTATTATTTTGAAGAAATAAATATTTCCTATTTTAACCTGAAGTCGGCGTAATAATCCAGTTACAGACACGAGACAGTGGCTGCCTAGCACGTGACGAGTTTCTGCATGGTTATAAGGGAAAGGTATCATATGCTGATTTTTTTCATTGTTGGGCACTGTACTGCAATGGGCTATTTCCACTCGTGAATTTATTGGAATAAACTTCCGCCTAACTTTCTAGAATCATCTCCGCTCGTAGAACGGTGTATGGCAGATAGCATCAGCAATGGGTCTGAAAGTAATTCTCAGTTCGAATTACGAGATCGAAGAATCTTATTTTTTTAAAAAATCTATCGCGAGCGGTTTGAAAATTATTCACTAATTTGTTAAAGTAGATTGAAATGTTTATAATCTGCTAACAAGAGCGCCATGATACATACTAATCAAATCCTTCTTTGTAGCGATTGGCCGGAGCTATCTCCATGATCTTTCAACCACTTTTTTAAAAAGATTTAAACTACTATGAGGTGAAATTGCATGTCAAAAGCGCATCGTTTTCTGCAGATAACAGCCAAACATCAAATATTTCCTTTTTTTTACCGTATTTCCAACGATAAAAACTTTATCCCAAAATATCTCGATAACGCTCTTACATATTCCGTTTTAACTTGACGAACATCGAGGCGACTATTGGAGGAAAAAGCTACTGTGATCGATTTTGGAAAAACAGTTCCCACGGAGAAATATTGCTGCGAGCATAATAGGTAATGGCTTCCTTTCGTTGCTATGACAACTCCGATGTCATTGCAACCATTTTCATACTGTGGTGGCAATTTTTCCAAATGTTTGTTTATGGCGACGTAGTTTATGCTCAAACTTGGCAGGTATTGACTCTGAAAAAATGTATGGAGCCATTTTCATATGCCAGTACGGCCTATATGTTGTTGCATTGGCCCACGTTTCTGTTCGACTGTTTTGTAAACATTTGAGCAACTTGCAAAAATTTTTTGCGCAAATG
Organism: Porites rus; assembly: GCA_964035705.1. NCBI lineage: Eukaryota > Metazoa > Cnidaria > Anthozoa > Scleractinia > Poritidae > Porites > Porites rus. Next base: position 23,535,371 of record OZ037998.1, on the reverse strand, counting down.
GTTTGCCGCCCTCCCTGGCAAAAAATAGTCCGTACGCCTATGACATTATATCATTCCGCAAATAAATGAGAAAAAATTCAGACGATTAGATCGGGTTTTTTTTTAGATCAAAACTTATTAGACTAAAGTAAGTAGACGTCACATTATTTCAGGAAAATCGCCTCCAGTCAAAAATTGTGCCAAATAAATTTTAGAGAAATCGTTAAATGCATTGACGTCCATCACCAGCAGTCGTTTTACATATGACGGTGTCTTAGGTGGAATTTTTACGTAGCTATGCGGTGTTTTATTAACAAAATGGCAGTTATACCATATTTGGCAATTATTGAATGAAGCTGAACAGAATGTGAAGAAAATGCAAATCGAGGAGGATGTTGTCCTCTGAAGCTGAAGGCCTGCAGCAAATTTTGATATTATTTTAAACCGTGGAACCCTATTAATACAAATTTGAAACCTATTAAAATTAACTAATAATAATAATAATGATAATAAATAATAATAACGATTTATTGACAGTATTTCCACATGGTATATTTACATCTGTCATACTAACTAAAATTAAACTAACTACTTACATAACGTTACTAAAAAAACTACTTATTTACATAAAGCAAGAACCATAATGGGACAGAGAGGGAATCTTAGGGCGTTGGCCGGAATATGTGAATTTCACTTAAGTTATATTTAGAGGTTGTAATTAAACGGAGGTCTAATTCCTGGGACGTCCGCTCATTTTAATCGATTGTTTGAAACATCATCAAGCCCACGCTCCGGCGAGATAGTCACTCCGAGGTCTTTCACTTGAGTGAAGTGTTTAAGTGAGTTGTTGTTCAACTTGTAATCGTAGCGAAATGGGTGGCGCTTACGCGTAGTACCTCACATTTCGAGGTGTTCAGCTTTACGTGGGGGAAACAGCTGGGGAACAGTTGAACTAAGGCAAACTATGTTGAGGAACAGGGGAGCATAAAACAGTTTTTGGGGCCAAAGGACAAGTACAATGCAAAGATAATGACAAGGAAAGAGACAATTTAACACCTTAAAGGTATTTGTTGTGCGTCACTTCTCTCCGTCTCTATGTCGTTTAAACGACTCTTTTTCGTTGCCCGTTATCTTTTTCTTTCTGTTTCCTCACGTATGGGTAGGTTTCGCTTGCGGAGACTGGGTGCTAACACATAAGAAATCGTGCTTTTCTAAGCGGTCGCTTAAGAGAGTGGCTGTAAGAAGGGCCTCGACTCTAAAGGCTAAACGTAAATTTGAGGATCATTTCACGTTCGACTTTTTCCCTAATTTTACAAGAACCTGGGGGTGACAAAGGCGTAAGTTTATCTAGAGGGGTTAGGGGTATGTTCCCCGGAAATTTCGAAATTTAGGGGTTCTGAAAACACCGGGGGTTTTTTTTCAGCCCACTGTACACGGACGGACGGTGGACTTGTGCAGGAATTAAGTCACATTCACTTGCAGGATATTTTTTCTCAAAGACACCCCGCCCCCCTCCAGAAGTTAAATGGTTGACCCCCAATGACTTATTTTGTTGTTGGCCTATAGACCGAATGCAAAAATGGCTGCTGGATTAATATTCTTATGTTAAAATTAAAATTCGCCTAATTAGCCTCGTTCCTCAGTACAAAACTCTAAAAAGGACACCATCTCAAGCGAGGCTAGTCAGGCTAATTTTAATTTATACAAAAGAATATTAAACCAGCTATTTTTGCATAAGGTCCTTTAAATGACGACTTTTGGGGGCGTTGGGGGGGACTAAGATTCGTACGGTGAAAAAGCACGGGACAAATTAGTAATAACAGTGGGAACAAGGTAACACAACCCAATTTTTTAAAGGAAACAGGAGAACAAGGACCCCCCGCGGACCCTTTAAAGTGCTTGTTCAGCGCGTCAGGGTCCGTCTTGATTGGCTTGGGACTAGGATGTAAAATACGACGTATATACAGTTCTTCGGGTTTATTGGATGATAGGGCCCTCCTGAAAAAAGCACGTTTAATTGACTTGATCCTAGTCTTGATCTTGTTGCGAACCTTACGTATTTATTCCAAGCACTTGCTAAGTTTGTTTTGTGAGCTAAATACCGACTGTTTTGGTTCGCTCCGGTTATTCTTTTGTTGCTGTTGAAGTGAAAGTCTAGAAATATAACAAAACGCTTAATGTCAGGTCCCACGGGAAACCAGTTAGCATTATTTTCCCTCAGACTCTCGGGAAAACAAAACTAACTGTTTCCCTTGGGATCTGATGTTAAGTGAATAATGTTGCATAAACAAACCAGAGTTAATGAGGTTTCAATCAAATGATGCATTGTGACAAGTTTCCACGTTTTATGGAGATCAAAGTCTAGAAACTGGGTGAAACACAGAACAAATATTAATAATTAACATGCATTTTTACTTATAACTGAGATTAACCGACAACCGACAACACTGGACAAAGATCGAACATTTTAACCGACTACCGACAAAGTTACTGCATTTTAACCGACAAGTGGGGCTCCCCCCATTCAGACCCTCTTATGTCACTAAGTAGGGACTAAACGATCGGTCTTTTGCAAGATTGTCATGTAATTTTTGTCAGAGGATGGCTGATTTTGACAGCTGTCAATTCATTTTCATATTATGGATGGTGTATATAATTGACAGGGTGGTGTCAATTTGTGCAAGTACGAAATGTGATATTTGACATTGGCTTACATGTAGTGGGGGAAAGGGCGGGCAGGCGTACGCTACCAAGTTTTCTTGCATCTAGAGAGCGTTTTCACATGACGTCATGGCGGCTATATCGGTGTTCCAAAACAATGAAACGGCAGCCATGTTGGTGTAACAAGAAAATCCTCTGGGAGTTGAACTCTTTTCTCACGTAAATGCTTTCTTTTGTTCCAAATAGATGCTGGCCACGTGAATGAAAACGCTCTCGAATATTGACTCTTTTCGATTCCCCATAATACCCTCTGTTTGCCCTCAAAATTTTGGATTAGTTATTGTCTTCAAATGTTCTTAAGAAAATGCAGTACCCCCAGGAGCATTTGAAAACAATGGTTTATGCAAAATTGGGGAAGGGGGGCTATTAACAGAGTGTGTTATGGGGGATTCAAAAATAGAGAATAGGTTTCCAATTACTATATCAATTAATGTTGCTCCGCCGCGAGCAGGGAGCAGTGCGTGCGGAAGCTCCTTAAAGGAGCTGTTTCATCAAAATTCAAACAGTGAGAACTGCCACCAATTTGAATGAACATAAAAAATAACTGCTAAACACAGTACACATGAAAACAAGGTTTAAAAACAAAGCAAATACAAAAGGAGACACGGATGGGCAAACTTGACGGAGATTGAAACGGGTTTCAAATTGTTAGCCTAACAGTTTTTTAAAGTCCATTTTTGTTGTATATTATATTATAACATTTGATATGTTGCTTTGGAGCTAGACATTTCTGCGACACAAAGCTCTGATATTGTAATTCACAAATAATTTCTCAAGTTCCTGAGCAAACAAGGACGCGTAATTATCATTACAGTAAAACCTCGGTAACCCGAAAGCGATGTGAAGGGAAACGAAAAGCAGTTCGAGTTGTCGACTGCATTAACAGAATGAACTAGGCAGTCATGACATAGCCTCTCTAACTCATTGTCTTCTATTTAGTTTTATGTAAATTGACCATGCACCTTTTCAAAATATTATATCTCTGAAAGCCTTTACATTGTCATATAAAGCTATGCTCTCGTAGGCTAATGAATATATATACTTCATTTAGCCCGCGAGAGCAACCGGTTTTTCGGCTCTAGTTTCCGGAAATGCGTCTGCGGTTCGTAGGCTAATACTTCATTGGAAAGGAAAAGAATACCATCTCAATAATAATCGGCAAAACAAATTAACAACGCACATTTCTGCATAATTAATTGGAAAATTTAATAAAGAATGTCATTTTGCCAGGAAAGTTGTCTATTTTGTGTAATACAGTAGTAATAAATATTTTTTTCAATATCTAAGCAAACAGCCCAGAAATCAATTCGAAAATATAAGAGCGACTACTGTAGGAATTTTATACAAATTTATTTTCTGACACTGTGACATCAGGCTTATTAGATTAGCACAGGGGGGGCTCCTGATTAGCATAATTAGCAAATGAAATTCAACTTCTCCTCTACCGTTTCAAAACTGTACCGTCGAACCCTCCGCTGCTTCTCACATCACTTCACAATCGCAACATACCGTAACGTCAAGGCAGCCATGTTGGTTGTCAAGAACAAAAACATTTCTATCCTCTGGGAACTAAACTCCATTTTCATGTAAATTTGAAATTATTTGCAATGTAGAGACCATCAACATGGCCGCCATGTCACGTGGTTGCAAACAAAGTATCTCATAAACGTGATGATGAAGTTGAATTCTCTGTGATTTATTTCTATAAGAACTAAATTGCAGCTTTATTTTGAGGTAACTTTTATGTTGTACATAATATAATATAGTATAATATATTATCATGCTGCTGGAAGTGAGGGAGATAGCGCTTTATTATTTGGGATATGTCATAGTGTAAATAATTCACTTCTAAACCGATTTATTTTAGGGAAAGACGGAAGTGCGACGATTCTGTTATCCGAAAAAAAAATGCAAATTATTTTGTCGACATTAACAACTCTAAGTAAAATTAAATCCTTATTAACAATAATACTCTGAATAGTCTTTTATCTCAGTTTTCTCAGGCCGACTGGGACTGTTTAAGTGGACCCCGTCTTGTCTTATCAATCGAACCTCAGGATTATAAAACGAAACAACTTTCGATGACAAAAAAGATGAAAAACACACACACAATTTATTACTACTCGATCTTCAAAGACCGACAGTTCTGCTGAAATAGACACCCTTATTAATGAAATTTAGAAAAGATCATGTTAATATAGTGTAGCGCAACTTTTATTTATTTCCATATTTATTCATTGAATTTCGTATTATTCATTATTGTTGATTCAAAATATTTCCCCAATTCTCATTGGCTAAAAGCACAGGCATAATTCAATTTCGTTGTAAAAACTAAAATGGCGGACACTTCACTTGTTTCAAGAGTAAGAGCTTTAGCTGGAACTAGGCGAAATAATGGCTAAAAACATAGCAAAACGGCAAGAACACAACTCGGAGGGCGAAATTTGCTATTGGGGAATATTTGCGGAGCTGAACAAACCTAAACGTAAACTATCGAAGATAAACTTATCATCGATGCAGGTAAGCTTTTTTTAGCTATGTTTTAAACTAGGAATTATTTTGAAGGAATAATAAAACAATTATTGAATTCGGCTTTCGTTATGGAGATCTCGGAGGGTGTTATCGGTCGTAACACCCTCCTCCATCTCCATAATTCTTCATATGATACTCACATGGATGCAGGTAAGCATGTTTTAGCTATTTTTTTAAACTAGGAATTATTTTGAATGAATAATAAAGCAATCAATGAATTCGGCTTTCGTTGGATGTTAAGAATTAAGCAGATCTCGGAGGGTGGTAAACACCTCCGTCTTTGGCCCCAGTAGATAACACTAAATTACACATGATTATTCGACTAGTTTTACCTCTTGATTTATTTTCCTTGTGTAAAATATTTTAAAATGTACCTATGAAATTTTTGAAACTTTTCTTTAACCCTTTTTAGCCAATAATATTAGTAACAACGATATGATATAACCTATGAGCAATAAGCTCGGCCTTTAGCCAATCTCTTTGGAACTGAGAAAAATAGATCAATAAGATCACTTCTAGTCTTTCATTCCAACAACTGCTTTAAAAGAGGACTCAATTTGGTAGAACCATTTACGGTTAATGGTAAATATTTTGAAGCAGATCGATTGTTTTGAAAAAGTTCAAATGTTTCCATCATCGGTGTAAGCCTCAAAAGCCCTTTCCGGGGTGGAATAAAGGCTGAAAGAATCGGAAACTCGAAAACTCGAAAGCGAGAATTGTTTTTGGTTGTTTTTGTTTTTTTTTTTCAAGGCAGCCGCACAGCTACAAACTTCTATTTTCAACACCCAACGAAGAAAAGTTTTTTTGTTTTGTTTCGTTTTTGTGTTTTTGTGTTTTTTTTTTTTTTGCTGTTTTCTGACTAACAGTTAACGCCATTGAGATCCAGTCTTAAAATTTTGTATCACCTTAGCCACAGGCTACCCAATGTAAGAAATAGGACTGTTGGAAGTAATAAGCAACCAGCCACAACACTAAAAGGGCAATAGCCCGATTCCGTGTTATAAAAACCCTCACTCTCAAAATGAGACTAAGTGCACAACCTTTCAAGTGAAAATGAGTTATATTTGCACAAGAGAGGATAAAGCTCAGAGAATGAATCCCCCATATAGGCCCTATACTCATCGTAATCCCTCTAAAGTTATATTTAGATCTTCTCTGAGATCTCTTGTTCCCAAGAGGGTTGAGTGATATCCAATCGTATGTCCTTAATTTTACCAATGTTGACAGGTGGGCGAAGGCCCACGCAATGCATCGCGACGTTCGTGAATCAGTTGTTACGTTAGCGGAAGACGTAGGTTAGGTTAAGAAAACTGCAGCCATAGGTAAACGAATCGAATGTATACTTTTTGTGGCCGAATGCGACTTCAGGGAAGTGAGTGTAGTAAGGGCAAAGAAAAAGTACAGTGGCATAGACTGCAAAGCTTCAAATAATTATAACGAAAGAACTACCTGACATCGCGCTGCGCTCTAAGGACTCACTTATATCAAGACGAACAAAATGGAATGTATCAGCCCCTGAAGAATGTTCTTGGTGTAGCTTCGGTTCAGGCAACAATACGGATCTGAAGATAATTTACCGTGAGAATTCAGCGTCCTGCAAACAGTAAGAGGGTCTAGCGTCAGCAGGAAATTATCATCACCTTTACGGACCAAAAGCTACACGCATGTAGCTATACAGATAAATGCACTTAATGGAGAAACAAAAGAAACTAAAATCACTAATAAAAGGTTGTTTAGCTGCTAGAAAAGGCTTAAGACTTTAAAGAGGTCAAAGAAAATTAGAGCTTAACAACTGCATCTGAGATCAAATTAATCCTGTGTAAACCACACCGGAAACCACAAAACAATTACGCAATGCCTCATGACAATGTCAATGTATGACTCCCTCGAGACTCATTAAAGCAGCCAAATTGAGATTTGCTAAGTAAAAAATCAAAATACTCCATGCACTGCAGACCTTCGAGCTAGGAAAAAGGAAAACCGATGTTGTTTTGAATCATTCTCTAAAGCGGTCACGTTTCACACTCACGAGCTTACGAGTCGTGCTTAGCCTGTCAACACTTGATTTCAAACTTAATTTCCTAAGCGAATCTTTCAGATCTTCTGACGATTTTCTGTTTCTCGATGCTAATGTCGATTGATACATGCTCAAATAAAGAAAAGGTTTGAAAAAACGGTTATCATTTCGCATTAAACCCTCTTTATCCTCTCTTGTTTAGCATTCATCGCAACTCTCGCATTCCCGACATGCTTTTGCACTTTCACTCCTCCACGAAACTGCCACGCAACACTTGAGGAAATATTTTCCGCGTGAAAATTGATACGTTCCAAAAATAACTTTAGAGAGAAGGGCCTATATGGGGGATTCATTCTCTGAGCTTTATCCTTTCTTGATTTGCATGAGAATGAAAAATCATTTCCATATCAAACGCTGAGCATGAGCACTTAACCTCGTTTTGACACACAGGCCCGGGGGAACACGGAAATGAACTATTCATATTTGGAACTTTATCAGTTTATACAAATGTGCCAAAATCGAGTCATCACAGCAGCAGGAGGACGACCTAAGGGTCAAAAAGGGCTCTGTCACTAGGATATTCCTATTTATAAAGTAACTAAGATAGTACATGCCTTCTGTTGGTTAAAACTCTGTGCTTTATTGTGCTGGTAAACTCATAGAAAACTTTGAGTTATTTTATAAAAGCAATAGACCACAATTTCTATGGGTTTACCGGCGTGATAACCCTCTTTGGATGCTGGCAGAATACTCGAAAAGCAAGTTGTAAATCACTCGTCTTCGGCTCGTGATTTACAAGCTTTTCTCGTGTTCTCCCAACATCCCGCGGGGGTTATCACGCCGGTAAACCCATAGAAAGTGTGGTCTATTGCTTAAATATCTTACGACAATTCTGTTTTTAGTCATTACCCAAACACAACATCATAATCAAAATTTTATCAGGGAGCACTACCCATAATAATTTTTTGGCCAGTTCTACCGTGTATAGTTTCCGCTGGTACGTATTGCAAATCTTTTGCCTCGTCCCAACTAATTAAGTCATCAATCTTGGTCTGTTCCTCAACCTCTGACGCCAATTCGTCCCAACGCTTTTTACGCAGTGCATCTAGGTAACCGTTTTCCGTTTTGATCAAGTGATTGCAAACATATTTAAAACTTGAATTCAAATCATTCCTAATGGAATAACCTTTAGCAAATTTTCGACCCCACATCCGCTGCATTTCAGTTCCATAACTGGTAAAACACAGTTGTTCAAGCTTCAATCTCCTTTTACGGAAAGCAGACAGGTCCTCGTAAAACCCTGAACCTTCCATTTCTACCTTTTCCCAAAAGGTTGCATTGAAATAACTAAATAACAAAACGTCTGCCATATTCCACCGTTTTATGTTTTCCTGAACTCTGTCACTTAGGTGAAAAGCCTTTTCTTTGCCTAGTCTTTCGTTGACCTTCACATACAAAATATCTTCTATGTCCCAACCCAACAGTCGCTTCAACAATACTAATGATTCGTCAAAGTAATCCATAATCATAACCAAATCAAACTCTTTGTTTAAAAAGTTAATGTAATCGGTAACAGCTGTATAATTTTGGAAACATCTGAGGCTTAAGCCCAAATCAAACATCATCGGGTTTCTTAAAGAGAAACTTTTCACTACAAATTTACCGGAGGTGTAATAATATGAAGACGGTCTTTCTAGAAATTTTTCCAGTGAAACGACGGGATCTATTCCTAGGCCAAATTTTGTTCCCAGATGGTAATAGTTGAAGATAGACTCAAAATTGTCCACCGGATTTCTAAGAATTGTGACGTACTTGCTAGTTTCTGGAGGAAAAAGCCAGTTCAAAGGTTTCTTGTTAAATCTTGTATGGCTGCACAAAATGTTAGGCTGCCTGTGGATAGGAAGGGCGCTAGATATGCGGAATCTTTGTGGCCAGTTTAGGTGACCAGGTCCAAGAACAAAAGTAAGATTTCTCCTGTCTCCATAACGAAAGAGGATGTTGACGAAAGTGCTCGAACCAGTTTTGTGCGTCTTAAGGAACATTATGTGATGAGAAGGGAGACCTCTTGATGTCACATGGAGATCATTTCTATGTCTGCAGCTGGAGTTACTGAATAGCAGATAAGAAACAGAGTAACTCTAAGTATCTAATCCCTCTTGATCAATTAGAAATTGCACAAGATTCATAACTTGCAAACAAATTGATAGGCTTTACAATACAACATAAAAAATGATAAAAAAAATTGTAAGTTAGTAAAAATTAAAAAGACACCCTTTATTGATTGTTCGTTTGAAACAAAGCAAGATATAATCATGCCCTCGAGGACTAAGTAACCTTTTCCCCTTCATAAAATTTAGTGGATGATATAGATCGGGGCCTTTCTTGATATGCTATAAAAATCTAGGACACAGAATATCCTTAATGGGTTGAAAATAACGTAGTCACCGCCATATTTGTAAGCAAACCTATCAATGGGACTAAGATATTTACACTTCGTTGTGCTTACCCAAACTTCAATAGCGTACGGAAATAGTGGAGTTCTTGGGTTGACTGGAATGCTGGGTGTCAAGTCATCCGCATATTAAAAAAGCAAATTTCTTTACGGCCACAGGGCGCCAATATCGTTAACCACGACGGAGAAAAGAATGGGCCCCAACACAGTCCCTTGAGGAGCAACCCTGTTAACCCTAACAAGCCCTATAGTTTTCCCATCTATTGATGATCAGTATTAATTGAATGGCAGGATGCCGTTGTTTCAGAACGAGTGGAAAGTTCTGATGAAAATTGAGTAATTGTTTTCCTTACCTCACTTCACTGAGATTCATCCACCACAGATTCGTCAAATGATATGTAGAAAAAATGGTGAACAGTGACAAAAGACAAAGAATGGCTAATTGGTCATACTGACTAGAGATCATCTCGTCTCTCCTCTCGACCCAAGTCACCAGTAATGCAAAAACATGCAGAGCTCCCTGAAAGGTGGATAAAAAAAATGATGCTTATGATTCCCCGGGAAGCTATATATTTTGCCAGGAGCCGATTAACCGAAGCATTTATGTGTGCAATTACCTTGAGTCAACCCTTTCCTGTGTTTAGAACTGTAAATTCTAGTGCAATGGCGGCTTATACTGACGTTTGCACAGAACTGACCTCTGTTACTTCTCTCTTTGCAACCGGGGAAAACTGGTTTCTAGTAAACATGGATTTGATATTTAACTGAGTCGGAAAAAATAGTTGCTTTGTTAACCAACTACAAATTAAGCCATCTTTTATCCTACCTCTAATGTTGTTTTTCTGCCGATTACAGAGTGTAAAAGAAGTTCCGAGAGGATATAACAAAAGCCGATCTCACCTTTGCGAAATGTTGATTTCCATTTGTCACTAGGGGTACCTTCCGGCAAGTGCCAACGAGGCGAATTCGTTTATCTTTTGTGGAATGTGCCTATTCAGATCTTCGCGATATATACTTTTTTTCCCATAATTTTAGAGGTTTATACAATGGATTCCGCTAAAGAAAGGATGGCACCCAACTTCAAAACAACAACTTTGGCACATTCTAGGCTTTAACTTTTATTAAACAATATCAACATGGCTTGAAGCTTTGTTGGTAAATATGAGCAAGTCAGCACTTTTGTTTCATGGAAAATTCCATTGTATCAAGGCTATAAACGTTAGAAAGAAAAATATAGTTCAAATGAGGCCTTTGACTGCTGAAATTAAAAATAACAATTAAATTCCAAGCAACAGCGTCATCATCAGGGATAAGAAAAATATTTCGCGTGGTAATGTGCAAAAGAAAAAAATTGGTGTCAAGTAAAATTGCGTGAAAAGCGCGCAAGAATGGGGCGGAATGTATTAGAGGTATAAAATATAAACTAGAATAAAATACAAAGATCTAATAAGCGAGTTTCACAGGACAAAGAGTCTCTTGAAAGGCATAATGTCTTCAAAACAAAAGGTCCGCAAATTCGTTGGATTCCTCACACGGGAGTTTTGGGCTGTCTATGTGTAATCGAGCCGCAAAAGAACATCCTGGTTGACAAAATCTCTCGAAGGACATATATAAATTCTAAAAAGAAGTCCGCAAATACGTTGCATTCCTCACGGGAGGTGAGGACTGGCTCAATGTAAATGGACCTGCGAAGAACACGCTGGTTCTGATATAAGTTTTGAGAATATAACCCTATGCCTTGATCAACTACCGCTTAAAATTCAATTCACAAAGGGAAAAGAGAACACTGAAAATCCTGGTTCTGAGTCGAGAAGCGAAAACGCTACCCCAATATATAAATGAAGCTGCAAAGAACAACCTAGTTCTGACAAAAATTTGAGCGCAACACCCTATTCCTTGATCAGCTACTGCTTTAAAGGCAATTTATAAAGCAAACCAGAGCACTAATTGCCCTTTCAAACTAGAAATCGTATTAAAGCTTGCTCACCAGTTAGGTCCTCTTGAACCGACAACGAACAGCTGCACACTGAATCACCAAAATTTCGGACTACGAGTTGTATATACAAGACCATGACGTCACTGCCCAAATATGGGGTCTTACTTGTACCCAAATATGATCAAAAATGCAAATTTTAAAGGGTTAGGCAGAGTTTGAGAGTTTTTGCCCATATTGCGCGGCGTTATAATTCTGCCGCCGAGGCAACCTCGCTTCTTAGCTCGGTTGCCTCGTTGGCAATAAGTTCTCTCTTTCCCAAGAAATGCATGAGATTTTTGGATCTCTTGCCTTTACAGTCGCCCGTTGCCCAGTTTGGAGAAACTCAAATGAATCTGGACTATTTGATAATTTTACAATTTTAGCAAGTTATCTCGAATATTACCCTATTGTTATTACTTTTATCAAATTATCGGTTGTGAAGGAGCTCTTATGTAAGAACCTTTAAGGTGGCTCCGTCATTTGCTTATTGAGCTATTACGAACTTTTCGTCATAACTTTTTCGGTTTTAACCCGATAGCTCCGAAACGTTGCAAAGAAAAACAGATTTCATTTATTAATAATACGAAATAATCCGATTTCATTGCTGGTTTATATATTTTTTGCGAAATTAGCACTTAAAATGCCCCTACTTTTCGAAGAAGATCGCGTATAGTAAAAGTTATTGCTGATATTTTCGACTAAAATTTCTGAAATCGGCTTTTTTTAAGTGTTATAATAAATATTCCAGAGAAATTTCAGAGAAATTGTTGAAGCAGGAGTCAGTAACTAAGAGTCATTCAAAATTCAGCTTTGAAATTTGTTTGGTATTGGTTTTGTAAGTTACCTTAAATCAGAGATCAGATAGAACTTTCGAGCACCTTTGTTTATGAATACAATTCGCACGAGCGGCAGTTCTGCGAGGAATTCGCACCTCAGCGAGGAGACGAACGATGATGTTCATGTCTGCGAACCGAATTATATCACAGTGGAAAAAAAAAATAATCGCAAAAAATACTACCTATGTATAAACTTACAACTCTGAAAATTTTCTTGACTTCTTAATTCAATGGCTGAATTGTATTTTTCCCTGATTATCTTGTTTTGCCTACTGCCTCCTGTGCTCATTTTGAAGTCATAAACAAAGGTGCACGACAGTTCTATCTGACCTCTGATACAAGGAAGCTTACAAAACCAATGCCATGTTTTAAAAATTGAGTACCTTTCAAAGAATAGCCCGATTGGCAATCAGCATATGTAATAAGAATATGCAAGCACTGAAAGTACTTGTCCCGAAAATTCGAGCTGGTGGCTCGTTCTACCGTTCTACTTCAGAGCAATTTATTCAAAATTCCAAAACAATTTCAAAGCTAAATTTTGTACGACTTTTAGTTACAGACATTCCAGCGATTTCTCAGGCATATTTTATGTCGGTGAAGCAACGTACATTTTTTTCTGTTTCTTTTTTCCTCATGTTTTTACCCTTTGGCTTGTTTCCCTTTATTCTCACTGCTGACCCTTTACAGCTTCGCGAGATCTTTGAGATAACGTGTTTCTAGTGGTAGAATTGACTGGGATCGGAACTGAGGCTATCAGCGTTTATTTTCACGTGTTAAACTACTACCTAGAAATCTAGTATACCGTTTCACTTTACCTGATGAGCTAGAGCAAAGAGGTGCCACAAGCCTAGTCTATCACTAACTTGTTAAATTGCCCGTTTTCTCACCTTTTAAATTTATGTGAAAGATGATTTTTTCATCTTGTAATTATCAAAACTAATAACGTGTATAAAAAGGAATTGCCAAGAAACGCTCAGACTTTTTGAAAAAATGTAGAATCCTATAAGGATCATTATCAGCAGCTGGCCAAAGCGCAGTGTAAATTTAATTTTTTTATCAAAACCGTATCTCAAGTTTTAAAAACCACGCAGTCTAACACAAGTCCATAAAAAAACATACTGTATTAATTTCATCTATTAAAGTCGCGGGACCTTAAGTAATGATCCGGGTGAGGTGGATAGCAATTTCTTTTGTTATGCGGCAACGGTGCTTTCCCCACATAGGAATGTTCTCACTTTTATACAGAGAATGCATAAACCTACATGAAGGCCTTTTACGCAATAAAATGCATTAACACTCCACTTTGAAAGGGTGTTTTTTTTGTGTTAAAAGATTTTGACCAATCACAAGAGTTGAAAACAATAGCCAAGAAAAGTTTACAATTTTACATGTTCCCCACATAGGATTTCTTTGTTATTCAAACTGAGACCAGATTTTGTTATATGGAAGATATTTAGAAAGTAAGGATGAATATATGTACCGCTGTATGAAATTTTGTTAACTTTTGCTGTTTAAGCCAATCAGAAGTAAGTACAGACAATAGAAAAGTTAGCACCTTTTTTGCATTCCAACTTGCTCAATGCCGTTGTTGCTATCGTTCTTATCTGGACCGTTTCTTAATAGTTGAGTATTTTAGAAACCTTAATAGTCGAGCATTTTAGAGTCCTTAAAAGTCGAGCATTTTAGAGTCCTTAAAAGTCGAGCATTTAAGAGTCCTTAAACGTCAAGCATTTTAGAGTACCTGGAAGTCGAGCATTTTAGACTCCTTTAAACTGGAGCATTTTAGAGTCCTTACCAATATGCTTGAGGCGAGTTTTTGACCCTATGCGTTGTGGACCCCTTTTCAAACTCCTTAAAAGTCGTGTATTTTAGATTCCTAGCCTGAATTTGGTCCCTTCTACTTCATGTATGTGGGGCATATTTTTGGAGTCTTATATATATGAATAAGACTGATTTAACTTATTTTATACGCTGAAACTAAAATTCTTCTAACAGCCCTTTTTTCACTTTCACAATGCATATATAGGGCTAGCCTGTTTCAGTCGTTCAGATCGTAGGGAAGGCGCCATTTGTTCAAAAAAATGGAATGGAATTCCATTGAGATTGCAGTGGATTCAGCGAGCATCCATTTGCGACAATCTCTACTAAGCGACACGCACTGAATCTTTGTAGTTGGGCGGTCGCTTACGCGAATTTTTACTGAATTTCATTATAGTTTGTTATTATTAAGAACTGGACATCAAAATCAATTTCAAATTAAAAAAGCAGAATCTTTATGTAACCCTCAAGCGTCCAACTCGTGTTTTAGCTTATATATACAAGGTTCACTCAAATCACTCTATTTTATAGTTAAATTATTTAAGAGAAACTAGCACGAGGAATTTCAAGAGATAAAATTGAATCGTAAAAATTTTAGTGTCAAATGTTTGATATGACGTCAGCTGACCTCTGCGGGTTCGTTTCTTCATAACATTTCATAAATCCTTTCAAGAAAAATTCGAATAAAACTGACACTGAATGAAATCATAAATGGCCTTATATACGCTGTGATCGGCCTGTTAGTTAGCTGAAGTAAGAAGTTAGAAGAAGTTGCCGCAACAAAGAATAAAGAGGTGTGAAGACTAATATACCGTAAAATTCCGAAAATAAGCCCCTCCATGTATAAGCCCCTCCAAATATAAGCCCCCTAACGCGGTAACGCAAAAAAACCTCCGTTAAATCGCCCCTCCAAATATAAGCCCCTCGGCGGCTTGTACTTGGAAATTGCCCTCAAATACGAAGTAAAACAAAGCAAAACAGTAAATTTACTCCAACTATAAGGATAGCCCAATAGATTTTGAAACGCAAATTTCCCTCCGTAGATAAGCCCCTCCGAATATAAGCCCCTCCAAAAATAAGCCCCTCAAAAAGGGCTTTTGAAAAATATAAGCCCTAGGGCTTATTTTCGGAATTTTACGGTAGTCTTGGTACTTCTCGATGATTTACTTGGCTAATTCAAATTTAATTAAGTTTGTAATTCTATCTTGCCAATCTGTGCCTTCCGGGCAGAGGCTAATTTTTGGCGATGTGTACCCCCGTGATTTCACGAAAATTATCTACCGTGCGATTAGGCGCTGGCAGAGGGTATCATAAGCATTTTGAAATGTAGTTCGTAGCGTATCTCCTTTCCACAAAATTAATATTATTTGGATGAATACACGAATCCCTTGAATACCCCCCTTGAATCCCTTTAATGAATACCTTTATAACGAATCAAAATGTTATGTTTCACCCGCAATGCTGTTTGATGGTTTTGTTTTGTTCAGGCAAAATGGCAAAAATACGGTTTATAACGAGCTAAGCTTTTCATTTTCCAGTCATTTTCAGGAATGTTGAAGAAAAAAAAAACGAGATTGCAAAAAAAATCCCATACACTTTACATAACTTCCACTTACGAGTGATAAGATATCTCCATTTCCTTTGATATCATAGGCGATATGACAAGACTTCACATTTTTTAATTAAATGAAGCGACGGCTGCCAGAACCTATAGCTATATACATTATATCATTCAGGTAATTTGATCGGTTTTTTAGTAGACCTCACATTATTTCAGGAAAATAGAGTACTAAAGTGTGACGTCATAAAAATGAAATTTCTGAAATTATGGGATTTGTCAGGATATTCTGAAAGAACAATGTCCAAGAGGCCTACTTGCCAAAAATGAGCATTTGGGGGCAAATTGTCTCTGAGATCGTAGCCCAGTTATACTCACAAAACTCCATACAAACCCCTCTAAATTTTTTTTGGGTCGACCCAAAAAAAAATTAGAAGGGTTTGTATGGAGTTTTCTGAGTATAACTGGGCTACGATCTCAGAGACAATTTGCCCCCAAATGCTCATTTTTGGCAAGTAGGGCTCTTGGACATTGTTCTTTCAGAATATCCTGACAAATCCCATAATTTCAGAAATTTCATTTTTATGACGTCATCACTTTAGTACTCTATGGCCTCCAGTGAAAAATTATGCTAAAAAAATTTCAGAGAAGTCGTCAATTGCATTGACGTCCATCCCCAGCAGTCGTTTTACGTATGACGGTGTCTTAGGTGGAATTTTTACGTAGCTATGGTGCTTTATTAACAAAATGGCAGTTATACAATATTTGGCAATTATTGAATGAAGCTGAACAGGATGTGAAGAAAATGGAAATCGAGGAGGATGTTGTCCTCTGAGGCTGAAGGCCTGCAGCAAATTTTGATATTATTTTAAACCGTGGAACCCTATTACTATTAATACAAATTTTAAACCTATTAATAATAAATTTGATAATAACGATTTATCTACATGTTAGATTTACATCAGTCATACTAACTAATTTAAAAAGTAACTACTTACATAACGTTGCTAAAAAAAAACTACCTACTTACATAATGTAAGTAAAGCTGCGTAGGTTAAACGAGCAAGTAATGTCCTCTTCAGAAAGAGAATTAAAAAGATCTAAAAGGAAGTCTAATGGATTTGCCTCTTTTACTGATCCCAGTAAGCCGAAGCCGAAGTGAGGGTCTCTCAGCGGTTTGAGAGAACAACAGAATATGGCAAGTTTATGCTTATTTATTTATACGCTTTCACTATGATTAAAATGCTAAAATAAGACAAGGAAAAAAAATATATTCTAACAAGTCACAAGAAAGAGAGACGAAGGTGCGGGACACACAACAGAGCGAGACTCCAAATTAAGTGTGCCCTTAAGAAAAATCCACAAATACTAACTATGTAAGCATTAAAACATTATAAGAAGTATAAAAATCCTGTTTCCAAAAACAATAAGAACGAATCACTGCTGCAGCCGATAAAAAGTCTTAGTAGCAATAGTTGCCAGCCGTAAAATTAAGTCTTTCACTTCATGCCAATATGTTAACGGTAGCAGATTGAGGCGAGAAAGGCGCTCATGATAAGAAATATCTCTTACCAGTGCGTGTTTAAGATGAATTTTGTTGCCCTACCATGAAGACTCTCTACTTTTGTTGTACTACATATCGTACTAGGAGCCCATAACTCGCTAGCATAGCCAATATATGATCTTACAAACGTGAGATATAGTAATTTCCTAGGGTCTGTAGTGAATGACATAACACTATTGTGGCGCAAAAATGCGAGCATCCTATTGGCCTTAGCTAAGAAAGTGTTAATGTGAGTGTCCCATGTGAGGTCCGGCGAGATAGTCACTCCGAGGTCTTTTACTTGAGTGATGTGTTTAAGAGTGTTGTTGTTCAACTTGTAATCGCAGCGAAATGGATAGCGCTTGCATGTAGTACCTCACATTTTAAACTTTAGGTGGCGGAAACAGCTGGGGCACAGTGGAACTAAGGCAAAATATCTTGAGGGACACTCAGGGAAGCATAAAACAGTTTTTGGGATCAAGGGAACAGTACAATGCAAAGATAATGACAAGGAAAAGGACAATTTAACACCTTAAAGGTATTTGTTGTGCGTCACTTCTCTCCGTCTCTATGTCGTTTAAACGACTCTTTTCCGTTGCCCGCTATCTTTTTCTTTCTGTTTTCTCACGTATGGGTAGGTTTCGCTTGCTAAGACTGGGTGCTAAGCACATAAGAAATCGTGTTTTTCTAAGCGGTCGCTTAAGAGAGTGGCTGTAAGAAGCCGGGCTTCGACTCTAAAGGCTAAACTTAAATCTGAGGATCATTTCACGTTTTGACTTTTTCCCTAATTTTACAAGAACCTGGGAGTACGTGTCCTTCCAACAGAGGATCATGCATACCCTGAACTCTGGAGTTTTTTTCACAATTTTTAAATGTTCAGGACGATCAATCGTGGGCTTTTAGCGAAACCGTTCAAAAAATTTCCAAAATCACCCATACGTCCAGCCGGTTCTCATTTTTAGTGCGAGCTGTTAGTGTGGTCGAGTGTTTGAATGAACTTTAATGGAGATACGCTTCAACATAATAACGAATTTATTATCATTATTTTTTGTTATTTAATGGTTCCAGTTATAACGATGTGTAATCTTATAAAGCGTTTGATACGCGCGACATTTCTAAGTACTCCTGCAAGCGATGTTCATGAACGATGAAAACAAACACCACGTACAAGCGATTAAAATTGCAAGAGAGACTACTAACAATCGATAAAAGAAATATAATTCGGTAAAACATTTACAGAGACAACAATTTTCATTCACGAAGACAAGTATTAAAGTGTGTCTAAAAATCCTGAGTCTTTAAGCTTAAAGCTTAAGCTTAAGTTTATTTTGTTTTACTTTCAGCCGGCCGCCAGGTGTTTGTTTTTTTTTTCAAAGATGATCTCTTCGAAGCAAGAAAATCACTCAAAGTTTTCTTTCTACAGCCAAATTTATAACTAAATATTCTTCGGAACGTTTTTTTTCTATATGCCCTGAGAAAATACATCTGAAGGCCTTTTGAAGTTCTGTAAGCTTATATCAAACCTGATACTAGATCAGATCATTGACTCAAATCTTTAACAAACGTACAAAAACCTGCCGCATAAACTGTGCTCGACTTCATGAAATTAGATATAACAAAAACAAACATCAAATACAATAATTACTCAGGCTTACCATTCGAGATTCAGTTCCTGAAAGATATCAAGGAAGGCCATAGTTGCTTGAGACTTTTAAACCCTCTTACGCATTGAGCAAGGTGAAAGACGAAACGATGCCATCCGAAATCGGATTACCCAATAGAGTACCGAAGTGTGACGTCATAGAAAATGAAATTTGTGAAATTATGGGATTTGTTAAGATATTCTGAAAGAACAACGTCCAAGACACCTACTCGCCAAAAATTAGCAATTTGGGGGAGACTGTCTCTGAGATATTAGCCCAGTTATGCTCCGATGACTCCATACAAATCCTTCTAAATCTTACCTGGTTCCTAATCTTATGAACCAAGCCAAATTTAGAAGGATTTGTATGGAATCGTCACAGCATAACTGGGCTAATATCTCAGAGACAATTTGCCCCGAATTGCTAATTTTTGGCGAGTAGGCGTCTTGGACGTTGTTCTTTCAGAATATCTTAACAAATCCCATAATTTCACAAATTTCATTTTTATGACGTCATCACTTCGGTACTCTATTTTGACAAGCGACGCATTTCTCAACCAAAAACCCAATAAACAAACCAGCCATGGATAACAGAAGACTCTTGATAGCAGCTATATTTCATTTTGTACATCCAGTGGAAAAAGACAGTTAAAAACATTACGAGTTGACACAAAATTCTGTCAGCTTTAGCTGTCAAAGTAAACAACTTTCAAGATGCTGCATAAATTTTCATCATGAACTCACCTGTCAAATTTTGACCAATCAGAGTACAAAAATTGGACGTAGAGCGTGACCAACGCGTGACCATAGTAAGAAAAGGTCTTCCCCGCCTTTATTTTTAAAGGGGCTATGTCACCTCACACGCATGCGCGAGCCAATGAAAACAAACTTGAAAAAGTTGGCCCGTCTTTTTCAAGTTTTGTCGGAGATTTTGGAAGGCTGTTTTTATCGGTCTAAATCTCAGCCATCGTTCGATAGTTAGCGAAGTTTTGTATTAAGAATCGTTCTATGGTGATTACAGAATAATTTTTTGGCGTTATTTTGAAATTGTTTGCATGTGGAATGTTTTTACGTGGATTTACTGTGTCTTCTTATCAGCGGCCGTTGTAATGGCAGAGTTAATGACGGCTACTCTACAATGAGTGATGGAATCTTTGATGGAATCTTCCCTATAGTTCACAGAACCTTTCTATTGAGTTATTTTAGAGGTTGCTGGCTCTTGGATTTTTCTTGTGCTCAAAGTATGTGGACATATAATGAAGCGGCTATCGAGTTGGCGGCGGCCGTTTTTGGTAAACGATTACAAGAGCATCAGGCCATGAGTTTCGTGACCAAACTAAACTCCTGGCGAAGGAAACATTATAAAATTCGGCTAGATTCCTTCTGGATTCACGGCAAACATAAACACGACCGTTTGCTCGTCCAGATTGTTCTCAACGGACTTAGAGAGGCACCTTTGTACGAGTTACATCCTGTAAATGCCATATTTTTTAACTGTTTGTGTTCGAGCATATTTTTGGAAAATAGCAGAGTTTACTTTCCCTTTTTATCAACGGACTGCTTACAGTGGAGTAGTATACCAATGATGCTTGGTTCTGTTTTTCTCGACGTCGCAGTGATTCGGCACGATCGAACAACTTTGCGCGATAATGTATGTTTCCCTAAGATCAAAACAAAGACTTGATGTCTCTTGTTCTATCAGCATCTTAATTATAAAATCACTAGCGACAGACAAGTCTAATTGTTAATGATTTGAAACAGTCTTGGTCTTTACCTTCGGTCTAGCGTCTTTTGTAGCACGTTTGTAAAATACAACTTCGATTTATTTTGTTGAATAAGACAATATGTTGTTGTTGAATTTTTGTTTGCGCACTATTTTTATTTTATGAATCGCATGCGTTTTTACTCCAAAACTACAAGTAAAATTGTCGTCACAATTTTATTCTTGATCTAGCATAACCAGAGAAGAAACGTTCTGTAAATTCTATCGAAATATCCCTTATCTAAACCCATTTCGCTTGTTCACCTCTCTAAATTCGCCTTGGACGTGACAGAGAACAAAAGTCACGCGTTAAAAACAATAGAATTTTGACAGTTGAAAGTAATTTGCATAACCTCAGAGCGCATATGGAGAAAGTCACGCGTAAAAACAATAGAATTTTGACAGTTGAAAGTAATTTGCATAACCTCAGAGCGCATGCTCTCCAGCTGACATAGCCCCTTTAAAAAAGTGGCTGAATTTTCGCGTCCGAGGTCAGTTTGAAATCAAAATCTTGAC
>OZ037998.1:23416520-23509020 GCA_964035705.1 Porites rus | reverse complement strand
TGCAAGGTATCTAAGCACGTAAACAGACACAAAGGCCGGCGAATGATGTGTTTTGGCAGTTAATACTCTTCTACTCTCTTTTACCTTTCTGTGCTGTGCCTTCTTAGTAAGTCTAATGACACAAAGCCTACGTCAAAGGCAGTTTAACGCTTAGTCCGAATCAATAATAATACAGTGCCGCTGTTGTTACGTTGTTGCATCAATACCTGAACTGGGTAACTTTGCTGTACACTTGGTATTCAGGCAAATGGCAATCTCGCAGTCGTCAAGCTTCTGAGTACAAACACCCACCAACTTTTTGTAATAATAATTCACGTTAACACAGTCTCGAATCAGCAGACCACCATTTTTCATGCTCATACAGACGGCTTCCTTGGCGTTACAAGTAAAGAATTTGGAAGATTTTTCACAATCTTTAACGGCGTCCTTTCCGATGCCAATGCAAACAGGACATTCCATCGGCTTATATTCCTCATTCTCGAACCAGTCCCCTTAGAAAAAATAAAACTGTACAAGTTAGGCGCTATGCCATGAGGATGTTGCTAATTAGGTCAATTCTCTTCTAAAATCATTACTTTGTGTTTACGGGGGGGGGGGGGGGGGCGGAGGTACCAGACAAAAAATGTTCCTAAAAAGTTATGATGAAGAAATAATAAAAACAAATTTTATTATAGAGGAATAACCTGTATAAATATTTTTGGTGATTTTAATGCAGGCAGGGATGCCGAACGAAAACTTAAAAAATTTGGCCCAACGTTTTTCAAGTTTTAATCCATGTCCACAGGCTACCCACGTCCATCTTTTCCATCCATTAGTAACAGACAACAGGAAACAGTTTCAGTGCCAAAATATAGTGTTAAACAACAAAACTGTACCATTATTTTTAGAATTCAAATGACGTGAGAACCATTTTAGCTTGTTAAAAGGGTAGCAAACAGGGTAACATATCCCCTTTAAGTATAATGATCCGGGTAAGACAGGAAGCAATTTCTTTTGTTGTGGCGCAATGCGCTTTCCTCGCATAGGAATGTCTTCATTTTCACACAGAGAATGAATAAACCTACAAGGAGGTTTACGAAATGAATTGTATTTAACCTCTTCTTTTAAGGGGTGTTTTTCTTTTGTGTGTTTAAGAATCATAAAAGCTTCAATCAACAGCCGAAGAAAAGTTATCAGTTTCACATGTTCCTCACATAGGATTTCTCTGTTACTAAGACTCAAGATTTTGTCATAAGGAAGTTGGTTAGGATTAAAATACATTATGCTGCTTTGCGAAGATTTCGTAAAATTTGCTGTTTAAACCAATCAGAAGTATGGAAGAGACAGTAGTAAAGTTAACACCTATTTGCATTCCCACGTGTAACTTTAACACATTTGGTTCTTTTCCTCTTATCTGGACCATTAGTTAAATTTATTATCCCTCACCTCTGACAATCAATT
The DNA here is from genome assembly GCA_964035705.1 of Porites rus. Classification (NCBI taxonomy): domain Eukaryota; kingdom Metazoa; phylum Cnidaria; class Anthozoa; order Scleractinia; family Poritidae; genus Porites; species Porites rus. Next base: position 23,507,580 of record OZ037998.1, on the reverse strand, counting down.
GACCAAGAGAGTAAGGAAATGAAGTATTGCCATGTTAATCGCATTACTGTTATGTTCGATCTCTTGTAATCTTATTGCTATACTTAGTTCGATGTTAAGTCATCTACTAATCAGCTGTTGCAATACAACTACTAAAACAAAAATGTCTGCAGCTTCAGGAAAGTAATCCATCCCAAAGAATGTGTCTGCCACTAAGTATGTTTACCGTTTAATTAACTGTCTCGAAACTTATTGTACTTACCCTGCGAGCAGAGGCTACATTTTCGCTGTGTGAGCTGGCGTGCGAAAAGTAGCCTCTGCCGACAACCGTTCAAATCTGTCCAGAAATCTGGACGAATAAATTAAAAAAACGGGTTTTTTCTTGTTCTTGACCGGTTTAGGGCATCGCATGAGTCTTGCGTCAGGGAATGAACGCTGACCATTATTGCGCCTTCATACATCCCTTCGCGCCAAATTCTCGCATACGAACGCGGATCAACGCAGCTCAAACGTAGCAACAGGAAAAGTTCAAAACAACTTCAAAAATCCCTGTTTATGTATTTAAAAGAGCGTCGTCAACAACTTGAATAAGCTCTGTATTTTAAAGCTGTCGGAATACCAAAACAAGCTGCTGCCGGTGCTTCTTACGGGACCGTGTAAAGATCGTTGATTTATCATATGGTAGTTCTCGTTTGCCAGGAAAAGAAAATGGATACTACGGTAATTTTTGTTGTGTCGCCTCTCAATGCAAGGCTAAATGTACTGTTTTAAGACACAGATGGGAACCGGAATGTTCAAAAGAATCATCGATCAGTTTTGTATTATTGGGAAAAGCAGAAAAAAAGCTTTTAGCTGAACACTGATTCGCCCTCAACGACTTCAGCCTGGTTGGCTTCTTCACTGTGGAACGCTTGTCCTGTTCTGAAAAGAAACCAAAGCGGCAAAGTTTTTAAAGAATTTTCAGGTACAACTTGCACATTAATGGTCAAGGAAGTTCCGTTTTTAAATGGAAATTTAAGCATTTATAGTTGTTTCATAGATGTTTTAAACGACTTGAGACGGATTTTGGCGTTGACATTTGATGTCTTCGGCAGCTTTTACTTGCGTGAAATGATCCACGATCCAGTTAGTATTACGCGAATTGCTTTTAAGGATAAAATTATGGGTTTTCGAATAAAATGTTTCGATAAATAATTTTTCTAACTACTGTTTTGTCTATGTTCATTCATAACATTAGTTTAAAACACAATCGTGACGCTACAGCATCCAATTTATTTCAAGCATCACTTCTGCGTAGCGTTGTCGGCGAATTTCATTTTTCACTTTGAACACAACTATTAGTATAGGTTATGAGTTTCTGGTTATACTTAAGCCGGAAAAATGTGCTCTCCGCAAACAGACAGTACTTACTACAGTTGATAGCATAAAAATACTTTCCTAAAAAAGACGATCCGTGGAAATGTTGCGGCTAAAATACTTAAAACCAGAGGGGGCGAAGCAGAAAAACAAAAGAAAAGCTCGAGGTGAGTAGTTCGCAGGTAGTTTTCGCAAGTTTGATTCCCGCGAAACTTACGCAGATTTGACGAACCAGTTACTTGCGAATCGCGTGACGAATTTTGCGCATGCACGATAGAAAATTGAACGGTTGTCGGCAGCGGCTACTTTTCGCACGCCAGCTCATACCGCGAAAATGTAGCCTCTGCTCGCAGGGTATATTGTACTTGACGTGTAGGCAAATTTTCAAACTGTTCATAATCGTTATTCCTTCATTGATCTATTTATGTGCACCTTCTTTTTAAGTATGGCCTTCTTATTCACCCACTGAGTCCTTCTCCACTCTCAAAGTTACTTGGCCCTATAGACTGTAGGTATTAGGCCTACCATATACATTTGTGCGTTAATAGAGAGACTCGAAGACGCGAACTACTGAACGAGTACGAGGTTTGAATTAAAAATAGACACCCTGGAATGCTTCATTGCCATTTTTCCTCTGGAAAAGTAGTACTGTTATCTTTATTCAAGGAGGCTAAGCCCTCTCCCGATCGCCAAAAAAATGATAAAACTTCTAACATTCGATAACAGTGTTTCCGCCACTTCCACATTTTCGCAAAAATGACGCTGGTTCACGAGTAAGCACTACTTAGTGCTGAGGAAAATCTCGTACTCGTGGCCGTCCTCGTCTTAGAATCTAAAGGTCTCCAATGTATAGCTACAGTACATTTGTTTAAGGGGTGTACGAAGTGTTCTCTTAGGTCAAGAAAGATAACTACCGTCAAGTAAGGACGGTAGGTTTTAGTCTACCTTCAGGAAAAGTCGCTTTACAGCCTGACTTTTCGCACATAACATGTTCACATCCTGGCGTACTATCACACGTCGGTTTGATGTAATCATTATAGTACTTCTTGCTAAAGCAGTCCCTCATTACCAGTCCTTTAGTCCTTGTACTCACACAAACGGGGGCTTCGTACTGACAATCATAATACACGGCGACGTCGTCACAGCTTTCCTCGGCCGACAGAAATCTCTCTTTAACACTAGTACAAACTGGACATTTGAACACTTCTTTGGAATCAGCAGCTGCATCTAAGAAAAGAGAGAATTGAAACAGATCAAGGCAAACTGTTTTGTATAGATTATTTTATCACGCGGCAGCGCGGCTCAGCTATTCAAATCAAGTCAAGTTTAACTTTGTTTAAGCAGGGTGACCCTATCAGCCATTGGCTGGTATCAAAAAGGGCCCTGCGCAAGTTATGATTACATTATAGAACTAATTATGTAGAAAGACTCATTTAAAAACTCGAACCGAGCATATTAAACTTTTAAGTTTAATATGCTCGGTGCTAGTGAATCGTGTTGCTTCGTTGCCATTTTCAGACCAAAGAGGTCCAATTTTCTAGGGCTTATATATCATGCGAACAGCGGAATGAAATTGAACAAATTGGAAAGCATCATGTACACCCAATGTGCACGGTACCGCGATTTTTTTTCCCTGAACCATTACAATTCAAGAAGATAACCTCAAACGCCTACGCAAAAAATCTCAGATTTTGGTGTTAGTGAAGAAACAATTAGCTTTCAAGGTAATAAGTTTGTATCCTTTACTTTTCGTATTAAGCAGGTCACGAGACGGGCGTATTCAAACATCACGAAAGCACATGCATTACAAGGTTCTCATTTGGTTGTCTTGATAGACCCCAATCAACAGTTTTTTCTTTTTCGTATAAGGAAAGGCAAAGGAATATCCATCGAAACCGCCGGAAAAAGAACAATTAACTAAAACTAGTAACCTTGCCAATGAGTGAAGCACGGAAAGACATGGCCCTCTGGGAACTACATTTCGTTAATTTTCAACAAACTAAGTTCCGAAACTTGGCAACTTTAACCGATTTCCAAAGGCGTTCTTTCCAGCAGGTGCTGTAGACAACTTTGTTGGCGTAGAGAAATCTGACGCAGGCCAACAATGAAAACCTCGGAAGGGTGTATTAGCCTTCGTAAAGTATTCGTAAAGAGAATTTTGGTATGCCAAGAGCCATAATAGGGCAGAGAGGGAGTCTAAGGGCGTTGGCCGGGATATCTTAATTTCAAGAAAGTTATTTTTGGAACTATGCGGACCACGCGGAAACAGATTCCGGTAAACTGGTTGACTTCCGGAAGACTCGATTTCACGATTCGGCCGCCAAAGCGAGGCGGCGTCAACAAATAAAAAAAATGGCTGCACAAGTACAGGGACGATGTGGAGTTGATAAACTGGCCTTCTTCAACAAAGAACCTACCTTAGAAACTGCTTAAAACTTCTACACAAAAGGGTCCTTTACAAGCAACAGTAGAAATCGGTTAAAGCGACCGCGTGACCATCGTTTTTGTTTGAACAGCTGGAAAAAGAACAAGTAGCATTGCGGCCCGAATAAGCGTTGCATACTAAACGCGCTGGTCCTACAAAGACAACCGTACAAGAGACCGTGTGGAAGTATTTTCTATTGAAAGAGGAAGAAAAAGAACGTATAAAGGTTTCCAGTATTTTTGTCAAGGACATGACCGGGAAGGCGGGAATCTTGTAGAACACACCTTTTCCAGCTTGACTGATATTTTGTTCCGCACTTCACATTGGACAATTAGCATTATAACATAGCGCGCGTGCTTTCCCTATATAAGTCCTACTGAGCCGCTATGAACAAAATCTTTATTTACGCACGCCCGTGCGTAAATAAGATGACGTGAGCATTTTTTTTTTACCTGGCTGCAAAGTTGTCGTCTTTTAAACTGCAGTGCAGTTTTCCTTCTCTTTAAAATATGGAAGAAACCAGCGAAGAACTGCCCAATTTTTCTATCAGTATTGACCTTTTAGGTCCTGATCCAACAAGCAGCAAAATAAAGCCGAATTAAAAAAAACTCGCAAGTTGCAGTGCGTTTCGCAATTTTGTCGGAAGACCACAGCTGTAGCAAATTTTGGCCGAAAGACATTCGCTGAGAACAGAACAGACACCAACCATCAACGGTAAAGGTAAAATTTCCGTTTTTATTGTTGTTTTTGAATTTGTTGTGCACTTTTGTTATCTCCAGATAATCCAACTGAAGCAGGAAAATTTCTCTCGCAATAACAGCACAAATTACACAAGAAGACATAAATTTATTACTCACAAAAACAACTGCTGCCAGGTCTTCTCTCGTAATGACCAGCCAATGTTCGTAAATGAATGTAAGTTTAAAGAAGGATGACAGTCGTCTTCGCCAAAAACATGTTTTCTGGATTTCGCCGAGCAAAACGTACACATCTTTTCAGCAAATCCAAACCATACTCCACGACTTCTTACGAACATGTTAGTATTTTAACTTTAGGTGAACTTTAAGACTCTTCTACGTTTGTTTCTGCTTAGTTTCCATTGATCGTTAACGAATAAAGAAGCAAATTTTCTTTCTCACTTTTACAGAAAGAATATTTTCATTCAAACTAGACGATTGTGGCGTGTTCGTAATCAGCCAATAGAACCGTTTGTTAATGTGTCGCGCGTTGCAAGAATTTTGCAGTTGATCAAAAAGCAAGCATTTTTATCAGCTATGTTATAAAAGAATTTGCTCATGCTTTTAGCTGTGCGTATATCGAGTTATGGATGCACTTGGGAAGTTTGGAGAGCACTCAAGAAGCTAGAGTTGCACTCGGCTATCGCCTCGTGCAACTCTTACGCATCTTTCGTGCTCTCCAAACTTCCCGCGTGCATCCATAACTCGATATACGCACGCTAAGCATGAACAAATTCTTAAATTATTCTTTATTGAACACGAGGTTAATAGAAGCGGACTATTCGCGGCGAGGTTAATATTCCTAAATCAGTAAAGAAACCAAAAAGCTCAATTTGATTGACGGATCAAATCATGCGTGGAAATCGGTAAACAATAGTTTGATCTTTACAGAATTTTCAAACATTGCAAATCAAATCGGAAACAATAGCCTAAGGGTTATATGGAATCGCCAGAAGTTTAAATTCAGCTGTAAATTGTACTTCCAAGCCTAAGAAGAAAAGTAGAGCTTTGTTTTCATCTGTAGACTCGCTAAGTAAGGGAAAAAGGTTTTTTGTGCTGCTAATTTGTGTTGTTCTTCGTAAGTGCAGACAATGGTGGCCCGGTTGCTCGAGGTAAGGAGCCGTTTCTCTGTGGTTTCCTTGACATTGAAATCTCGAAACCTCATAAAGATTTGCTTTTATTTTTTTTGTCATAAGTTGAATTTGATTTCTTAGGAAAATTCGCCTTTGAAAGAAAATGTTCAGTTTACAAAACCACCTCTTCTACCCTATTAAACTGTAATTGTCAACATTCAATCGAGCAAAAAAATACTGCTAAAGTTAATCCGAAAACGCTCTTTTGAAATTTTGAAGTCTTTTCATACCTTCAAAAAAATGGACCCTAGGATTTTGTCGAATTCTGAAAGGTTATTACTCCAAAAAAAATTACAAAACAACAAGCTCACGAATTATTTACTCGCAAGGCTAAAACTACAGGATCACTGAGTGTGTATCCTGAAACCGATGTTTGCTTGCAAAAGCTTTATTTGTGTAAGGTTATTTGTGTTTTTGATGTTGTAAACGGTAATGGGTTCATGATAACCGTCACGAATATAGAGACATTAAGTGACCACTAAGCCCACTATAAAAATATTAATGTAATTGCTGTAGTTACTGTAGTTTGTTTAGTAGCTCTAGTTGGTGTAGTTAGTGTAGTTGGTATAGTAGCTGTAGTTGCTGTAGTTGGTGTAGTTAATGTAGTTGGTGTCGTTGCTGAAGTTGATGTAGTTACTGTAGTAGCTGTAGTTGGTGTAGAAGCTGTAGTTGGTGTAATACCTGTAGTAGGTGTAGTTAGTCTACTTGCTGTAGTTGGTGTAGTTGGTGTAGTTGGTGTGGTTAATGTAGTTGGTGTAGTTGATGTAGTTACTGTAGTTGCTGTAGTTGCTGTAGTTGCTGTAGTTGGTGTAGTAGCTGTAGTTGGGGTAGTAGCTGTAGTTGGTGTAGTTAATGTAGTTGGTGTAGTTGATGTAGTTACTATATTTGCTGTAGTTGGTGTAGTAGCTGTAGTTGGTGTAGTAGCTGTAGTTGGTGTACTAAGTGAAGTTGGTGTAGTAGCTGTAGTTGGTGTAGTTGGTGTAGTAGCTGTAGTTGATGTAGTTGGTGTAGTAGCTGTACTTGGTGTAGTTGCTGTAGTTGGTGTAGTAGCTGTAGTTGGTGAAGTACCTGTAGTTGGTGTAGTTAATGTAGTTGGTGTAGTTGGTGCAGTTAATGTAGTTACTGTAGTTGCTGTAGTAGCTGTAGTTGGTGTAGTTAATATAGTTGGTGTAGTTGATGTAGTTACTATAGTTGCTGTAGTTGGTGTAGTAGCTGTAGTTGGTGTACTAAGTGAAGTTGGTGTAGTAGCTGTAGTTGGTGTAGTTGGTGTAGTTGGTGTAGTAGCTGTAGTTGATGTAGTTGGTGTAGTAGCTGTACTTGGTGTAGTTGCTGTAGTTGGTGTAGTAGCTGTAGTTGGTGAAGTAGATTTAGTTGGTGTAGTTAATGTAGTTGGTGTAGTTAGTGCAGTTAATGTACTTACTGTAGTTGGTGTAGTTGCTGTAGTAGCTGTAGTTGGTGTAGTAGCTGTAGTTGGTGTAGTTGGTGTAGTAGCTGTAGTTGGTGTAGTTGCTGTAGTTGGTGAAGTAGCTTTAGTTGGTGTAGTTAATGTAGTTGGTGTAGTTGGTGCAGTTAATGTAGTTACTGTAGTTGCTGTAGTTGCTGTAGTAGCTGTAGTTGGTGTAGTAGCTGTTGTTGGTATAGTAGCTGTAGTTGGTGTAGTAAGTGTAGTTGGTGTAGTAGCTGTAGTTGGTGTAGTTAGTGTAGTAGCTGTAGTTGGTGTAGTAAGTTTATTTGGTGTAGTAGCTGTAGTTGGTGTAGTTGCTGTAGTTGATGTAGTTACTGTAGTTGCTGTAGTTGGTGTAGTAGCTGTAGTTGCTGTAGTTGCTGTAGTTGCTGTAGTTGATGTAGTTACTGTAGTTGCTGTAGTTGGTGTAGTAGCTGTAGTTGGTGAAGCAGCTGTAGTTTGTGTAGTAAGTGTAGTTGGTTTAGTAGCTGTAGTTGGTGTAGTAAGTGTAGTTGGTGTAGTAGCTGTAGTTGGTGTAGTTGCTGTAGTTACTGTAGTTACAGTAGTTGGTGTAGTAGCTGTAGTTGGTGTAGTTAGTGTAGTTGCTGTAGTTGCTGTAGTTGATGTAGTTTGTGTAGTTGCTGTAGTTTGTGTTGGTTCTGAGTCGGTTATTTAAACGAAGTCTAACTTAGGCTGCGGTTTAAGAAATCATTGGACCTCCAGATCCCTTTCTTAGTGGATTAATTTAAGATAAAAAATGCTTGTCCAGGGTACGCTATATGCCGTAATAGAAATCGTTCACGATAAGTGGTGTTAAGATAACAGCTTGGCTTAGGACGGGTTTTTTTAAACATGGGCTAAACTCTGTTTAATAACCGGCCCTTAAGACTTCTCCAGCAGGCTTTTGTTGCAAATAAAGCCGGTGGGTATTTTATTTGAATACAAGTGTGATTCATTACTTCTGGTTCAAAACGAATCGAAGACGTCAAACAACACTAGAAGCGGTTTAGAACTTAAAAGTATCCAATGAATCGAGACGACCCGCCTGTCCGTAAATTATAAGCGTGGACAGCGTAAACAGAACCAAAAACACCGAGAAGAAAAGGCGATCTAATGCGCGACCAATCTGTTTCCACATTTCTTGATTTTCGTCGTCTTTGTCGACTTCATTGGCCGAGCTGATTGGACCTGCATTTGAACTCCGTTCGTTAATGTAGTTGCTGTAGTTGGTGTAGTTTGGTGTAGTTTGGTGTAGTTTTGTTTAGTTGGTGTAGTTGGTGTAGTTTGGTGTAGTTTGGTTTAGTAGGCTTCTTTTGGTGTAGTTTTGTGTAGTTGATGTAGTTTGGTGTAGTTTGGTGTAGTTGGTGTAGTTTGGTGTAGTTGGTGTAGTTGGTGTAGTTTGTTGTAGGTTGGTGTAGTTTGGTGTAGTTGGTGTAGTTTGTTGTAGGTTGGTGTAGTTTTCTGTAGTTGGTGTAGTTTGGTGTAGTTTGGTGTAGATTGGTGTAGTAGGTGTAGTTTGGTGTAGTTTGGTGTAGTTGGTGTAGTTTTGTGTAGTTGGGGTAGTTTGGTATAGTAGGTTTCGTTCGATGTAGTTTTGTCTGGTTGATGTAGTTTGGTGTAGTTTTGTGTAGTTGGTGTAGTTTGGTGTAGTTTTGTGTAGTTGGTATAGTTTTGTGTAGCTGGTGTAGTTTGGTGTAGTTTGGTGTAGTAGGTGTAGTTTGGTAAAGTTTGGTGTAGTTTTGTGTAGTTGGTGTAGTTTGGTGTAGTTTGGTTTAGTAAGTGTTGTTTCGTGTGGTGTTGTGTAGTTGGTTTAGTTTGATGTAGGTGGTGTAGTTTGGTGTAGTTTTGGGTAACAACTACACTAAATACACCAACTACACAAACTACACCAACTGCACATACTACACCAACTACATATACTAAACCAACTACATATACTACACCAACTACAGTAACTACTCAAACTACACTAACTACACCAACTACACATACTACACCTACTACATATACTACACCAACTACACATACTACACTAACTACAGCAACTACCCTCACTACACCAACTACATATACTACACCAACTACACATACTAAACCAACTACACATACTACACCATGTACAGTAACTACACCAACTACACTAACTACACCAACTACACTAACTACAGCAACTACACCAACTACATATACAACACCAACTACAGCAACTACATATACTACACAAATTACACATACTAAACCAACTACAGCTACTACACCAACTACATTAACTACACTAACTACACCAACTACAGCTACTACACCAACTACAGCAACTACATCAACTACACCAATTACCGCAACTACACCAACTACACCAACTAAAGCTACTACACCAACTACACAAACTACAGCAACTACAGCAACTACAGCAACTACACTAACTACACCAACCTCACCTACTACACCAACTACATATACTACACCAACTACACATACTACACCAACTACAGCTACTACACCAACTACATTAACTACACTAGCTACACCAACTACACCAACTACAGCTACTACACCAACTACAGGTACTACACCAACTACAGCAACTACAGCAACTACATCAACTACACCAACTACACTAACTACACCAACTACACCAACTACAGCTACTACACCAACTACAGCTACTACACCAACTACAGCAACTACAGCAACTACATCAACTACACCAACTACACTAACTACACCAACTACACCAACTACACCAACTACACTAATTACACCAACTACATATAATACCCCAACCACACATACTACACCAACTACAGATACTACACCAACTACATATACTACACATACTACACAACTACAGCTACTACAGCAACTACATTAACTACACTAACTACACCAACTACAGCTACTACACAAACTACAGCAACTACAGCTACTACACCAACTACAGCAATTACAGCAACTACATCAACTACAGCAACTACACAAACTACACTAGCTACACCAACTACACTAACTACACCAACTACAGTAACTACACTAACTACACCAACTACACCAACTACGGCTACTACACCAACTACAGCTACTACACCAACTACAGCAACTACAGCAACTACATCAACTACAACAACTACACTAACTACACCAACTACAACTACTACACAAACTACAGCTACTACACCAACTACAAGAACTACACCAACTACACCAACTACACTAACTACACCAACTACAGCAACTACAGCAACTACAGCTACTACACCAACTACAGCAACTACATCAACTACAGCAACTACACAAACTACACTAGCTACACCATCTACACCAACTACAGCAACTACATCAACTACGGCTACTACACCAACTACAGCTACTACACCAACTACAGCAACTACAGCAACTACATCAACTACACCAACTACACTAACTACACCAGCCACAGCTACTACACCAACTACAGCTACTACAGCAACTACATCAACTACACCAACTACACCAACTACACTTACTACACCAACTACAGCAACTACAGCTACTACACCAACTACAGCAACTACACTAACTACACCAGCCACAGCTACTACACCAACTACAGCTACTACAGCAACTACATCAACTACACCAACTACACCAACTACAGCTACTATACCAACTACAGCAACTGCAGGAACTACACTAACTACAACTACTACACCAACTACAGCAACTACACTAACTACACCAACTACACCTACTACACCAACTACAGCAACTACATCAACTACACTAACTACACCAGCTACAGCTACTACACCAACTACAGCTACTACACCAACTACAGCTACTATACCAACTACATTAACTACACTAGCTACACCAACTACACCTACTACACCAACTACAGCAACTACATCAACTACACTAACTACACCAGCTACAGCTACTACACCAACTACAGCTACTACACCAACTACAGCAACTACATCAACTACAGCAACTACACCAACTACACTAACTTCACCAACTACAGCAGCTACACCAACTACACCAACTACACCAACTACGGCTACTACACCAACTACAGCTACTACACCAACTACAGTAACTACAGCAACTACAGCAACTACATTAACTACACCAACTACACTAACTACACCAGCTACAGCTACTACAGCAACTACAGCATCTACATAAACTACACCAACTACACCAACTACACTAACTACACCAACTACACCAACTACAGCTAGTACACCAACTACAGCTACTACACCAGCTACAGTAGCTACAGTAACTACGCCATCTACACTAACTACATCAACTACACCAACTACAGCAACTACACTAACTACACCAACTACAACAACTATACAAACTACACCAACTACAGCTACTACACCAACTACAGGAACTACATCAACTACAGCTACTACACTAACTACACCAACTACACTAACTACACCAACTACACTAACTACACCAACTACACCAACTACAGCTACTACACCAACTACATCTACTACACCAACTACACTGACTACACCAACTACAACTGTTACACCAGCTACACTAACTACACCAACTGCAGCTACTACACCAACTACAGCTACTGCACCAACTACTGCTACTACACCAACTACAGCTACTACACCAACTACAGTAACTAAGCAATTACATCAACATTCTCATAGTGGGCTTTGTGGTCACTTAATGTCGCTATATTCGTGACGGTTATCATGAACCCATTACCTTGTAAACGGTGTTGAAATAAGTACGACAGTATAATAATCTCGATCGGGACTATATTTACCTTATGTGGTTTTACCAAGCCTCATATTTTCCTCATACACCTGCAATAATTTACCTTTACAGTTCCTGCACCACAATGTAAAGGTAAGACTTCCATACAACCCCATACATTTGTTATGTGTGTTAAATAATATAAGCTTGCTGCATGCATCAAATTGAACTTAAATGGTTTCCTTACTGATTTTTAATCTTGGTAAATAGTGCCTTTAGGAATATTAACCTCGCTGCGAAGATTTCGTTTCTATTAACCTCGTGTTCAAGAATATTAAAGTGCTTAATTGTTAATTGTCCAATGTGAAGCACGGTACGCGCTGAATCTTCCGGAAGTCAACCAGTTTACCGGAAGCTGTTTTCGCATGGTCCACATAGTTCTAAAAATAACTTTTTTGAAATTAAGATATCCCAAAGGCGTGAATGGGAGACTTCCTCTCTGTCCTATTATGGCTCTTGGGTATGCCTATAAGTCTTTTTACCCCTTGCTAATACGTCGTTTATCCTTAAAAGACTTAACGGATTAAGTCTGTTTTGATGGAGGAGTTCGTATGTTATGAGGTCTTTTGCTCTTTAGTGATTTCTTGTCTTTGTTGTATAAAAAATTGACCTCTGATCGCTATTTGAAGGGTGTTAAAATTGTCCTTTCTTTATTTTTGAAGGTGGCTCAATAACTTTAGGCTTCGTTTTCCATGTTTTCTTTTTGGCAAAAGCTTTGGATTTGAATTGATATTTTAATAGTATGAGATTCCCTTCTAAAGTTTGACATGCTGGACCCACTCGGCTCTTTGGCGTTGCTTGCACTGAGGATATTGAAGCCCCATTAAAGCTATCCTAGTATCTTTGCAATGTTGCACGCGCCAGTCATTACTCCAAGCCCTTTCATGAAAATTACATTAATGCATATCTTAGGACTGGAGCGCGATATATATATATATTATTATTCCTCCTTTTGCAGTTATCGTGACAGTTGCTAGCTAATAGGAAGTAACATTACTTTTAACTTTGTTTTGTTTTGTGGCAAGAGCGGTACAACCGTTCTGACTGGTTTAATGTTCAGTTATCAGCCGTTTCAGGAATCGGAAATTCTCGTTTTCCAGTTGGTTGTTAAGCAGCCAATTAAAAAGGATGGATTTCAGATCCACTTGTGCTTGAAGGAGATGAAGTTATGCATTGTTCCTTTTTTGAGAAAGTCTTTGTCTTTGACGATAATTTAAAATATCTGCTTGTTTTAATTGTTTTTTGTGTTTTGTTTTTTTGTAGTCAAAAAGTAATATTCTCGTTACAAGAGAGGTTTTCTTCACTGGCTTTCATTATGCACATCCCCTATCTAAAATGAGACATAGATTAGGAAGAAGTCGTTTATCTGCTGGCTTAGAAGCACCCAAGGCCGCAGTGATTAAACTTGTTACTCCACTGAGAGATTAAAACCTTGTAGTAATACGGATTATTTTACAACTTTCTTTCTATTTTTCTTTGACATTGACTAATTGTAATTCTCAAAATTGTAAAGCTGAGAGGTCTCTGCGCAGAAAAAGAAATCAATTTTAAAGTTCAAAAATTGGCGAAATATCAATGATTTTTAAAAACGCTCGTAATGCAGTCCCAGACAACCTGATTTCCCCCCTGAAGACTTGCGCTTCCGTCCTTGTTTGGTTCGTCACCTCGATCGTTCAAATCACACCTCCCCGTAAAAAAAACCTGGCTGCGGACCTGAAACCTACACTTACCACTTACCTTGCAACTCTGACGTCACTGCTGCAATCACTACTGCAAGTATGACAAAACAAACAGTCTTCATGACGACAATAGTCTCGACGAATGCAGGTAGAGAGCAAAACTCTAAAGGAAAAACAAACAAACAAAACATTTCAATGATGTCGTTAACTTACGCATAGCCAAGCGCGTTTAACTATTAGAAAGAGCGGAGCTTGGCGCTACAGTTGACTCAGCCAAGGAAAACATCAAGATCTTTGGCTTCTTAGATTAGGGCGCAATTGCCATATGTTAGGTTACCATATAGTCTCCATATAGTATTTACGACTGGCGTAAACTATATTAGCCATATTGTTTAGGACTGTTTCAAAGCACCAGTGAAGAAAGCACTACGGATTTGGCAAAGATCATTTCCCCCTCTCCTTTAGAAAAGCAGCTTATTTGAGCCAGGATCGAAAGCACGTCACGTTTTATAGCCAACTTGAACTTGAAACCAAGTTTAACTTCATTAACCAAAAATTTAAGCCCGGAATTCCTTCGTCATCTAGCTTCATCTTGAGTAAGAGCTGTGCCTGTTTGAAACCTTGCGCTCTAGACCGGCTGCTCTCTAAAAAGGATGTTACTAAAACGGGGAACGGGAAAATGAAAAATGGGGACAAAAAAAGAATTGGAAATGAAGATACTGATAGGGCTTGGGTTCAAGGTAGGTTTCATTCCCCATTTTTTACTTTCCCGTTCCCCTATTAAGGTGTTTCGATACAGTTTTTCAGATGCATACCGATATTTTTCAATCGCCTTAAAAGTATTTTTCCCTTGTCCGATCGCTATAAAATTTTCAGCAATAATTGACTATGGAGTGAAATTTGTGAAAATGTAGTTTTAAGTAATATCGATATTACTATGACAGCAATAAACAAAAAACTTTGAAATTGATAAAAGAAGAATCATGCTATTATTTGTTTATACTTCTACCCGCAAAAGGTTTGTAATTTTCACATGTAGGTATTTCAAATTAAGCTGAAATACCACTGCTCTAAGCCAATCAAATTGCAGAAATTTCTCAACTCAGCTGTGCATATGAAACTTGAAAACAATGCCAGTGAATAATAAGGACGCTCACTTGTAAACACAAAATCTGGGGGGAAAATTGGTTATGTTTGAGTCCCTATTTAAAAGCCTTCCCTGTTTTCAATGTTCTTGAAACTTGCAGGGAATATTTCTTGACGACTGATCTCGGGATTGTCGAATTTATAAAACAATTTATCGAGCGGTTTTTGGAAAAATGCGAAATTTTTAGGCATGGACCAAATTGCCTCCAAAAACTGTATCAAAAGCAGCTGAATGCAAGTTAATAAAATTCTTCTTACTCGCCATCGCCCCGAGCAATTTCCCTCTTTTTTTGTATGCAGTTTTCGATGGAATCAAACCACTATGAGATGAAGCCGCGTTCTCAAAACTTATCATTTTCTTAAAATATTAGCGAATTGAGCGGCTAGCATGCTATTTCACTGCTTTGATGATTCTTAAAACTGCATTTCGAAATATCTCGAAAACGCTCTCATACAATTTCTTCAAACTTTGCCATAATGGAGGCAACTATGGCAGGTAAATACTCCCTTAAGCGATTTCTTCAAAAAACTCCTGGTACAGAGAAACACAACAATAAATGAAAAACGAAATGGCGTCATTACGTTGCCATGGCGACTCCGATTGCAATAAAACCCAGACAGGAGCCCATCAAATGGAGCCTCCATCTCCATTAAATTCTTGGGTCAACCCTTTCCCGAGTAGATTTATAAATAGAACGGCTAGTTTTCCGCGAAAAGTGTCATATTTCCGTGAGTCTCGTGTGTCACCGCACCGTGAAAAAATAAAATTAGATGAAGTCGAACTCAGAAGCTCGTCCTTCGACCGTTTTCCTTTTTTCCTTTACGTCCATTTTTACAATTTTACAGCCGTTGGGATCTGGGTATCATGAAATAAAAGTTAATGAATTACTCGACTGAGACTGAGCATGAAGCGATGGGACAAAGGCAGCGAAAGGGTTTATCTTTGCGAGTGTTCTTTTTTTATTTGCCGTCATACATCCCACATTTAAGCATGCACCTTGAAAAGAGTCGACGATTACGCGTTCTGTGGAGGATTTGG
Organism: Porites rus; assembly: GCA_964035705.1. NCBI lineage: Eukaryota > Metazoa > Cnidaria > Anthozoa > Scleractinia > Poritidae > Porites > Porites rus. Next base: position 23,491,869 of record OZ037998.1, on the reverse strand, counting down.
AACTTTTCGATGATCAGCGCCGAAAAAGTGCCGGGATCATTTGATTTTTGTCATCACCGTGGAGTGGATTTCGCCAGTTAAGCACCGCGTGCAAAAGCGATGACTTAAGTAGCAACTAACGAGGAATGCTTCAGTTCGAAATTTGAGAAATTGCAGTCTTCCTTTACAACTGACTTGTATCACCATGAGAGTTGCCTGATAAAACTGGCACTTGAAAAGTTGACCAGAAGACAACAGTTGCTCGACCGTGAAGCTAACTCAAAAGTAATTTGCTAATGGAGGAATTTGTGACACCGCGCTCCAGTCTAAAGACCCACTTATCTCAAGAAAGACAAAATGGATTGTATCTGTGCCAAAAGAATTATGACTGACTAAGAGGACAATTCTCAGCTCCTGCCAGCAGTAAATGTAGAAGTTTAGGCTCAATTCCTTCCTTCGAATTCGCATCTGTAGATCACTTTTGTGCGAGAAAACAACATAGCAGGGAATCATCACACTAGCTGACGGACAAAACAACCACAAGGACTACAAGTATTTATTCAGATAAACGCATTTCGGAAAAAAAACCTTGAAAAACTAGAAATTTGATTAATATTGAGTCATTTACTGATTTAGCCGAAATAAGAACCTTAACGCTCAAAAAAATTGGCTGAAAAAAAAGAATCCTGTCAGAACTACAGCGGCAGGTAGTCGTTAATAATTATGCATGTAACAGACCATCTTCATGGCCTCTTAATGTGAGACAAGCAACCAAAATTAAGATTAACATAGTCAGAGTTTAAAACTCTCCACAGTATAATCTACCCGCTAGAAGAAAAAAAAAAGAAAATTTCTGAGAGATGAAAACGCTAAAGTCACGTTTCACTAGCTTATGATTGTGTTTGACCGAATTTCCTGCTGTTTGATGAAGTACAATAGCAGTGTCATTTCGTCGTTGTGATTGGCTCTTCCCACCGTCGGCGCGCGAAGTCTCCCCTGGGAACCGTTCTAATTATAAATCTACCCCGGAAAGGGTTGAATCCAAGGGCTTGTATGGGAGATGGAGGCTCCATTTGATGGGCTCCTGACCCATATCATAAAAAATTTTCATCTTTATATAATACAGTTGTGGTAACCTTTTTTCCATATCTTTACTCATGCCGACGTAGTTAATGCTCAAACTGGGGAGGTATCAACCCCAAAAAATCCAGTCGAGCCACCTTAATTGCCTACACATCGCACACGTTTGACCTTTAGACGGCACCACACCCAGGACGGCAGAGTCAGCATCAGGGTGCTATCTCTGCCATCATGTTGCACTTGTAGCCGTACAAAATTACGGATCGACTTTCCGTAAAAAGTAATCAGTACTGACAGAGATTCATTAAAGCATGAATTGGGCGAGATTTAAAAGTATTTTGTTGTTTATGTCAATTAAAACAGGAAAAAGACTGCAGTCTCAAGTTTGTAAGAAAGTTCGGAAGCAAACTGTAAAATAGAAAGCAATTAAAGATATCATGACTTACCCTGAAGCAAGAGACTATAAAGGGGACAGAGAAGGCATCCCCCATATACACCCTATTCCATAGGTAATTCGTCTCGAGTTATTTTTAACACCACAGATCTCAAGGGGGATTAGACAACAGCCAATCACATAGCGTGAATGTGTTCCGCGTGGATGACCCACGCTGAGAGCCACGCGTCCTTCACGAAATGACGCAGAACAAAATGGGGGACGCGCGGAGAGCGATTTTGCTATTCCTTTTGTCGACGAAAACGACTACAGCGAGATTTCTGCGAAAGCTGTGTCAGCGAAACCGAAATTAAAAAAGAATCGCCCTTCCTCTCTTGTATAGAGCTAACAGTAGAGCAGGGAAATCCTTAACACACTGAATATTCTCTCAGGATCATTTATAATTTACAGTTTGAAGAGAGCAATTTCTGGTTTGATGTTTATTTTTTTCAGTCTTTATAGCGATTATTCCTACCCACTTACTTTGTCAATTGTGGGCGAACCCTCCTAAAGCTGAATTTCAAGGGACCATATTCAAGCTCAGAAAGAGAAATAAAATTTCGTCGTTGCTTATTTACGTCCTCCATAAAAAGCGAAATTAGGCATTTTCACGTCGTAGTCGTGCAAAAACGGGAAAGAAATGAACAAAAAAGTGTGTTGCACGTGCAAAGTTGTTGTTTTGCTAATTAATCCTATTGTTTTTTTGACGTTCTAGTTGTCGTCCGCGTCGTTGGATCTTAAACTCCCTAAATTGTACAAACGACCGGTTTCAATAGACCGGCGAAATTTCTCATTTTATTAAAGCACTGAGGTTACGACAACTTCGAGTTAAACTGATTTCACGGGTTGTCAAAGAGTCCAGCGATTCCTTTTCCCCAGGTGAGCGCCGACTCATTTCGCTTCAATATTCAGGAATGCTCTCGATCTTTTTACGCTTTCATTGCCTCTCGCCCGACATGTTTTGCACGGCATTTGGTCATGCGAAACCTCCACGAAACATCCACGCCTCGCGCGAGGTAACTTTATCCCGATTCTAAAAATAACTCGAGACGAATTACCTATGGAATAGGGTGTATATGGGGGATGCCCTCTCTGTCCCCTTTATAGTCTCTTGCCTGAAGTTAAAAACACCAACAACAGCGACGAACTATTGCTTTCAGCCGTACTACCGCCGCCTTAAACTATCTGCATATGAAGTAATTATAATTGCCTATAATTTCTTTTGAATCATTGTCTTTTCTTGACTGTGCAAAAAATTAAACAATAGTTCCTTAGAAGCGAGGGATTATATCGCATCACCTGAGTCCAGCCATATGCAAAACCGTATTGTTCAAAGAACTGATTATTTCCAGTGACATGATGGGGTATGATCTTCCGTTTTTGGCGGACTAAGTTTTTCGCGCCAATGTCTTAATTAAGCTAGCAATTGTCATTAGACTGCCAATAAAGATTTGGCAATAAAACCAGTATATCTCAATGAAGCCATATTTTACAAGCAATTTGGTTTGCTACGAATTATAGCTAACTATAGTTCAAGCTTTAAAATCAAGGTTTAGTTTTCAACACGTGGCTAGCAAGCTATCAGCCAGATCGGATCAAACCCCACCGAAATCGATCAATATACAGTGAATATAAATGTAGTAAATTAGGCAGATGAATAACAATGCGAGCAATACTTCAATATCCATGCACGATACACGAGTGAAAAGTACGGAGGACTCAGTCTAATCGCTCACTTGTTTTATCAAATTTCATGATGACTTGCAGTAGTCAGTAGACGCAATAGCCAACAATTTTTATCCTTCAGCGGTGTTCTAAGTTCCAACAAAACAACTGACAGAATGATTAGTAATGGTAACAGGACTGAGTGGAGTCCAATTCGGTCTGTTATCATACGAGTGATTAACAAAATCGGACGACCGCGTAGCGGGAGTCCGATTTGTTTAATCACGAGTATGATTACAGACCGAATTGGGGGACACGAAGTTCTGTTACCAATTAATCATAACTTTAACAAAATTTGTGATATATAGGGCTCTTTTTAAATCAAAACACAAGAAATTCTAAGATTTTTCCGCTAGCAATGAAAAAAAAAAAGCCATTTAAGCGCGCGCGTGATGGCGCGTACTGTCCAGTTACTTAGGCATGACGCGTACTGTCCTATTAAACTGTCCTATTAAGGCTGAAATCAGGGCAGTTGAGAACCAATCAGATTTGAGAATTTTGTTATAGTTATGATTATAGCTTAAATCATCCCTATTTTTTGCGCGGGAACTAAATAATTAGATATATTGATCCGACAAAGGCTGAATCTCGTGAGTGTTCTTTTTAACTTCAGACCGCAAAAACTAATCTGTTTTACGGACGGTTGTTACTTTTGAAACCTTTAAAGATTATGAACTTTGGTATATGATCTGTAGAGCAACCTTCATCGATAAAACTGTCTCTACCGAAGGCATGAGCCTAATTTCGCTGCATGAAATCTTTAAACTGAAAAATTACCAGAATCACCTTCTTCTTTTTAAAAGTAGTTCACCGAAAATGCTGTTCATTAAACCCAAGCAATTTTTTTGAAAAGTTTTTCATGCCTTTGAGGTTTCTCTACCACAAAAAATTGACCTCCGAAGTGTGAGTTACAGTAAAGCGCGCAGAGTTAGGAAGCCATGTAAACGAGATTTCAGGTGTGTGACCATTGCTTTCAGATCAGTTAATATTAATTCTTTAGGCCCTGTCCACAAGTATCCGTTTTTGTAATACGGAGTTTTTTTCCCCCGGGTTGGCGTACCATCCACATGTTTTAGGTGAAAACGGTCACTGAAAGAAAGATTTGGTTTTACCAACTGCATTGATAAGGTTGTTTGGCCACCGTAGGTACTCGTTCCTCTTGAGTCAACTTTCGACTGGGGAGGGACTGGGGATGAAATTGAGTACCAGACTCCGAGTCGACCCCGCGGTCTTAAAAATATGGCCGACAGTTGGAGACCATGATTACTGAAAAATTCACGGTACTCGTATTACTGATATTTCTATGTATGATATCGTTCTTCTTCTCCTTACATGCAAAAGAATTTCGTTACAAGCATTACACATTCAGAAAGAAGCAGCGACTAGTAAGTAATTTGCCTAATATAATTATGTTAGGTATCCACAAGCTTTTAACATTTTGTTTGTGCTAAGCTTAAGCTTATATTTTACTACTTATGTTCAGTTGATGAAGCGTGCAGTGTTTCTTATATGCATAAGTCGTGAGGGCTTTGACCTAGTGCAAGACCCTGGATGTAAGAAAATGGAATTGAGCGGCTTATTCCATAATAAAATTATTAAAACATTCCTCGGCATAATAAACAAGCAAATAAGAATGTATAATAAAAACTCCAGTGACTAAATGGGGACGTTAATTCCTCCCCCCCACCGCTCCCACTCCAATGATGGTGGACAGATGACCTAGCCCCTGTGGACAAATGTATCAACGGTGCCGACAAAAAAATGAACTCTTTGGATTTAATTTTTCAAAGGGTGCCAACAAACATTCAAGGGTGTGGATGCCAGTCATCCTTAGGCAAGGGGGTGGGGGGAGGGGGGGAGGTGTGGATAAAAAATGGAACACCGCATAATTATGGTACACCAGTCATGTCTGTGAGCGCTTACCATTTGTATGGAAAACCTGGAAATTCCAGGGAGAATTCAAATGGAACGGTTCATCCTGGTGGAAATTATCCAGAAAAAAAGTAATACCTTTCGAGGTACTACCTTTTCCCCCTTCTTACCGAAATGACTGAAATTCTCTGTACCATTTGTTTGGATTACCAGTGCCAGGCTTCATGTTGAGGGAAAGTGAAAAATTTACCGGTATTTTGTAAATGGTACAACTAAATCCCATTCCTGTTTTCAGTGCCAAAAAAAAAAACTAGTACCACTTGACAGAAATTTTTCACCAAAATTTCTGTACAAATGGTAAGGGCTCCGTGTCTTGGTCTTGTCCCTTTTATAAGCATGTAACAAAAATGCAAAAATTTATAAACTAAGGGGCACTTTTTTTGTGTGTATTATGATGACAAAAAAATTGTGATATGTGGGCACTTTAATAAATTTAATCTGAAATGTTCCCTCTGTCTTTCAATTGTTTTAGGCTAAGAAGTACTCACCACTGGAAAAAGGTTGTGAAGTTAATCAATGTAAAGACCTTTTTGGATTAGAGTTGATCAAGTGTACAAGGAAGTGCATATCACAGACTTGTTATGACGAGTTATATGCCTGGGATGAGGTAAATAAGAAGGTGTCTGTCATATTAACTTGTTAGGCATGTTGCATGATGTGTGTTCAATCTTTGACCCCCTGGAGGGTACTTCACCAGTATTTGTGTATAGGTGAGCTGCTGAGGGTTTAAAACCTTGACCCTGCTGAGGACAAAAAAAAAGATCCTATTAAAACACATACCTGTTTATGACACAATAAACTCAACTTGACGTCTTGTTTTAAAGCCATTTATTGGCAATTGCAATAGAGCAAATTTACATTATCATTTGGTTTATATGTATAATTAATGGAGTACAAACAATTTCATCAAGCAAATCAAGTCAATCGTACAGGCAATGCCCTGTTTATTATTAGGACTTGACTAATTAGACTTACACAAAATTATATACCCTGTTTAGGACGGAGAGGACAAAAACCATATCCTGTCCTGCAGCACATTCCCGTATAGGCCATACTAGGGAATACATGTACACCTCCCTGGGCTTTGACTACCTGTAAATGCTAAGTGTGTGAATCCCTGTCCAAGATTTTGCTTTAACTCCTTGCTGGGCCACACATGTGCTCTTCTAAGCAACGTTTTCACTGCTTTTCCATTACACTTCAGTTCCTGAAACATTCATTTTTCTTTTTACAAGGCACCATTAACTGCTTTTGTCAAGTTTAATGCTGATATATATTGTAGAATTTCTTTCTTTTTTTTGTTTTTTTGTTTATTTTTTTTTTACTGCAGAAAATTACATGTATTATTTTATAGTTTCTATTTTTTTTTTCATCTATTAATTATTTACCTACTTATTTACCAGTTATCATAATTATTTCTAACAGTTCAATATTCTTTTTCTTTATTTCAAGCTTGAGGAAGGTGAGATTGATGTACGTCTAACTTCATTCAAGGGTTGCGTTGTGAAGCAGCTCCAGGAACAGGAGAGCAGGAATCGTGGATTATGATGTTACTAATAATGGACTATCAAAAACCATATTAAACCTGTGATGGGTAATGTGACTGCAGCTGAAACACATCTCACTCACACCCTAAATGCTCAGAATGACCCAACAAGCTTCATTCAAATATAAAATTCATGCACAAACTTTCAATTCCACTGTACATGTGCCATATTTCATTGTAACAAAGGACATGTAGGTAATGGGAATATTAGGCTACAGTCTAACCTGAGTCTTTACGGACACCTATATAATGCGGACACCTCTTTATTATGGGCAGTTTGTTCGGTCCCAGAAATGCCAAAAATCATGATACATTCTCTACCTCTATAATACGGACACCTCTGTAAAGCAGACACTTAATTCTGTCCCCTTGGTGTCCGTATTAAAGAGGTTTGACTGTATTATTTTGGGGGGATAAAGGACCACAAGTGAGTCAAGTCCTTTGTGATTTGGGTTTTTATTGGCCAGTTTAAAGTCATACAAAATTAATCTGAAACAGTTTGCAATATAACTTATTGTTCCACAATGTGCGAAACTTAGGGCGCTTTCCAAAAGTCAGAAATGACTGAAGTAGTCATTTTAACAATAAAATAGGGTTTTTTTAAGAGCTTTTACTGAAAAACCACTTCCTTCTCGCATAGTATTTTGGATTTGACTTATCTGGTTGGATAGTTTTGACTAAAAGTAAAATTCTTATTGCTACGGGAATGGTCCAGATGGCTGCTCAGTTCTGACAAATCATGGAAAGTGCCCTTTTATAGTGCAATCATTATAATAGAAAGACCAAGTCTTTGTATTATCCATGGTGCAATATGGAATGATTCAATGAGAGTGTTGTGATTGAAATTAAGTTATAATCATGACAATGCTGGACATTTTTGCTGAAACATAACTCTAGATTGCATTGTCTAAATAGTGACAGGACACCCAAGAAGCCACAGGAAACCCATAGATTAGTGTGCAGCTTGCCTGGGGCATCACAGCAATTGAGGGCAGGGGGGAGGGGGTTAGGCTCTTATTTCATTAATAATTAGACATTGTTTTACTTTAAGTAAACACAATAACTTGCTTTATTACTGGTAGACATGGAGAATATCACCTTTAAGTGCACAGTACTACTGTAGGTACAAGTGCTACATGTACCTCCATCGACACCCATCCATGTGCATTCAAAGGCCATAATTACCTTGTAAAATAATATTATTTATTTATTTCAAGTAGTACTGATTCCATGTCATGCTTCACTTTAACTCTTATTCTGCTAATGGCATTTATAGAAGCAAATGTATACATGTCCAAGTAGAAACATTTTGAGGAAAATTTAAAATTTGCCAATGGTTATGATGAGTACCATGCATTTTCTGTACAATCTAGACTGTCTCTAAACCCAAGGACAAGCAATGGTTGTGAAATGTTATGTTTCGTGGTACAAAAAAATAGTACAATAGTGCCAAATGATCTAACACAAAAGACTAAGACAACACTTACTCCTCCACACAAAAGCTAGGTAAACCAAACAAGGTGGCACAAAAACAAGAAAATACACTTTGTTAAAAATAAAAATGATATAAACTGAATAGTTAACTACGAAAATGTATTGACCTTCTATTTAAAAGGACAGAAAACTATTATGTACATGTAACATTGCTGCTATTGCTATAACTACTTTTATTACTAACAATTATTATCCTACTGATAAGAAAATTTTTGTATCCTAGCTAAAATTGTTTGCTTTACAGCTATTAAAAATAAATAAACTCAAAAATGCCCTGAAGTTTCATTAATATTGCCTGCCAGTGGAAAAGACCAGGCACTGTATTAGCCTGAGAAAACAGCCAACATTATTTTTCCAATGCCACCACTAGTTTACCTCTGAAGTGACGTCTAAAAGTGACTGCAGAAATTCCATACTGATGATGTGTGTCACTTACTAGGTCTGGGAAGTGCTTCTGATTGGTTGAAGCAAATTTCCCTCATGGTGCAACCAATCAGAAGTACTACTCAGATCTGGGTAATGACACGTCATTTCGCAAGGAAACTGATGGAGGTGTAGTGATATGTCAGCTGCTTTCTCAGGCTAGGAACTTATTTACAGTATGCATTGCAGAGTGTAGGGTTGTCCACATAATGCTCAATAATACACAATATTATTATGCTAATAATTCTTTATGCTCAACAAATGGCACTATTTAACATGCGATGCTCAAAATAATAGCATCACTCATTTATGCTCACTACATGTACATGTATGTGCATTGTGCATGAGTTTCATTCAGCTGTTGAGACAACTACGGTAATCTTAGCTGAGAATGTTGTAGAACTGGAACTGCTGAAAGCCACGTTTTTTTGCAGACTTATGTACTGGTCTTAAAATGTGATACCAGTTGGACTGGTGTCTCCTGGTCATCCTACAGTTTTGACAAATTTTTTTATAAAACATGAAGAGTCAGTTAAAGAATGTTGCACTATAATTCCAGCATAACGCTTGATTCCCTTGCCTCACTGTTATGCTCAAAATTATGCCGGCAAAATGTAGACTCAATGTGGCCAACCCCTGCGGTGCTGCAAATTGGCCCATAGGTACACTGTACTGTACTGACACTGTTTGTACATGAAGCCAGCACCAGACTACAGAGCATGTAAGATACTATTAATAATAATATTTTAAAATTAAAATACTTTAGTGGTGATAACTCAACAACAGCACTATAAAGAGTTAGGATACAGTGCCAGCCAGCCAGGCAGCCATGCCAAAAAATAATACAGAAAATTAATGGAAAAAGAAGTAATATGGAAAAGATTTATCTGTAAAATGAGTGCTTTACCCTAGTCAGTAAAATGAACACTCAGCCCTCATCAATGAAAGTTGACCAAGAATGCCTAATTCTGCAAATTTACCAGCAGCAAAACCTCACACACCCATAGGGAACTAAGCATGAAACATTTTTCATGTATTTGCAATGAATTTTCATAAAACGTTTCCCATGACTCACACAAATTGCATGGCCCACTGGCTCACAGATTGTCTAGGGCTAGGACAAATCAATGACCCCCTACAGTATTCAATCTACAACTGTAGGCCGTGTTTTTTGCATCATTGACACGGAATATTTTAATCTGACACAAAATAAAATCATCGTGGAGTCATACTGACGCAAAAAAAATTACCTTGTATATAAGTTCTTCCAAAGCAGCAGGCTAACAATAAAAGAAAAAAAAATTGGTGTACTTACAAGCCTGAAATGAGTGCGCGAAATGACTATCAGACTATGAGTATGTGCTTACGAGTGTTTTTTTGTGTCAGGCATTCCATGCAATTCCGAAAAAAACTGCAGCATACATTTCGACATCCTGATCAATTCACGCTGCCTTTTTCAACTAATTTATTCTTTCGTTTTCATTTCATTATGAAACAAAAACAAAAGCTCATATTTTCATTTCTTATGCAAAAGAGAATGGCTGTTGAGTTGTTTGATGTTATTAGTATTTGACTGTTTACTGCAATAAGGAATCAAAACTGTGAAAAGCATAAAACTATAATGTACTGGTAACAGTTTGGATGATATCTGTTGTTCAAAGTTTCAAAGTTATACTTCGACCCGGACCACTTTTAAAATGACCCAATAATAATTATTTAACAGGCAATGTGGGACATAATAATATTATGACCCACTTTGAATAATTTCTAGATTAAACACTGCCCCTACTGACCTGTCTTACTGACACCCGCTCTACAATTCACTGGAAATTATAAAAAATAATGAAACTTAACAATTAAGGACGATATAATCTATATGATAAGAGAAGAGAACCAACAATAATTGTGGTAAAACGAGTTTGAACGATGGCCTGAAGCAAATCATCCATCAAGTCCGCCATTTCGGAATTTAAAGGTGAGTGTATTAATTTGAAAGTTAGATTATGTCATCCTTTTGAACCGTTAAGTCTAATTTATAATTTCCAATGAATTTAAGAGGGGGTCAGTAGGGGGTCAGTTGAACCAGGGCCAGTGTTTAGACCTAGCCTGATTGTCCAGCTGTACTAGATATACCATACATGCAAGTACGTGGAGTTTAAACTCATCAAACAGGCTTTGCCATTTTCTTACTGCGCAGAAAGCCACGTGCCTCTGTAAGCAATTCATCAACATCATCATCATTATCATCTCCACCCTGTGGTTTCCAGTCAGAGTCATCAGAGCCTGCAGAGTAACTGCTGTCGTCTTCTTCGTCAGCATCATCTATAAAGCTGTCATTGTAATCGTATGTGTTTGGTCCATCATCATCACTTTCATTAGCAACTACACTCTTGCGCTTGGATTTGGACCGTTTGGGGTGATCTGTATTAACTTGAATGTAAAAATTACATTTAAGTCTCTAGCTACAAAGCTGTTATCACAGTTGTCACACAAATCTGCTACTCTCCACAAGGAGCATTGCTAAGTCACAACCGCATATTAATGGTGGCCACATGAGACTATAAAAATTAATGTATAGACATTTTGGACCAGTATGACAGTCACTTTGTTTTATAGTATACTCTGTAGTTATATAATGGAGGTTTTATTCTGGTTTAGCTTAGCTGGCTTGTAAACTACAGTATGACAGGTAAACTACAACTATAAAAGTGGAGCTCAACACACCTAAGAAAATTTGGTAACCCATCCATCCAAAAATTTTGGTAAACACATGTCCATATGCCCAACCGTACATCCATCTACACAACAGGTATACCAATGTAATATATAGATTTAGCCAGGGCTAAAAGTGAGGCTCCCATTAACAAATTTATAATTTAATGCAAACAATAAACTTGTATTCCACAAGACAGTTGACTTTAGAGCACATTCATGTGACTTTTGAGGGAAAAGCTAAGTGATTTTAGAGAAAAATAATTTGCAAACAGCCCAAGAATGAATTGAACCAAATCTTACATTGAGTTGACAGCCTCATATGTACACTCCAAAAATAGCAATCATCTTCAATCCAATCATATTTATAATTAAGAGCCATAATGGCTGTTGATCACCATAGATTAACTAAGGCCTGGAGAGAAAATCAGGCCGAATTTTTTGCGTTCAACAAGTTTACTTTACAAAATCTTGCCAACAAATCTGTGTGCGTGTAAACCAACCTTTCATACCATTTATACATCACACCTGAGGTGAAACAGTACTATGAGGTACTGTTTTTATCATACAGACCTCAGACAGGATGCATTATTTCACAATTTTGCAGGATACAATTGCACTCATTCAATATTCCGGATGATCCAAGCACGCATGGGCTGTTAGCTAAACCATTAAAAAAATTTCCAAAATCACCTATATGGCCAGCCAGTTCTCACTTTTGCAGTTTGAGCCGTGGTCGAGTGTTTGAATGAACATTAATAGAGTTACGCTCCAACATAATAAAGAATTTATTGTTTATTTTTTATTGATGGTTTTATTGATGTGTAAATCTTCAAAAGCGTTTGAGTACTCCTACAAGCGATGTTTACTGAACCACTGAAAACGAATGGCACAGCGATTAAAATTACAAGAGAGACTACCAACAATCAACAAAAGAAAAATAATTCAGTGAAACATATACAGAGACAACAATTTTCATTCACAGAGATTAGTATTAAAGTGTCTCTAAAAATCCTGAGTCTTCAAGCTTAAAGCTTATTAAGTTTACATTTTAAGCCAGCTTCCCGGTATTTGGCAAGAAAATCGCTCAGGGCTTTCTTTTACAGCCAGAATTATAACTAAATATTCTTTGGAACGTTTTCTTTCTATTTGCAGTGAGAAAATGTCTAAAGGCTTTATAAAGTTCTGTAAGCTTATATCAAGCCTGATTCTCGGTCAGATCATTGTCTCAAATCTTACAAACGTGCATAATCTAAATAACCGCATAAGGCTATCATATCTCGGTGAGCATTCGGAAGTCAGCCAAGCACGGTCATTGCACACATGCTGAACAAGAATGCTGTATCATGACAGACTAGAAACAATAGAAAACTCCCAAAGCACAAACTCAGCCAAAACGCTAAAAATCTTCAATGTTTACTCAAGTTTGGGCTTATAGAAGATAATGTCACAGTTATTCAATGATAATGAAATTCAGAATCCGGGTAGTTTAATAGTTAATCAATTGTGGCCCTGAAAAAATTTGAAGGAAAAAAACTACGAATTTTTAAGAAAATGCTTTTTTTCGTGAGAAGGACTCTTAAACGCTGATAAACATCAACAAATAGCTAAAACTATAATTTTTATATGTTTCACTTTGCATTGCTCGAAATCACGTGCATTTACAAGGCCCTAAAGCTTTTCGCTGACTTGCACAGACCCATCTGTTATAAAGATCCCCAAAATAAGGGATAAATCTCATAGTTTATTAGATATAATCGTGTAAAGTTTGTTTATCATTTTTGCATAAATTATGACCAAATTTGGAAACTGCTGAATTTCTCGCACTGGGTCTTTGCGATTTTAGTGAAACTCTGTTCAACGCAAGGCACTAATACGCACTATATGTAGCCAAGAGATTTTCAAGAAAAAATGACGGCAACAGCAGCATTTCGACTCAGACCCCAAAGAGGCGTGGCACTATAAACCATGTGACATTTACTCCGATCGCCAAAAATTTTATGCCATATTGTAGATTGATCTATATGTTATGCATGCTATATGTTAGACTTACGATCAAAGTAAAGGTGGGGATACCAGAGAGCTTCAAAGTAGGATGGTACCCTCACAAAATAACTGGGTCCAGTCACCTTAAGGCCCTCTTTCCAGCGGTGTTGATTGATGTCCCTTCCCTGCTCTTTATCAAAAGACGAAAAAGTGCAGACCTGAGCTGGCATTTTTTATACAACAGATAAGCTGTAAACAATACAGACATTGTAGATGTTTCTATCAAATCCCACTCAGCTGCACCCAGTCCATTGATTTTGCAAACATGAATCAAGATCAAGAGACATGTGACCCAATGATATCTGCTATATATAATGCACAAGCCTACCAGGAGCCTTGCTATGCTTGAAATCCTTTCTGTGTTGGGGATTTTTCCTATAACAAGTGGTGCCATAAGGGCATTCTTCTCGAACATCATCATCATCATCATCATCATCATCATCACTATCTCCTGCAGCTTTGTCACTCTCACTGTCACCTTTACTATCCTTTTCAGAATGTGAATATTCTTTAAAATGCACAGGATTTTTTCTGTTAAAAGATTATTAAATGTTTTAGTTATTAAAATTCCTTTAATAGTATTGTCTAAATTCCTGTTATTATTACTAACTATTTTTACATCTATTGTTATTGTACATTACCATTATTATTATTATTATTATTATTATTATTATTATTATTATTATTATTATTATTACTATTATTATTATTATTATTATTATTATTCAGGGGCGGATCTAGGGGGAGGATGCAGAGGGTGCGCACGCCCCCCCCCCCCCCTGGATCACCCCCTGTTATTATTGTTATTATTATAACGTACAGGCATTATGGATTTTTTTTCTTTTTTTTTTCGGTCAAAATAATAATTATTAGAGGTCTGAGACCAAGAAACAATGTTCTCACAACTTGCAAAGTGTCACCTTGCATTGCATGCTGGGCAGCAGATAATACAAGTCATATGTAAAACTGTTTTTCAGTATTTTATATTTCCTAGTCTTGTATTTTTTTATAAGCCAAAGGCGAAGCAAGAGAGAAAATAAATCAATGATTGAAAAAATATCATAAAACCATTATCGTTTCTCTTATATTTTGTCTTATACTATTTGTACTTAATATCATTATTTTGGTATCACACTCTACATGTACCTGTAACATTTGCTTCCATATGGACAGGGTGGAAGTATGGAGTCTTCACTCTTGTCTTTGTCAGGATCAATAGCTTTTGTTTCTCTTTTCTTACAAAGAGAAGAAAAAGTGCTTTTACAATTATTAGCAAAGCAAAGTCATAATTTATGGCTATCATTAGTGGACAGGTTACACAAAAAGAAAGAGTGTCTGCTGCTACTAATTTTTAGATTTCTGGAAATTACATGTACATGTAGAAAACTACTGACAGACAATTTGGGAAAATTGAACGGAGACATGTTAAAAGTGCTCTCAATATAAAATGTTTGAATAGTACAAAGTCATATTAATAATATGTAGTTGTCATTTTTTTTTTCTCATTTTAATAAGCAGCCTTTGAAACTTTCAATGTTAAAATAATAATACATAAATTAAAGCACTTGTACGGTAATACAGGGTGTTTCAAAAGTTCGTTCTGATTGTAATTATGCGCAAAGCATTTAATGCTTCTTTAGGCAAACGTAAACTGATTCAGGTAAGAAATTTATCTAAACAACCGTTAAAAGCAATTGCAAACTAAAATTTGAAGAAATTACACTTTTTTAAAATTTTTGCCCCAACTGTACACGTACGCGAGGTTTTCCCCGCCATACTTTTCCTGCCCATTTTGTAGGTTTTCTATTTTGGTGTTTTTATCGTTTTCTTTCATTATCTCTACTCGTTCATGAAAATGAAGGCCTACACTGTTCGTGCTCTAGAGCTCAGGCATCTATTTTTATGGTCTTCTGGCCATTCAGTCAAAAAAAAATTGTCAAATTGTTGAAGAAGTCTGAACGATAACCAAACAAGTGGTCAAAAAATTAAAGTAAAGACCTTACAAGAAAAACCAAGGAGTGGATGGCCATTTTTTCACAAACTGTGTGAGAAATAATTATTATCGAAAAAGCTGTAGGTATAATTATGCTTAATAATTCCACAAAACAGAAAGGTAAAAAAAATTCAACTTCATATTATCGATCAAAGTTTCAAGCACAACGGTATGGGGATGTTGCCAAAAAAAGTTGGAAAGCCTTGAAGAGGAAAAGGCGGTGCACACTTCATGCAAGCATGGTGTCAGAAGGATTTGCCAACTTTATACCAAAGGAGGACCGGACGGCAAACTCATGTGATGTGAACCCCCTAGAGACCACCTGGATTATCGTAGACGAGACAACATACAAAGATCCAGCCCCCAAAACACTGGACGAGCTAAGACAGTGACTACACTTCGCCGGGAAGAATGCGACTTTGAACACGCCTTGGGAGCTCATACATTCTATACCTCACCGCTTAGAAAATGTCAGAAAACATACAGGAAGACATTCTGGTTACTAATATTTTAGTTATTCAATGTTAAATAAATAATGAATAACATACTGATTTTTACAAGAGGTTTTTTTCAATAACTAGTGAAATTTAAGTGAATAAAAAATCGGAACGAACTTTTGAAACACCCTGTAGTAAAGAAACACAAAGTCAACTTGCTTGTTTTAGCTGCAGGTGTATTAAAGCTCTAGGATTTCATGCTAACAACAGTTTCTGTATCATGACCTTACTGTGACATTAAAATAACAGAACCAAATAGTTTTCCAGTGACATTTTCAGGATGAACTTACAAAAATTCACTATTTTTTCACTCAGATTTCTTAACCAGTACAGCAAGTAGAGTAGTAGAGCTATATGATTCAGCTTACATACAGCTGTATGAAACTAAAACATTTAGCATAATCTAATGAGTTTCCTATTGCCCACCATCTTGAATTGTCCCCAAAGTGCATTGTACATTAATTATGGTTTATGACTTCCAGTGCCAAGAAAAAAATATTATCATGACTTCAAAGTCATGATATATTTTTTTCTTGACTTACAGCCGTAGCAATAAGTAATTTCCTATATTTTATTGCTCTGGTGTTCCTAAAAATAAATCTTGTCAGCAGGCATTTAATGAAAATTACCACCTTCCCACTGCAACTACAATGTATAATAATATTTTCCCAACATACTCAGTCTCATGTAGATTAGCTGACAAAAAAAAAAGAACAAAAGTTAACCTTGACTTTTGACACAGCAGGTTTTGCATCTTCTTCACTTTCATTTGATAACTCATCTGCTGTGACTTGTTTTGCAGGTTTTACAGGCTTGGTCTTTGCAGTTGCCATAGATGAGTTCTCATTAACACTTGCTGCAACTGGTTTAGTTTTCTTACACGCTGTAGGCTTTGTATCATTATCACTCTCCTGCATGTCAGCTGATGTTCTCTTTTTTTGTTTTGTTGATCTTCCTTTTGCCTTCAAACTTCCACTATCTTTTTCATCAGCATCGTCACTACCAATAATCTCCTCATCTGGAGAGTCTGTTCTTGCTTGCTTTTTCTGCGTTTTCAAGGCTGTCATTTGTGTAGCTTTCCCAGCTTTACTAGCTGCAATTTAAGTAAAACAACAAAAACAATCATCCTACATGTACATGCCATAAAAGATAAGGGACCAGGGAATAGTGATGAGAAGTTGTGATGTCACGTTGCCATGGTAGCAAAATTTTTTGGATGACAACAAACCAAAAATGTCACTTAAAAAGCGAATTTGCACAGCTTCAAATTCATTTAATTTGGCAAATGTTGGCGAAATTTTCCGGATTTGAATCCGAAAGGACCATATTATTATCTAAGTAGAAAAGGAAAAAGACCAAGTGCTTTTGTGTTGTGTTCACTGACTCCATAAAGCGAGCACGTGAAATTAGGAAGTTTCATGTCACAGGGGTGCAACAACGCCAAAGAAATGTACAAAATAGTGTGATGCACGTGCAAATTTCATGTTGTTTTGTGAATAAAAACCTTTTACTTTTTTGCTGTTCTCCTTCTGTTGCCATTGTCATTGGTTTTGTTTTCATCCAGAAATAGCGCTACCATGGTGATGTGATGTCATACTTCTCCTCTCTTTTGACCAGGCTTTTTTAGAGAGATCTACAAGAGCCCTTATTGCTAATAAGATATGATATAATGTAAACCATGAACATTGTACATGTACATGTATCCCAAAATGAAGGAAAAGTCAAAGGGTGCGTTCGATTGGAAAATCTGGATTTAGATTTTAAAATCCGGATTTCGGATTTGCAATCAAACCCGAAATCCGAAAACGGATTTCAACGCCGAAATATTTGTTTTTGGATTTTCCTCTTTACCGTTCGATTGGGAAATCCAGAAAAGGATTTGAAAAACTGTCCTTAGGAAGAGCCGTCTTGCATGTGCACGCATAATTAGTAAAAAGAAGACCGCTGTTCACGAGAATAGTTTTGCAAATCCTTTTTTCGGATTTTCCCAACCGAACGGTAAAAGTGAAATCCAAAAAATCCGGATTTGGATTTCTTAATTGAAATCCACCCTGAGGACGGATTTCTCGGAGGTGAAATGCGTTTTCGGATTTCACGTTCGATTGGGAAATCCGGATTTAGATTTTCAAAATCTAAATCTGGATTTCCCAATCGAACGCACCCAAAGATACTATCGATGTAATTAATAAAATTACATGGAGCGCATCCAGAAAATGAATGTCCCATACACGCTGTACCAGCTATGATCGGGTTTTAGCCAATTCTGTCCATGGGGGGTTAGGTGGAGAGTGTTATTCCTTTTTTTTGGAGAAAAACATGTCAAATTAAATTTATAATCCATGGCCATGTCCATCCATGGTCCATCCCTGGACAAAAGATGAACTCCCCCCAAAATATGCTGTCAAATATTACAAAAAGCTGCTGATCAAGTTTGGTCGTACTTTATTCTCAGAACTACCTGGTTGGGATATGCGGGCACTACCATGAATCTTCAGTTTGTTTAGAATACACAAAAAAATTCCTACCCAAAAACTCCGGGAGTCAAAAATGTCAAACCCCAAACAATTCTCTGATCACTCCTATCACCAGAAATCTGGGGTACGCCCCAGGGAGTTGCCCCAAGTCTCTTTTTCAAAACAAGGCAAAGTATGAAGCCTTTAAAATGAAAGAATTATTTTCATAATTTTTATTATTCTCATGCAAATTAAACTCATTTTCAAAAGAGTGGTTTAGCACTCAGCCTTGCTATAAAAGTGAGAGTTTTTTAACTTGGACATGACCTACTGTTAACATTATAGTACTTCACCTGCAGGAGCTTTTCCCTTTCTGTTTCCTTCCTTCTTCAATGAAGACCTTGCTTCTGAACTGGTTGATTCCATCAACCAAGACGGAAGTCTACGAGTCTTTTGTAAAGGCTGCGCAGGTTCAATTTGAGGTTTGGATGGTGAAGCTGTATGTTCCCCACTCTGAGAAAAACATCATAACAAATAAATTAATAAAAAAAAGGAACAAGCACAGTCATAATAATAATAATAATAATAATAACAATAACATTTTATTATTATTATTCATTCAATCAAAAATCTAAAATCCCACGGACAATTCATCATAACCAGCCACTGTTGACCAAATGGAAAAAGTTTGCTATAATTATGTGAAAAATGACATCAATTCTACAGCAAAATTGCCAGAAAACTGGACAGTTAACTGAGAAACCTGGGGATGAGGTTGGGTTGTTTTGGTACTGAGTGAACGTTTCAATCATTTCACGAGGAAGAAATAAGTGAACTATTTGCTAGAAACACAGCAAGAACAGCATGCAATTTTGGCCATGATACACAAACACTGTACTTACAGTTTTTAGGCCATCATGTGCTACGTGAGTTACGTTGTGTGCTATGTGATTCTTGTCGCACTCTACGCGGTTCGCATCTCACAAGAGGGTGGTAACGTACTTTTGAGCAGTACTTTACAACTCTAAAATAATTATTAAATTTTAATGTCTTATGGATGTACAGTTGCTTTCTATTGCTTTTAATCAAAACAGCATGTTGATCAATTACGTAAAAACAGCCAGATGACTGTCACATCTCTCTGCATCAGTCCACAGTGTATAAAAATGTGTATGTGTCTTTACAGATGACAATCACATCCTCCAAAAGGATGTTGACTTACACTGTTAAATCATAATTAAGAACTCACTGTCTTAAGCACTGTAGACTCAACACCATCATCACTGCCACAAGAGCCCTTTGCTGTTACATGTAGCTTAGCTTCCAGTGCTGGTTTAATGTCCATAAATTCATCAAGGAATGATTCTGTGTGTGGAAAAAAAAATGTTAATGAAGAAATGACGTGGTGGAAAGTTTTGTTCTTGAACTGAACAGAATGGAAGGGCCAAAATAATGAATGTCATCTCTGTCTCACCAGCATTTTCACAGCTCATGTAATTGATTTTGAAAAAATGGCTTTTAGGACCAGCTAGTGGTTAGGGATACATTCTATCCATCCATTAACTGCAATGACATCAAATGAATTGAGAAGATCTTCTGTTGTGGAACACCTTGTAGCCCTTTTCTTGGAATAGTGGTTTACAAATGGTAACAGTTATTGGTATCACCAGTTTGACTAACACCCTTATTTTTAGCCTTGTGTGTGCTTTTAACTCAAAAGCAAGCTCAGTTTCCTTCTATGCTGCTCAGTTCGTAGGGAAAGCTATAATGGACCTTTTTACCGATACAGCAGTCATTTTGAATTTATTAGATTTAAGGAGTATTATCAGATGGCCAGGGGGCGCTTGCTCAGTATTTACGGCACTTTTCTGATAAAGAGAGAACTTTACTGTATATTTCTCAGGAAAAAGGCAATCATTATTACATCCAAACACAGCACAATGATCATCCTTTTCCCATTACAATCTTTTTCTAGGAAAACGTGAAGAAATTTTTGGCCTGAAAAGCACGCATGAATACTGAGCGAGTATACAGGATCGTATTCATGCCCCCTGGGCATCCTATTAACTCCTTAAATCTAATTAATTCAGTATGGCTGCTGTATCAGTAAAAAGGTCTATTAGCATTTAACACAAGACAAAAATTTTTAAAGAGGGTTTCTAAGTTTTGAATTATGAGTCTTTTAATTAAAACTACATAATTGGGTTATTTTCACAGATCATAATGACAGGAAAGCAAGAATTTGCTGTTGTTTTAATAATACTTTTTCCTTAGACATAAGAAATCGATTGTAAGGTACAGCTGTATGTCACAATAAAAATACAAATTATGCTCCATTGGATGATTTAGGGTAAAGTGCTATAAGATTCTATACCTGAAGATACTTTTGAAAATGCTTTAGCCTTTTCATCAGTGTCGGCTGAAACAACTGAAGGAAAGTCTTCTGTAGATACTTCCTTAGGGGTATTTGCCTCCTCTGGAGTTAAGCTTTTATTGTGCAAGGTTCCTTCACAAATGACTTCAAAGCAAAGTGCATCAGGAAGCAGTGAAACGATATTACCACCGACCAGGTTTTGGATTTCATTTTTCTTCAGTGCTGCAAACTTTTCTCTCATGCTGGCCTTATAAAAGGTTGGGTTGGTGTGAAGCTGTTAGATGAAAGAAAAAGGTAGAAAGTTAAATCACAGTGCAGTTGGCATGTACATGTATGTATAATGTATGTCACAGGTCAAATTTGATTTCAGCTAGGTAAAACTTTTTTAACATTGTTTGATTCTCAATTCCTTTCTTTTCCAAAGGACTTGGAAACAAAGGAATATGAGAATCAACCTGGATGAGATCAAAATTAACCTTTAAGGCCGAGAAAAAAAAACATGCTTTTCATAATTAATTTAATATAGATCTCTATAAAAAAGAAAGTGGGCAGGCTGATTTTTTTGCTATTTCTGATTTTCTCAGGACTGTAGAATAATTGGAGTTGAAAGTAAACAAAGAGAGGAAGTCCATTATTATGAAGTGGGCAGGGACCAGAAACATTTGCTGGAAAGAAACCTCTGCTTGCAAGGTAAAACAAAAAGGTTGCAGCCATAACTTCTTTAATGTTGTTGTGATAAGTCACTGGAAAATGATGATTTTGCAAAAATGTAGCCTCTACTCACAGGGCAAATGTTTTATTTCATCATCATTAGATAATAGCTACATGTACAATTACAGAGACAGGGCTGTCAATAAGGGCTGGTAGCCAGCCAAAACTGCCAGCTAGTTAGCCTTCCTTAGCTGGCTACTTCCATCTCCTTCTACCATAACTGCTAACAAAAAAAAAACCTTCGAATAAAATTGTAGAGCATCCATTTCCTGGGTTTGAATAACATTGAACACATATTTAAACAGGTTTAGATCTGTGAAACATTAAAGCCGTATGATGTCATGGAGCGCGTAGGATATTTTGATGACAATGTTCCCAGTCTTGCATGTATTCTCATCAAACAACAAGGTGTCCGCGGTGGAAAATGTCTCTTGAAAACCCCTGGAAACGCCATTTCCGAGACTCCAAATTTCAAAATGTCCCTAGATCCCTCGGCCCTGGAGAACTTGTGCCTTTGGTGTGAGTTCCAAAGTAACCTACTATTCCTCATTCAGCCTACTACTTATTTAAATAAAAACTTTGTGACACCTTTGCACAGAGTAGAAAAAAATCACGACGAACCCCAGCCCCTGGCAAAACCTTCCCTTGAGGGCATGGGCTGAAGATGCAGTAATACATGGTTCAATTTTACTTGTTACCATCACCCCCCCCCCCCCCCCAGTAACCCCAGGACAAGTCCAGCCCTTTGGGCCTGTGGGTGGGGAATTTATTGTTGGAAGAGGTCCTGTAATGGGGGTGGGGGGTGGGGGTGGGGCAAATAAAAAAAAATATCTTCTCTTTGATTTTGCGAAGTATGACTGTATTATTTCTTGCACGGTTTACACTGTGGCTGAGAACTTCAAGACTACATATTGTCAAGGAAAAATGCAGGAATTTGTCGGAGAGTAGTTGGAGAGGAATATAACTAATCAAAATTAAAGTCTGTATTATTTTAAAACTTTGAAATGAATGTGCACATGATGCATACTCGAATGGATTCTCTTTTCTGGAAAGGAAGGAAAGAAAGGATTTCTTTAGCTTAGCTGTAAATAAATAATGATAAGTTTTAATAAGAAAACGAATACAAGGCTTTTCACATAGAGAGAAAAAAAAAAGAGAGATTCGGTCTAGTGTTCTCATGAAGTGTTCTATCAGGGAGGCCCTTTTTAGAGTTTTTCCTCATTTTTGTTTTCAAATTTATTTTTCATGTTTTAACTACATTATGACATCCAGGTTTTTTCTGGAAAGGAAGGACAGAAATATTTCTTCAGCATAGCTTTAAATAATGATAAGTTTTAATATGAAAATGAATACAAGGCTTTTGATATATAGGGAGAGAAACAGAGATTCGATCCAGTGCTCTCATGAAATTATTGCTCTATCAAGGAGGCGCTTTTTAGAGTTTTTCTTCTTCATTTTTGTTTTCAAATGTATTGTTCATGTTTTATAAACTACATTATGACATCCATTATCCTTCTCTCAATAAACTGAGGATAATGGTCATAAAAGCTGTGAAAACCACAGACAGCCCAAGCACACTATGTTTGGGTTCAGGCTGTTCAGGCTTCATCTGACTGTTATCCTATGAGATTCAAATCTTGGAGCTTAGCGACCGCATCATATCGACAAAACATCTCTCACAGGGGAGGGTCGTTACTTTTGCCCTATCGAATACCGACACAGTCGGGAGAGCCGGTGTGTTTAATTCGACCAGAAACAGCTCACACGTAGGATAACAGTCAGATTACGCATCATAATGGCAAAGCAAAGCTGGCCAGAATCAACAAGAATTGCAGCGCTCCTGGGGCTCATGCAGCCGAAATTAGAAACTGGCGCTCGTCGAACGGGTAGGTATACACTCTTCGGTCTTGCTGGTGGCAATTTTAGGGAGATCGGTCGCGGGGGTCAGTTGGAAGGTCTTGGAAGATCTCCAGCCTTCCCTTCTTTTATAGTGTTCAGTACTTGATGGAAAGAAAATCGACTAAACGACGTTTAAACCGGCCATATATAAGGACACAGAGTGGCTATGAACTAAAGGTAAGGGAGCTTTTTGAATCAATATTTCGCGTGATCATGAATTTTTTTTCTTAGCATTGTAGATTTGAATACATGTGATAAAATTCGAACAATAAGGGCCCGCTTCAAATGTAATAATGCAAGAAATCTCGACCTTCATTATCTCAAACGCTACTAGTAAAGATAGACAAACAAGAAGACTTCGTATCTGTTAAGATTTTTGCATTTATTTGGCATCAGATAATACACTAATAATTCTAGTATATTCTGTCCAAATGACCTCCAAAGCCCGAACCCAAACATAATGCGCTTGGGCTGCCTGTGTGAAAACGAGTTGTTTTGCTTTTGTACGGATCAAAAAGATGTAGCAAAAAACGTATGATGTTGATCAGGAGCTCAGGGGTGGGGAATTGTCTCTTTCTGTGTGCCCAGGGTGGGAAATAGACCTCCAAGAAAGAAAAAAATTGCAAATCCCCGGGGGTATGCCCCCAGGGGGGGTGGGGGGGCGGTTTCATGGTTACAAGTAAAATTGAACCATGCATAACTTTATTGTATAATTTTCCTGCTGTTGGTAGACCTGTATTGCTGCTTTAAACGTTAGATATTATGTGTCCCCGATCCTCACAGTATTCATGAAAAATAACCCAGAGAAGAGACAACCCATATTTGCATAAAGTACGTGTCTAAGTCTCAGCCAACTCGAAAGAAGAACATCAAATGTACGTTTACATGAAATAAGCGTTGAATGGCGGGAAATTAGCAAACACGATAAATAAGCTTAAACTTACTGGCAAAATGGTGAGTTCTCCATCTTTTAGTTCCAGAACGGCGTGGGATCTTGACACTCGCTTATCCGTCACCTTTTAATGAACAATTTTACCGTGAAAACATGGATAAAACAAAGGTCTTGAGGAATATCAGCAATAGTAAGCGAGTTGTTACCCCAAGAAAAGGACCTCTGCCGATGGTAGTCTTGCCGGCTGGAATTTTAATATCTCTTCCCCCATCTCGAGGTCTTAGCAGATATGCAGCCATTTTAAAAGTAGGATCATAGTTTCTGCTCTAAAATGATGCCGTATTAAACTACATCTACCATGTCTACATTCGACTGTGTCTACCATGTCTACTGTGCAGACAGTACTGTATGTACATCAAGAACGGTGTGTCCCAATATTTTCACACAAGCTGGTTCCCAGTCTCTCTTCAGCGGGCGGACAAGCCGCGCAGCGTTTTGGGCTTCCCCCGTTTTGGGCATCC
The DNA here is from genome assembly GCA_964035705.1 of Porites rus. Classification (NCBI taxonomy): domain Eukaryota; kingdom Metazoa; phylum Cnidaria; class Anthozoa; order Scleractinia; family Poritidae; genus Porites; species Porites rus. The sequence continues at coordinate 23,467,159 of OZ037998.1, read as the reverse complement.
CCATTCCCAAATGTCTAGCGTTTTGGGCATCCCCTTCTCATATTACTGCAGCGTTTTGGGCATCCCCTGGTACCCTCTCGGGATGCCCAAATCCCTAGTGTTTTGGTCATCCTCTCCAAAAAACTTCTGGATTTCGCGGTGAAATCGATATAGAAATCTTTTCCAGTATCTTAAAAGAAGGTTTATCCGGAAGGCTTTACAAAACAAGACAAAACGACTCACCGACTCACTCCATTATGACTCAAAATTAGAGTCCTTGTTCTACGTGGCCAAGGAGAAGGATGGCACAGCGCTTAGCTTCGACTACTTGTTATCACCGAGGAAGAGAAAGCGAGGGTCTTCGAAGAGTGCCACTGCTCCTTTTTCTGGACACGCCAGCCGCGATAATACTCTTCAGAAAATCAAAGAGCGGTTTTACCGGCCTGACAACTACAAGGACACGATTGAAATGGTTAGTTACAAATTTTATTTATTTGCCATTGCACCCGCTCTTGATCATGGTTTTTAAAATGCCCGCGTTGATAATCGAAAACATATGCTAAATTTCTCCTGTTTTCAGTGTTCTTTGAAAGGGTGAGGCATAATTGCATCTTTTGGTAGGTTGACAAAGGGCATTGTAAACTGGAGTCCTTCTTATAGCTCCCGTTTGTTATTATTTTATGTGAAGCCAAAGATCAGAAGTTATATTTCTGAAGGATCAAGATGACAGATTTTCTGTCAGTTGACCCAAGTGTGGCCTTCACGCCGGCTGTCACGCCTGCTACATCAGAAATACTTTCGGCTTGTGTGCGCCAAGCACAACATCTCTTCTAGTGACTATCATTGGAGCGTCCATTTATTGTAAATACATTTTCAGTTGTTTTGTTTGTTTGTTTGTTTTGTTTTCGCTAGTAATTGTTTCCTTCTCCTTAGATAAAGCGTTGAGACCGGTGCCAGAGAAATGTACCGGAAGTGAAGGCCTGCGACGTTTTGCACCCAGTGAAGGTTGTTCCCAAGGTGTGGTACTTGGTCGGAATTGATTTAATAGAAGCCCCTACTACGTCTCATTTCTTCTGTCCCGTAGGTGCAAGAGGCCTCTGTAATTGTGTGACAGCCTTTCGTGTGTCAAGTAGCGCTGCGGTAGTATACATACTATGAAAAAAAACGCAGTTTTATTCATGTTTGTCTTTTGACTGCTTTGTTTAGTATTCTTGTTTTTGGCTGTTTGGAATCAGACGATCACAGCTGCCGGCGATTGCGGCGTTGCTCGCTTGTAAACAGTGGCTATTAATAAAATTGAAGCTTTGCAAACAATGAATTGTTGTACAGCGAAGCGATGTTATGAAGTTGTAAATTTCAGTTTCGTCATGTTTTGAACCAACGTTTGCTGCCTATGGGTTTTTTTTCTGCGCAATAAACCCGGTGAAAAGTGTCAGACGATATAATTCTAACATGCATCTACACTATTCAGCCGTAAATTCGTGATTGACAATCCCGACTTTTCCCCAGTCTGAAATAATTTAGGCAAAGTCGAAGCGATCAGCGTTTAGGGCATCCCCCACCGGCGAAGCCCAACACGCTAGGGATATGGGAATGGGGATGTTGTTGAGGCCTCAAATGTAATAAATGACCCTAAATGTAATAAATGACCCTAAATGTAATAAATGACCCTAAATGTAATAAAAGTCCTAAGTGTAATTCTTTCAGCTCTTTACATACTTAGGGTCATAAGAAGATTTCATAGCGTTTGCTTTTAGCCTTATTACAGGTTAACTGAGCGCCAGAATGTGTCTAGGGAATATCAAACACTAAATACCCCAGACAGATCCCCTATATAGCCATTTGAGAAACAACTTATTATTCAGTTATTGATATCATTATCACTGTTATTTTTGTCATTGTTAACTGAAAAGAATGTTTAATCGAAGTGAATTGTAAACAGTCCTTTGACCGAATAGTAATTAATTGTAAATAGGTTTTAATAGTTAGCATCGTTATCAATAATACTTCTTTAACGACAACTTGAAAACAGAGGTCCATGATATGAGCAAATTTTTTAAGACTCGGCTCTTTAATGTCAAAAAAGGACTGACGTATCTTAAAACTTATGCAACAAAACAAAAAAGCCTCGTTTATTATAGCAAATTTTCTCAAGAAACTGTAACTTCATCCACTGAATTGAGCTAAAAAATCTGTTTCATAGGCAAAGGCAGCCTGTAGTGTAACTATAAAGATATACTGCCCTTAATATCTTGCTGTTTATATAATAACTTCGTGTTCACAGCATTCTGTATGGACCGACCGACATACTCTTTTGGAAAATGATAAATAAAAAACATTTCTTTTTTTGGCGCAACATTAAAAAACCTCATAGGCAAAAGTATTTAATTTACTACGATTGTTTCTAATGAACATTAATACTTCCTGCAATTACTAAATTACTACTGTATTTTGAAAACTTTTGTGTAGATTCCATTTGTTTATAACTCGCGTTTCACGATGTAGGGATGTAGTAGGAAAAACGATCGAGACGTAGTTAATTTATAAGTGTTTCTCCTACTTCTTGAGCGCTCTAGACGCTTTCTAAGTTAATGAATATCTATGAAGACTACAATAGGGCAAAGAAAGTGAATCGCCAGCTGGCTATAACATCAATATCGCATCAGACCGTCGCATGTTTCAGTCAGGGACCTTATCAAGTTTGGGGCTGTTATACTACATACATGTATACTGTTAAGACTTCCATTATATTTAGGGCTAAAACCTATCACACATACAATTAGACCCTTTATTACATTTAGGGCCAAAAGTTATTACATTTAGGACCTTTATTACATTTAGGGCCAAAAATTATTATACTGGACTTTTTGGCGGGAAATCGCAGCGGTCGGACGTGTTTTCATCGTGTCTGCCTAACATTGCCAAAGATGACCCCTCTCTGGCACCTACTCCTATGAAAATACACTATCTGGCTCCCTGACGATGTAATCTACCTTCTTCAATGTAAATGCCTCCCAGAAAGAATAAAAGAGGTGATCGTGGCTCAACCGAAGACGAACCAAGAAATCCGAAGAAATCCAACATGGCGGCCGAGGAAAACATTGATGTTGAAGAATCGATTGAAGCGGGCAAGGAACAAGAAGAGCCTAGCCTTCTTGAAATCAAGGCTCTACTGGTCGACATACAAATCCAAATAGCTGCAGTTCTTAGCGAAAATCGAACGCTGAAGAAGGAAATCGAAGAATTAAAAGAATCTGCCAACTTCTACGAGAAGGAGCTTAAAGATTTGAAAGAGTCCTTGCAAAAGACCAAGGACGAATACAAAGAATTAAAACACATGCTAGCCTCAACAAGGAACGAGCTTAAAACAACAAAGGAGAATCTAGGAAAGCAAAAAGAAGAATCCGATCGACTGTGGGAACACCATGATGATTTGGAACAATACACTCGAAAGAACTCGCTGGAAATCCATGGAATTCCAGAAGATGCGTATCCCAGTACGGAGGCCGCGGTCATCAAGGTTGCTGAAGCCCTAAATATCACCATAGAGCCTGAAGAAATAGAGATTTCACACAAGCTGAATCGGGGCAAATCCATTATAGTGAAATTTTGCAATCATAAAGTGAAATCGAAACTTTATAAAGAACGCACCAAACTAAAGGATGTCAAAATCAAAGATCTATTTCCCAGCTACCCTTCAAATGCACAGGAACGACAACGTATTTTTATAAACGAGAACCTCACGGCTTATAGGCGTAGAATCATGAAAGAAGCGAACAAGAGAAGACAAGAGGGTACTCTACTCAGTGTTTGGTCTTTGGATGGTAAGATTTTTGTTAAGACATCACCCTATGGCTCCCCTGTTAGAATTTTTTCCGAAGAGGACTTAGATCAATTATAAACTGAACAGGCAAAATAATCTACGTTAAGTCTGGAGAGGGACGTCTTATCAACCATTCAAATTTCTCGCTGCCAAAGTAATTTAATTTTACTAACTACAAATTTGTCTATGCTCTGTTCTTTGTTTTTGCGCTTCTCTTTTTTATTTATTCAAAGTGTTATTTTGTTTAATTTACCTTTTGTGATCATTTGCTTCAGTCTAATATTATATGCACGTTTTAGTCTTCATTATTTGTTTAAAATATCGAGTACCTTTTGCATCAATCATTTTACACCTAATAGAAAGAATGCAAATCCTTTATTGAGGCGCACATGTTTTTTTCCCGTCGAGACAACGTTTATTACAAAAGACTTGAACAAATCGTGACTTTGAAAATAACTTCATTGAATGTCAGGGGACTTAGGGATGACTCTAAAAGAAGAGAAGTATTTAATTGGCTTCGCGCCAAAAGGCCATCAATATGCATGCTCCAAGAAGTACACTGTATAGAAAAAACAAATCACTTGTGGAAAGCAGAATGGGGCTATCAAGCTTTCTTCACCTCTTTTGAAAGCAACAAAGCAGGGGTATGTATTCTTTTTAACAATAATTTTAACCTTCAGCTCCAAAGACTTTACACCGACCCTGCAGGGAGATTTATTATCTGTGACTTAAAAGCTAACGAAAAGCTTTTGACCCTCGCTAACATCTATGCTCCCAACGAGGATAAACCTTCATTCTTTCAAAACTTTTACGATCATCTTTTAAATTTTAACTGTGAAGACATAATAATTGGCGGTGACTTCAACCTTGTTCTTAACATCGAAAATGACAAAAAAGGTGGCATTGCCAAAACTCACCAAAATAGCTTGAAGACCGTTCAAGAAATTTCAGAGAACCTAGATCTTCTCGATGTCTGGAGAATTCACAATCCAGATGACAAAAGGTACACTTGGAGACAACGACAACCTAAGGTTTACTGTAGACTTGATTTCTTTTTAATAAGCCAAAGCGTTATTGGGGACGTCACTAACACCGATATAGTGCCAGGATATAAAACAGACCATTCCATGATTACTTTAGATCTGTCTCTTCATGCAAATAGCAGAGGACCCGGCCTTTGGAAATTAAATACCTCTCTTTTAACCGAAACTGCTTATGTTAATCTTATTAAGACAACGATTAAGGAAGTTCAAGACGAATATGAAAACGATGACATGGTAAACTCTGCTCTATTGTGGGACATGATTAAGCTTAAAATACGGGAAAAATCGCTCAAATACGCAATGAATAAAACTAAGAAAACAAAGGGCCGTGAGGCAGAACTAGAGCATGCAATTTCCAAACTAGAATCGAAAATGGAGAACGGAGACTCTAGCGTAACAGAAAATTCTGAACTTGCAGAACAACTGAATGATCTAAAGAGTGAGTTAGAAAGAATTATTGAGACTCGTACGAAAGGTTCCATATTGAGAGCTAAAATTAAATGGCATAATGAAGGAGAAAAAAATACGAAATATTTCCTCAACCTAGAAAAGAGACACTATAAGCAAGGCATTATAAGCCAACTTAAAGTGGACGAAAATAACTTTATTACTTCGGATCAGGAAATATTAGCAGAAGGGGAATCTTTTTTTATGAATCTATATACATCCAACAGAAATATACACAATTTAATTGACACATATGATTTTTTTAAACACGAAAACGACACCGTCCTGAATGACGAACAACGGAACAACTGTGAAGGCCTGCTAACTGAAAGGGAATGCCTTGCAGCCCTGAAAACCATGGAACAGGGAAAAACCCCTGGATCTGATGGGCTACCTTCAGAATTTTATAGAGTATTTTGGACAAACATATCAAACTTATTGATTAATGCTCTTAATTATGCGCACGAAACGAGTCAGCTTTCCATCACACAAAGAAGAGGAGTAATCAAACTCATTCCCAAGAAAGACGCTGAGCCGTATTTCATTAAAAACTGGAGACCGCTTACTCTTCTCAACTGCGACTACAAAATTGCAGCAAAGGCTGTGGCTAACAGGCTGAAAAAGGTTCTTCCCGATCTCATCAGCTGTGATCAAACTGGCTTTATGAAAGGCAGGTTTATTGGCGAGAACATACGATTAATAGACTATGTTATTCGTTTTACCAAAGAAAAAAATATCCCAGGGCTATTATTATTTCTTGATTTCGAAAAGGCGTTTGACACGATTGAATGGCCTTTTATCATAAATTCTCTTCAATACTTCGGTTTCGGCCCAAGTGTTGTAAACTGGGTCAAATGCCTTTACAGCAACATAGAGAGCTGCTTCTTAAACAACGGCTGGACAAGCAACTTCTTTAAAATTGAAAGAGGGGTCAGGCAGGGGTGCCCGTTGTCTCCATATCTATTTGTTCTTTCAGTTGAAGTCTTAGCCAAGGCTTTTAAAAGAAACAGCAATATCAGAGGAATACACGTTAACCAAGAGGAAATTAAAATAAGTCAATACGCAGACGATACAACCTTAATATTGAATGGTTCACAAACGTCGCTCTCAGCTGCTCTCAACACACTTGACGATTTTGGAGAAGCCTCGGGTCTCAAACTCAACAGTAAAAAAACAGAAGCAATTTGGATCGGAACATATAGTGGAAAAACAGAAATTCTTCTTCCAGAAAGAAATTTCAGATGGCAAACAAACAAAGTAAAATCTTTAGGCGTTTGGTTTACGACAGACCCTGAAAACACTGTACTTCTAAATTATAAGGAAAAACTGGAAAAAATTAACAATATTCTAAGCAACTGGAAATACCGTAGATTAACCTTAAGTGGGAAGATCACTGTTCTGAAAAGCTTAGTAGCTTCTCAAATTGTGTACGTCTTGGCACCCTTGTGCACAAACAAAAAAATAATTAGCGAGATTAACAAGCTCTTTTACTTGTTCCTTTGGAACGGAAAGGGCGATAAAATAAAGCGAGATATTATGATTAACAATTACCCAGCAGGTGGCCTCAAAATGATTGACATACTATCTTTCAATAAAGCGCTAAAAACCACTTGGATAAAAAAGTACCTGGATACAGATAATCAGGGTAAATGGAAACTTTTTCTAGATCTTGAACTGAAAAAGTTTGAGTGTACCCTACCTTTCACAAGCAACCTTAATAAGATAGACATAGCTAATATCTTCAAAACGCAAGACAGTTTCTTAAAGGAAATTCTCCTAATCTGGTCAGAAATCAATTTTGAAGAGAGGATAACATCAGAGAGCCAGCTTTCAGAACAAGGCATATGGTACAACTCACTTGTAAGGATTAACGACAGCCCTATTTTCTTTAAAGAATGGTATCGTAAAGGCATCACAAAAGTTAAGCACTTAAGGAACAGAGAAGGAAAATTCCTCACTCCACCAGAACTTTTAAACAAATACGACATCAAGGTCCAACCCTTGGCATACTGTGGAATAATTTCTGCTCTTAAAAAGCTATGCAACACATTCAACCAAGGTGACCACACAAACGAAGGTAATAGTTACGAAAGCTTTTCGACAAAACTAATGAAAGCCCAAAAAGCAAGCAAGTTGGTGTATGACAAATTAATTACAAAGAAAAGTGCCCCCCCTACTACAAGCCAGCAAAAATGGAATCAAGACTGCAACTTAGGTCAAAACGAAATAACGTGGGGTGCGACCTACCAGCTAGCTCATAAAATCACAAAAAGCATAAAACTCAGGGAATTTCAATTTAAATTGCTGCACAGAAGAATACCAACAAACGCTTTCTTAACTAAGATAAGAGTAAAAGAAAACTCCAACTGCTCCTTTTGTAAAAAAGAACCAGAAAAACTCGTACACCTTTTCTGGTCCTGCCCCAAAACGGCGCTCTTCTGGGAGAGCATCATAACGCGATTAAAACTTTGCCAAATTATTCCCGATAGTTACTCTGCAGACATGACTGTTTCACTAGGCCTGAGATCAGACTCTTCTAAACTTCAACGCCAGATCAACTTTTGTTTTCTTATTGCCAGGCACTATATCTGGCTCTGCAAAACAAAAGAAGCTATACCTCTATTGCAAGGATTTCTCAAACACCTAAAGACAATTTACAACATACAAGCACAAGCAGAAGCAAACAATGTTCTGCCCAAACAATGGTCATTCCTACACGACATCACGTAGAAACTATCGTTTCTACCATGGCGCTATTCCCAACGCCCCCTGATATTCTCTATGTCTTTCATCCGTAGCTTATCCTGCCTCAGTAACGCCAACTATCCTTAAATAAGTTTCTTCCGATGCAACTGTGTACTTGAAGCATACGAAATGTAATAATGTTTGAAAACAGTAGTATTGTTAGCAATGTAAGCAATAAGTATTGTCAGTATTGTAAGTATGGTATGAATGTTGTAAATAATGTAAGCAGTGTAAGCAGTGTTCAATATTGTAATTATTAATTATTGGTTAAGTAAAGCAAATAAAAAAAAAAAAAAAAAAAAAAAAAAAAAAAAAAAATTATTATACTTAGGACCTTTATTACATTTAGGGTCATTTATTACGTTGAGGCCTCAACAGATGTCCAAAACGCGGGGATGCACATATCACTGTGGCACTCTCCTCTATATGCGCAGAAGAGCTCTGAGTCGAGATTGGTCAATTTAATTGAGTACTTCCGTGTTTAGGGTTCAGTCTCAGTTTCGGTTGCGTATGTAAACCAACTGAGAAAACATAAAATTCCCGTCGCCCGAAGTTTAAAAGCAAAGCAAAAAAACATTCTCAATATAGTTGAATGGAACTTCGCCCTGAATGATTTGCGAAAAGACGACAGCGTAATGATCACAAAACCTGACAAAGTGTAATCATAGTGATCATCAATTTGCTTGATTACTTGAATAAAATGAAACAGTTGATTTCTGATGAATAATCAAACGAAGTTCAAGAAACTTAGGCATAACCCGACGAAATCTAGAGAAGACAGTTATGTTTGACCTAATAAAAAAAAATGCTAAGAAAAAAAATTCATGATCACGCGAAATATTGATTCAAAAAGCTCCCTTACCTTTAGTTCATAGCCACTCTGTGTCCTATGGCCGGTTTAAATGCCGTTTAGTCGACTTTCTTTCCATCGAGTACTGAACACTATAAAAGAAGGGAAGGCTGGAGACCTTCCAAGACCTTCCAACCAACCCTCGCGACCGATCTCCCTAAAAGTGCCACCAGCAAGACCGAAGAGTGTATACCTACCAATCAGTAAAAATGAAAAGTAGACATATTAAATTCTGCAAGCAGAATACTGCAATGCTGAGAGGTTGGTTTTGGCCAATTCTTTAGTTTTCATCAGAGCTTTCTCTGGTTGTTACGCCATACCGACGAGCCCCAAAGAGGGCGAAACAGCTGTCTATGGCTACAATCCCACTCTGTTTTGAGTTCTTTCGGTGTCGTGTTGATGTCTTGCAGAGTTAATTTCCACGTAGTACAATCGGCATTGCAGTATTCTGCTTGCAGAATTTAATATGTCTACTTTTCATTTTTGCTGATCAGGTCTTTATAGATCCTAGGTTCTTCGGCATATTCGTTTGCGGTCCTTTGCAGTCCTTTGTGGTTAATGTTTGTACTATTAAAATTATAAAACCATAGTATTGGAAACGGAGTTTTTAGCAATGTCAGTTCAAACCCTTGCTAAGTGCAACCTGTTGGGGTAATGCGATTATGTAAGGGACTGTTAAAAGTGAAATAATTTTTAAGAATTGCGGGCAGTGTCCTTTAATGCATCCTTTAACGAGTTCATAAACATGGTTATATCATCTATATTGGGATGGCCACTTTAAAAGATAACCTAAAGCTTTGTCATTGTCGCTCGTTTTTGAAACAATTTTAGCGGCACGTTTTTAAAGCCTCTGTAGTGACGAACTGTTGCCAACTCCGCAGCAGTTCCACACAGTGTCACAATAATCAATGATAGGACGAATATACAGGGCAGTTGATAGGTTTTTTATAACGGGGAGGGGGCATTATCGCAAGTGCCAAGCCTTGTAGGGGAGTCTGGGGGTATCTCCCGTATAAAATTTTCAAATTTGAATGCTCCAAACGCCATACTCTATCCCAGGATTCTACTCGCTACTGGACTAGTTACAGGCTGCGCCATTACAGGTATTCTCTGAGTAAACCTTGCAAACAGCACATATACACGCCAATTTCAATAGGGAGTTTTGCTTCGTTTAGCTTACTATTTGCATACACCGTGGACCAACCAATTTCCCGGCCATTAAAATGGTAAACAATATAAATTGCAAGTGACTACAGTCATAATAACTGAGTCTAAAGGAAAAAAAATCCATCCACAGACTTATTTGTCTGGCTCAACGGGTCCAGGGGGGGGCAGCTGCCCCCCATACCCCCCCGTTGGCTACGGCTCTGATATAAGCTTTATAAATGGGATTAGCACAGTCTGATGTAAGATTCCCCTACTGCGCCCCAGCATTTCCAGTTGTTTGCCAGCTCGGGATAACACACGACTTAACAACTCCTGAAAACTTGAATTCAAAAACACGCTTAATGCCGGATCGGCCCTTCAACGTTAGACCAAAATCTACATCAGAAAGCCTAGCGTGAGTTCCAAACAACATAGCTTCAGTCTTGACCTTGTTATGATAGAGCCACAATCCAATTAGATCAAGATCTTCACTGAGACTTTCCTAGAATGTAGCAGCAACGTTTCCCGAGAATAGAATAAGACAGTGTCATCAGCATACATTAGCCTACACTTGCAGGCAAAGGTGGGAAAATCGTTCACGTGAAGCACAAATAAAAGAGGTCCGAGGAGCGATCCTTGGGACACAACAACACAATATATATATTCAGCGTCTGAGAAAGCTCCCTGGAACCCAAAGACCTGAGTTCTACCTTTCAGATAGTCTGTAAACCACTCGTATCACGGCTAGATCTACGATACCCAAAACGTAAAGCTTCTTTAACAGCAGGGAATGGTTCAAGCTGTCAAAGGCCTTGCGGAGCTTATTGCTAGTTACTTGAATGGGAGAAAGAAGTACACTGTCATTAATGGAAATAACTCTGACACCATGCCAACATCCGTCATTATACCACAGGGATCGGTGCTCCGCTCTACATTGTTCTCTTTATTTACCTACGATCTACCGTCATGTGTGGAATCACGCTCCTTTACTTATTCGCTGACGACACTACGATCTACTGCATTAAACGAACGGCAGATGAAAGCAGTCTCTCAGTTGGATAAAGCCTTAGACGAATTGTATGATTGGCGTATTCTAAATCGCCTTAACCCACATCCGGAAAAAAACGAGGCTATGCTAATTTGTAAAACCAGTGCGATGGAGCCATCGGCGCCAATCCACATTGGCACTGATGCCACAGAGTGGGCTAACAAATCTCGCTTACTAGGCACAACAGTTGACGATAGACTCACCTAGGTGCCGCACATGTTGAATCTCATGAAGAGTTACGCAAAGAAACTAGACCTAATCAGAAAGTCCAGGTTTTTACCAAAGGATGATCTTATCGATTTTTATTTCAAAGTCATATTGCCATCAGTAACTTACGACCTCGTTCTGTGGGGGTCGTGCTCAAATGCTGATCTGTTCGATTCGTTGGAGCGATTGCACTGTAGGGCGGCAAGAATAGTTTTCAACTTACCAAAGGACATGAGATATCGTTGGACGTTTCTAAACAAGCTGATTGGTATCCGTTGAGCTAAAGTTATAAGCTAGTTATGTTAAAGTTTATGCATAAAGCAATTCAGCAATTCATAGTGAGTTCCCACAACTTTTATCCGACAATATTGTAATAAAACGCGCTATAGTTTACTCTTTACAAACGCCAGAATCTAACGGTGCCTCGTTTCAGGCTACCTATGGTAAAAACTATATCGCTCATAGCTATATAGAGGCCCCGCATAATGGAATACTTTAATTTTTAAGGACAAGAATTTTCCAAACATAAGTTGTAAAGACCTTAAGAGGAAAACCCTTTCAATGGACATTATTAAAGATTCGACTTTTTAAGAGACTTCTACAACAACTACAAACTTTGGACGTAACGATTTTGATTATATTTAGGGGATTTTACAGCCCAGTCCCTAGTCGTTCTCGGCGCGGTCAATTCTGGACTCTACAATGAGCTGTGACGTCACCGAGAGATACTCACCGAGAACGCAGCTGTAGAAACAAGTAAAATGTGACCAGGGGTAAAAATGTGCTAAAATCAGGGGTATTTTACCAATATTGGCTAGGCGTTTACTCGCCCGCTCTTTCCCAGACTTCGCGCGGACAAAGGGCCAAGGCAGAACGACTAGGGACAAGGTTGGGGATTTTAGAGTTTTTAATGATATACATATATTTTAGTCAGGGTTTTTGACAATTATTTTTTTTTTTTGTGATATTTTATTTTGTATATCATATTTCGTTTTTAGGTTTAGTTTTTATGCACGACCAAATAAGAGGCATAGCTTTTAAAATAATCGCGGTAATTAAAATAAAGGCTCTCTGTCTGTCTGCCGGTCTTTCTATAAAAACAGCTCCAGTCATTTGACCTTGATCAATGTTGCAAAAGATAAAGCCGCAAATATGCACGCGACAATCCAGAAAAGTAGTATCGGATATGATTAATACACTGTTCTCAATTAACCACCATAACTGTCGAACCTATTTTCGTTGCTTTCCTTTAGCACTCGCAGACATATGTCCGTGGCCTCCCGTGCCATTCTTTCAACTTTCTTTGAAGAACAAGAGAACGCAAAACCACCCACAACACCTTTCGGGATGTCGCCTGCAATTTTTAACGGCAACAACCTTTCTCGAAATAGCTGTATACAAAACAAAACTGACGAAGCAGTACCACAACATTTGTGGACTCAGATTTTTTAATTTTAGGGGCTGATAGAGGTTGATAAGCATAATGGATGGTTTTGTCATGCACATGTTTTACAATGAATTTATATGTATATATTTTCAACTAACTCCTATGCTTTTAGTTTGAGGATTTCATGTATGTATATGGCGAGGAACTATAATTACCCTACTGCCGTTTTTTTTCCTCTTGTAGTATAGGTTTTCACAAGATTTTAATAAAGTTGTTTTGGCATTACTATTAATTTATAATCACAGAAAGACAAAAGTGAAGAAGTTTAGCACCAGAGCATTTTGATCAACGCGGACACCAACTTATATACAGACCTCGAACTTATCCCACTCGAACCTATCAACACCAAACGGAGAATCCATACGTAGAGCCCACGAACGTTATCACATTGAAAAGGCACAAACTATGCAGCCGCAGGGAATAAACAAAGAGGACAACTGTTAAATCATTCATTTACTTATTGATTTCATTGCTATTACATTTTTTTATTTCATTTTAATTTACTTTATTATTATTATCAGTAATTATCATTATTATTGTTATTTTATTATTATTTTTTATTTTTAACTTTTTTTAATTTTCAATTTTTTCAGTTACCAAATTATCTCATTTGTCCGAATTGTTTACCATATTAGTTTTTGAAGATTACCTTTGTAAAAACACTTTCCTATTCCTTATTAAATCGGCCCTGAAGAAGGGCAGCTTGTCCGTCGAAAATATCGGGAAACCTCGAGACACTTTTCTCTTGGCTGTTTTGTTATCGATGTTTATAAAAGTAAACCACATTATTGACATTGTTATAGAAAAATTCATACATTTAGACGGGTTTCAATCGCCGAGGAAAATAGTGACATGTTTGGTAAAAAACGATCCTCGCGGCAAGTGCACTTACAACCGCTCCTCTATTTTTTAATTGCCCCACCCACCGAGCCACTTTTACGAAAGTGACGGCGAAGACGAAACCTTTAAGGGCGTAAACTAATTACTAACTTAGTCTGTCCAATCTAATTGACTACAGAGGCCTCAATACGGACAGATCGGCGACATCAAAAGTGAATGCACTAAAAGCGCACAGCATTTTTTTTTTTTAAACTCGCAACAACCAATTAGAAGAAACTGCATTCTCAATATTGATAACTGTACTCTATAAATCATTTGTCAGAAACGTTAATGCCAGGCCTTGTTTCAATTTTGAGCTGAAAAGAAACCTTAGTTTTAGTCCCTATTATCGGCTATGGCTAAGATACTGACTTCTCGCAACTCCTTACAAAACTCTTTAGAAATTATGTATAATACAAGAGTACAGGGCCGGATAGTTTCTGAAAGCACAGATAAATCCCTCACAAAGTCAGCGTTGGAATCAGCAGGTTAAATCTCACCACGTTTTCACTTTATATACGCACTTATTGGCAAACATGAAGTTTCCATGATATCACTTCCTGCGGGTGTCTTATTCCCAGTGTCTCACCGTCTCAAGATTATGGGGCTCTTATATGCTGTAATTGTTTATTAAAGTTACGGCTATATGTAAATGATATGGAAAACTACTGCAGGAGGATAATTTTTAGAAACTTTCCAGTATGAGTGTTTTTCGAGACGACAGTTATCTGAAACTGGCTTGAGTGATCTGATGCCATGTCAAATATTAACTACTGTTTGTTCTCTAAACAAATAAGGAGTTAAAACTGAATTGGAATCGAAAGTAAATGTGTTTTTTCTTGGATGTCACTGCGCTTAAAAGTGACAGCTGATCACGATGAGTGTTTTCTTTATTCTAGAGGACATTTCCTTGCGACACAGCTCCCATATGTTACTAAAGAAAAATATTTTACCCGGGATCGTTAGCAATAAAAACTCTTACTTTTAGTGCTCTGCTGGTTTTATTAAGTTAAGAAAAAAGATGTTTTAGTCATGAAAGAGAAAGACAGCTGCTAGTATTAATATTCTTCAAGTTAAGACAAGTTTCTAAATTGCCACGCAGCAAATTTACATCTAACAACTAAGTATTGTGAATCAGGCTCCAACGCGCCAGCCTGGCGCTTGTGAATACGCCTTCAGTCAAACTCTCCTGTCATAAACGATAACTCTCGGCTTAAAATTCTCATTTGCAACCTTCAAAGTCAGACTAAGGAACCCCGGTGTGATTGCAAAAAGGCGGGATTTGAGCGTCAAAGCGCGCCTTCGCATAGTAGAAAAATGACGATAACTGCGAACTTCACCGGTCTTGAAAAGGAGACCACACTGAGTAATCCTCTAGAGCGATACTGTGCCCCAGAATTAGTTGAAGGTATACAACATCAGCTGGTATGTCTTATTGTGCTGAACATTTTCCTGTCCATCTGTGCGTTTCTTGGGAATTCGGTTATCTTAGTTGCGCTTCACAAGAAATTATCCCTTCACACGCCGTCTAAACTCCTTCTCCGTTGCCTGTCAGTATCTGACCTCTGCGTTGGGCTCATTGCGGAACCAGCCATTGTTGTGTATTGGACTTCGCTGGTTTTTGAGGGGAACACGACCTGTCGATACTCAGCTCTCATCAGCCACATCACAGGCTATATATTGGGCTCAGTGTCTCTGCTAACACTGACTGCAATAAGCATCGATAGGCTCTTAGCATTGATATTGGGGCTCAGATACAAACAGATTGTAACTTTAAAGCGAACATGCATGACAGTGATCGCTGTGTGGCTTCTTTCCATTGTCGGTACCACACTCTTTTTTGTGAATTATTTCATAACACTATGGTATGGTAACATTATAATATTATCGTGCCTGGTAACTTCCATTTACGCTTATTCCATGATTTTTCGTTTTCTTTGGTGTCATGCATATAAAGGCCAAAACACTGTCTACCCAGGACAACCGAACCAAAACCTCCCGCTACTTAACCTTGCAAAGTACAAAAGGTCGGTCAAAAACGCACTGTGGGTGCAGTTAACTTTAGTGGTCTGTTATCTTCCATATGCTGTAGAACAAGCTTTGCCGAAAAGTCCAAATGAAATATCTCAGTCTCTATATCTTGTAAGGGCAATGACGCTGACTTTAGTTGATCTAAATTCGTCACTGAATCCAGTTCTTTATTACTGGAGGATCGGAGAAGTAAGACGATCAGTGAAGGAAAGTCTTAGACGATTTGCCTGTTCTAGGTAACTAACAGAGGTTCAAGATGCTAATCCCAACACACCGTTAAAGGCGACAATTTTTCTTTTTTTAAGTGACTAGCTACTAAGTGAGTAGGGTTTTCAATTTGAAAGAGTTAGTGCTGGAGTCAAAGCTGGAAGAAAATACGGAGATGATGAAGTTTGAAAAAAAACATAAGTAAAAAAAATAAAAATGACCCGTGAGAATTAGGGTAGGTAATAATAGCCTTTTATATGTTATTTCCGTGTATTTGTGATCAATAAAGGAGAAAAGGCTTTTGAGTAAATTTCCAGAGTGCAAGCGGATGATTTTTTTGAGGCCTGAGTTTTTAGTAATTGCTTGTTTATACTTTTTTAGATATCTTTATTTGCCCATGGAAGTAATTTCATCGATGTCACGAACGTTTAAGTAATGAACACCGATGAAGACAAGATATCGAAGATATCGACGCATGGATATTAACGGGTTTAATGTGGTAATCGAGAAGTGTTCTTTTGACTTAAAGTTTAAAACCAATTGCACTCGATGGTGGCCCACTCTAAACAACGCTATAGTTTAATAATTTTACAGTTGATAAAGATTTTGAATCCATATGGTTCCAAGCTTTTCTTTCTCCTCAACGGACAAATGTGACTCATGGTCAAATTATCAGCTGAATTAGATATGACCAGATATTTACCTCAACGGACAGAGACTTTGACACAACGATCAAATTTAACTCCTCAACGGGCAAAGAATTATTAACTTTAAACAATAGGCAGGGTGTTACCGAAGTCGCTAACGCAAAGATGTATGGTTTGCTTCGTACCTTTCCCACTTTTCTCCCAGACCAGCAAGCTAGAGTCGGCAGTTTTATTCCGAAAAGAAGAATTTTCGCCTGGTACATCACTTCTGTCGAATGTACAGATAATAAAAATTATCTCCATGAAGGATGATTTGATCGATATCTTCGCGCCTCCATCAATGCGCGAATCGTTAAATGGAGCTACCAAACACATAAATCTCTCGCCTTCCTCGAGATTCATCACTTAAAAACGCTCTGGATCTAGACCTTCATGAATGCTGCCACAAGCAAATAAAGACATCCAGAAAATATAAATATAGCAACTTACTTCTTTGATTATTATTTGCAAGTCTGCTCAACAATTTTGACAGCAATAACGGATGTAACAGTCTAGTAAGATGGTGTTTGCATAAATATAGCGATAACATCTTATTGGTAAATTAAATAAATTGAACGAAAAGTTTTTCCTCATTTGTTTTCAGCCAATTATTGTGGAAGAATAATTCACAGCTTACAAAAAAGGTTAATTGGTTGTAATTCGGACTTCCTTTTTGTCCGTTTTAATAAGTCTAAGCGTTTTCGTGAAATTGAAAATAAAATGAAAGCGTCCTTAGTTGAGTTCTCAATATCCAAAAGCCCATTAGGTTCCTGTGTAATTTCTTAAAGTATAGTTTTTGTGAAGCTCTTAGCTAAGGAGCCGACTGCTGGGCATGTCTAGTCAATGAGTCAAGGAAAGGTGCAAACAATTAGCATGAACGGCAGACGGAATAAGAAGCCTCCACAAAATGGTGTTTAGATTTGTGAGATAGCTCCATAGATCGACCGATGTCTAATTGTGGCTTTGACCTTATGGAAAGGTCCCATCCAAAATGCTCTTTTATTTGTTTTTCTCTTGTGCTCTCTAATTCGATTTTATTTTCCTTTTAGAAATTAATGAAAGCGACTTCCCTGTGTCAATGTTATTATTTGTACTGTAATTTGCTTAACATGATGATCATTTTGTAGTCCCTCATTAATAATTAACAATTATTCGCCTCAGGCTCAGTTAATATTGTTGAATAATCCCCAAGACGAAGTCGAGAGGATTATTCAACAATATTAACTGAGCCTGAGGTGAATAATTGTTTTAGTATATTCACACGAAGTGATCTCAACAGAATCAGAAAGGAAACCATTAAAAAACGATTAGTTTGATTGACGGGTGAATTCATGCGTGGATGTGCAAAAGTTAGATCTTTACAGTCAACATGGCAAACGATACTTTTAATCTTTTTGTATCGAGTTTTGTAAGCTTTAGCGTCAACGGTTTAAAAGAAAACGCCGAAAAGTTAAATTATTACCCATCCAATTCTGAGAAGAAAAGTAGAGCTTTATTTGTTTCTGCAGAGATTCCAACCCTCTCGATTTGATCGGGAGTCTCCCGATTTGACG
The DNA here is from genome assembly GCA_964035705.1 of Porites rus. Lineage (NCBI taxonomy): Eukaryota > Metazoa > Cnidaria > Anthozoa > Scleractinia > Poritidae > Porites > Porites rus. Next base: position 23,449,068 of record OZ037998.1, on the reverse strand, counting down.
TCTTGCCTCCCGCTCTCCCGATTTTTACCAAATTCTCCCGATTTATTATAAAATTCTGAAAACTAAGGAAAAATTGCTAATCTTTAGAATTTTTGGCGATCTGTCACTGTCAAACACTCATATTATACTTACTTTCTTCGCGAAGAGTATTATGGTATGTTATGACCGTGCAGGCTCATAAGGTCAGCAGTCTTACCCGACTTAGCTGCAAAATCATGGCGGACAAGGCGAAGCGACATGACTCAAATCTCTCGTGTGCGCAAGGAGGCATGAATGATGTTGCCAAACACGCAAGTAAAGATTGATTTCTAAAGATTTTAATTTGGTCAAAGCCTTCAATTTGTTTAACTTATGTATCAGTCAAATCAAAGCTTCAACATGCCCCCCCCCCCCCCCTCCCCGGGCATACCCCGGGCATTTGACACCTTTGCCGTCCTGGGGAGGAGGGAATTTGATTATCAGAGTCTTCCAGGGGGTGGGGAATTTGATCCCCATGCTTTAGGGGTGGGGAATTTGAACTGCACCCTCAATTTCATGAAAAATCTTTGGCGTCCCGCGAGCTATGAGCGACCCGGTGTTAGAGGATTTTCGTGGAAAAGATTGTGCCTTGGTGGCCAATTGGTTACGAGGAAAGGGCTTGAACAAGCTTTGTGGCGTATTTGAAGTATTTAAATTTTAAAATTTTTTATATTGCATTCAGGCTTTGAATATATGAATGTATTTTATTTTTGTGTTTACAATGAAAGGCAATACCTATACCGGCGATTCAATACAACGACATAAAATAAAATAAAATAAAAAGCTCAGGCCAACTACTTTGAACTACTGCAAGTATGTTAATTAATAAGGTGAGCGATGATGCATGTCAGTGAAATGGTCATGATGTAGTAATCTCAATAGGTGGGGTCTTTTTTATAGAACGCTTTGTATGTTGCATGAAGAAGAAAAGCTGAGAATTCAGTGACCTCGTAGCAGCGATTTCCGCCGCTTTGCACGAGACTTTTGTTCGTATTAAATACGCTAACAGTGTTTCTCAGTGTTTGTTATATTTATAAAGGGTTTTGTTCTACAACTGAAGGCGTTTCCGCCGTCCTTCTGTCATTTTTGTGCCTGTGAAATGTCCCCGGGGTGGGGGCATTTGATCACCTGAATGGACCTCAGTGTGGGGCATTTGAAGGGTATTTTTGCCCGGGTAGGGGGGAATTTGAACAATAATTTTCAAAAAAGTCAAATGCTCGGGGGGTTGCCCGGGGGTGGGGGCATGTTGAAGCTTCGATTTGACCGATACGTAAAGTGAATGAGAAAGCAGCAACGAATAGTTCATTACGCAGGTTTTTGCGGAAACCGGCAGAGGGGGATCCGACAACTGTTCATCTATCAATACAAGCAGAGGTTAAAATGGCCATGATGATCGTTCATCACAATACATTTTTCAATTTATCAGACCATCCGACACAAATTGTTAAATCTGAATTCCAAGGTAGTGCTGCAGCTGAAAATTTTGCTTGTGGACGTACTAAGACTTCTGCCATTATTAACTGCCTTGGAGACGAATTTCAGGCGGAAATGGTAGATGATATGAAGAAGTTTCCATTCAGTTTTATGATTGATGGAAGTAATGACACTGGAATAGCAAAAATGTATCCCGTAACAGTCCTCATTTTTGATGTGAACAGCAACAGAGTAATGGCAAAGTTTTTGGACATGAACCTCATTGAAGGAAGTACAAGTGGAACAGCTGCGACTATCTTTCAACATGTTGATGCTCTTTTCCAGAAATATGAAATTTCTTGGAATTCCGTAACAGGACTGGGAGTTGACAACACCAATGTTAACATTGGTGCACGTGACTCCATTAAAAGTCGGGTGCTAGCAAAACAGCCCAACGTTGTTTTTGCAGGCTGCCCATGTCATATGTTGCACAATGCGGCGGCAAAAGGTGCTACTGCATTTTCAGATGCTACTGGTTTGACTTGGAAGATCATTGTGTTGACTTGTTTTATTGGTTTGATAAATCAACTAAGAGGAAAGGAATTTTGAAGGAGTATTGTATGTTTTGTGATACTGAGTATGAGGCAGTGGTAAAGTACGTTTCTGTTAGATGGCTTTGTCTAGAGCGTTGCTTGGATCGAGAATTAAGGAAATACCATGCCCTGAAGTCATACTTTCTGTCAGAACTTGAAAGTGATAATCGATTTAAACGCCTGAATGAATCGTTCCAGCGCCCCATGAGTGAAATATATCTCATGTTTTTTCAATCAGCAATTGCCTTGTTAAACTATTTCAACAGGTTTTTGCAAAGGGAAGATCCTTTCATATACTTGATACATACACAGATGGAAACTTTCCTAAACAAGTTGGCTGTTACTGCGCTTTTCACAAACATGCGAATTCTGAAGTTCAAAAGCCAACTGACGATTGCGTTTTTCGCTGCCGTCAATCATCTTAACGGACCTCTTAGGAAACAAAACTTTATTTTAACGGGTTTAAAAGGTCATGGATAGTGATTTCTGATTGGTGGATTTCGATCCGTTTTGTGAGTTTCTGTGTTTCAAGGTTCGTTGCTTGTGATCGTAATTATGATTGACGGCAGCGAAAAACGCAATTGTGAAGGCGGCTTTTGAACTTTAGAGTTCGCATGTTTGTGAAAAGCGCAGTAAATTCATAAGACCAGAGAAAGTCATGGAGCACAAAGAAAAGTTTGGAACTTTGAAGGGTTTTGACATTAGTTTGGAGAATCAGAAAGTAGATGCCGCTGTGACAATTGGTATGGTAACAAAGGGACGACTCAGAAAGTTGCTGGATGAAGGAGACATTGACATTCGTGATGTTGACAAATTTTATGATGGCGTCAGAAGGTTTTATATCACAGCTTTCACATACTGCACAAAATGGTTACCACTTGGCAACCCCCTGATGAAAAACTGTGTTTTCATTGATTTTAGTTTAAGGAATGAATGCAGTATGGACAATGCAGAAGTGCTGTCTTCTCTAGAGCACATACACAGAGAGGTGATCAATAATCCTCGAGCAATGGATACCTTAGAAGAGGAATTCTTTGTCTATCAGGCCATGAGTGAAGCAGACATCCCAGCGCATATCTGGAAAGAATCAAAAGTTGTGGAAAAGTTGGATGATGACGGCACTGAGGTTACATATCACCGGATGGACATGATATGGGGAAGTTTGCAAGAGAAACTTCCAAATCTTAGCAAGGTGGCAATGGCTGTTTTGACAATACCACATAGTAATGCAGGAGAAGAGCGGGTGTTTTCCATGATAAGGACAAACAAAACAGATTTTCGCTCTCACTTGGATCTTCGAAGATCGCTAAGCTCGATTATGACTATCAAAATGAATAAGCCAGCAAACTTACTACCATGTCACAGATTCAAGCCTTCTAATAGCCTGCTAACAAAATGCAAAGCAGCATGCAGAGAATACAATAGAGCCCATGCCACTGCAGTGGCACCACGCTGAATGCTGGGTATGTCTTGTGGACATTACTTTTACAATTATTTATGAATTTTTGATGTTGCGTTTAAAAGAAGTAAACGAAATCTCCCTGTTAATGTTTGATTCTGAAAAGGTGGATTACGCCATTAAAGAAAACCCCAAAGATGTGTGTGATGAGAATAGACCTTATAGAATAACTCAGGCCGGAATGACGTCAAAATTCAGGAAATGGCACTTAAGAGAACCTAAATTTGCAAAATTCCCTGGGGCGGGGGCATGCCCCCCGACCCCCCTAGAAGTTCGCACCGAAAGCGCTTATAATTACTCCCTATTTTCCATCACGTGGGGCTGGAATCTCTGTTTCTGTCAACTCACCGTGAGTTTTCTTTGTCGCCTCTTGCAAATGCTGTTAACAGCGGCTACGATCAAGGTGAGCGTTGTTTATCTCCAATGTTTTTTGCCTTGCTAACTTGCTGGCACGCACAATTTTCGAAAATATTTACCTTTCTCTTTTCTCCTTAAATTAACTTCTATTTATAGACAAAACTGGTCTTGGGAGAAAATCCTGAAATCACAAAACAGAGACAAAGTGACCTCGTTTTCCTCTGTAGTGGTAAACATAGCTTCGAGCGTACAAAAAGTCAGCTACAGTAAACCATTTTACAATAAATCACGCTGTCTAAACACCATCAAGTCTTTTGTATGAAACTTTGGCAAAACACCCAGTTCACGACAGCGATTTTGTTCTGCTTTAATTATATTCACCGCCTAGGGCGGTGAATATAACGTTATAGTCCGAGATAGCTAACCAATCAGATTGCTTGAATCACCAAGATCACTGAGCGTGTATAAACGTAGTTTCGCTTCATTTCTAGGCCTCTTTATTATACGCGCCCAATTCGAATCCACTAGTCACGCGGCGACGCGTTATATTAATTAATTGTCTGTCATAGCTCTAGAAGAAATACTTTTTATAAAAATAATATTCTGTGTGTAATTGTACTCTATTGGGGTCATCCACTACATTAGCCTTTGCTGTTTGGATGACCCCAACTCGCTCTCTACTTGATGTTACTATTTTTATTCCTTATTTAAATGGTATTAATTGTCCATGTAAATTTAATCTGTATCATAGTATGTTGTGAGCAAGTTAAATAAAATCATCTATCATCATCTATCATGCTTCGAAGGAAATGTCAGCAAAATTTTGCTTTTAGTAACGGAAAGCACCGCTAATGCGTTTTGACTTTTGATCGTTGACAAAGTCGGTGTGACATTTAAAAAAAACCCTCTGCACGAGTAGTTTCGTATGGTACCATTTTTTTCTGTACAGTCGAACCTCCTTTTGCGACCACCTCTCGTAAGCGACCACCAGTCCAAAACACCAAACTTTTCCCAGTCAAAGCCTTTACAGTTGGAACCTCAAGTAAACGACCACCTCCTGTAAGCGACCGCGACCACTTTTTGGGCCTGACGGTTGATGGTTTTCCATTGTTTTAAACATCTTGTAAGCGACCATTTGACGCATTCTCTGATCTCTATGTTTGCTGTGTGGACTATGCTACTTAGAAGACTTAGAATATACGAACTTTAGTGACAACATGGAACTACACATGTCGTAACTAGGACATTGCATACAATAAATTACCTTCCATAAAGTAGATGTGCTTAGACCTCTTCTCGGAAGACGCCCTCTGTTGGTTCGATTCTTGTAAGCGACCACTCATCTTTGCATTATGGGTGGTAGCTTACGAGAGGTTCTACTGTGTTTTGCAAAATGAAATTCGGGTTTTCGTTCTAAATTTTCTTTAACATCCTCTGTTTCCCTAGTGTGTTTTAATACAGTGTAAAACTTATGATATTTGCATAAATCCTCGCCGCTTTCGCGCCTTGAAATAATTGACTAGTTTCGAACGTTTGCTTTTCTAAATTAAAATGTGAAACTCAGCAAATATAGACCACAGAGGCAACTTACGAAGTCAGCAGATGTAGAGGATTAACACTGTGTGTTAAGATGAACGAGGTAAAATGATGCAGTTTCCTCAAGTTCGGTCTTCGTTCCGTGAAAACTGGACAAAGATTCTTCCACAAAACAGTGTAAACAATCACCCTTTATTCTCATTCCTGAAGAGCAGAGAATAAGTGGAACTCAAAACATTTTAAAAGAGCAAGTGCGAGAGTAGCGAGGTGAAAATGCCAAGTACTAACTAGATGGTTCTGTAGCAGTTCTTTTAGCGTCTTTAGTCTGGGAAATGATGCTTTTCCTGCAAGCAAGCATATATCATGAAAATACCATAAAAATTAATAAAACAAAATAAATACAAAACCGGAGAAATTTAACCTGAAAAAGCAAGATTTATCTCAGCGAATTTAAAAAAAAATTCAGAAATATGCTGAAATGTTAATCTACATGAATGTAACTTACATTGTTAATTATATTCACTTTACTCCAATATCATTACGAAGCTTGTTGGCTAGGCCTGAACATTAATTACTGGCTTATAAAAAACTACATAAGAAAAACACCGTCAAAACTACGCGAGAATGAAAGAAGTGACGTGACATTAAGTGTGATAACAATCATACAAAACAACAAGCCCAGGCCTGCGCAAGGAACGCTACAAAAACTAAAATTGCCGTACGGTCGGGAGTATATAAATGTTTACTACCCTTCATTTGTTTCAGTAACATGTTATGCAAAAATTTTTTATAAGGGTAATTGGACAGTCCCGAAATATGATTTTATCCTATAGAGGCCGTAAAGAAAAACGCGGGTTGTACAAATACATCACACGATTTCCCGCTAAGAAAATAGAACAGACACTTAATTCGCTTCCCTCTCCCCCAAAGAGCGTACGGGCGGGCGTACGCTGGCGTCACAACCAAAATTTTCTTGGGGTTACGTGCTCGCGAGGAGCTCCGCTACTAGTCGCTGAAGAGTCATGCCCATGCCATTTTTGATTCGTGATAAGAGCAATATCTACGTGTTCAGACAATCCGCAGAGTTGAAGTATACTTTTGGAAGATCGTAACAAACAGTAAAAATAACAGCAATGCAACCGCCGGGTGCAATAATTGCTAAATGAACTTGAAGGACGGTTTGTTTCTTATCACCTGCTTTTGTCACATCACCGCAACCTGCGAAATCGTGATTTCAGTCGCGCGTGACTTCTCAGAAATAATATGCTATGCATGTGCGGAATAATTTATAAGAGAAAGATATCCATATAGCGGAGTTTATTCAGATCTGAGCGTTGTTTCTTGATGCAACATAAACGAGGTGAGATCTTAGCTTGGAAAGTTTCTTTACAGTGAAACCCCGCCTTACGACCAGCTCTGTAATACGGTCACCTCGTTATTACGGCCACCTTGTTTTGCCGCCTGGCAAAATGGCCATATATTTTCTAGTAAAAAACCCCTCGTTGACACGGTCGCCGGTTGATATGGCCAAATTTTTAATTTTGGCCTATTTGTGACTGTATTAAAGGGGTTCCACTATATTATATAATTTAGGGCTTATTTTAGATAAACCTGTTTTGACCGCATGTATCCGGTTATCCGCTCTTATCTGCGGCTGTTTGTGAAAAATGTCTATATAAAATTTAAATGCGATTTTTTAGAAGTTTTTTTTGTAACTTATGGAATGTCACGTAACTACATTAATTGAATCACTGCTAAAATCTACGGGGAGATTTTGGCAGAGAGCTTGCAGTTAATGAACACTTAGGATTGATCTTTTATGGCACACTGCCACAGTTACTTTTTATTTACTTTAGTTATTTATTAATAGGGACTTTAAGAAATAGGACAACGGGAGAGTTCTAGTACGTGACGAAGAAGTTTTTTTTCCCGCCACGCGCTCAATGCCTCGAGTTAACATACCATGAATAATAAAACGTGAATTCCCATTCTTTCTAAATTTTTCGCTATTACTGAAAGTCGCTTTCTTTGTCAATGTGAGCGAACAGATATCCAAGTTTAGAAAGGGAAAAAAGCTCCCCATCTTTTGTTTACGTCCTCTATAAAACGTGAAATTCGGCATTTAAACGTCGAGGTCGTGCAGTGTGGCAAAGAAATGTAGAAAAAAAACAATAAGTTACGTGTGCAAAGTTGTTGATTTCGCTAATTAAACTTAGTTTCTAGCCGTACTAACGCTTTTCTTATACGTAGGAGATCGCGGTGTCGAATACGCTAAGTTGTTAGTTGTGTTTTACATGATCAGGAACGCTAGTGTATAGTTTATATCAGCTGTATATAATTAAATACCGATCAAATCCTTCTTTCTAGCAATCGGCTAGAGCTATCTCCATGTCCTTTTGCACGCGTTTTTAAAAAGATTAAAACTTCTCTTGAGGTGAAATTGCATTTCAAAAGCGCCTCGTTTTCTACAGATAAAGGCCGAAATCAGGTTGTCCAGTTTTTACCATACTTCTAACCATAAAAAATTCACCCCAAAATATCTCGATAACGTTCTTATAGCTTCATAAACACTGAGGCGGTATTGGAGGAGAGAGCTATCGCGAACGATTTTGGAAGAACAGTTTCCAGATAATGGCGTCATTTTGTTGCTGTGACAATTCCGATGTCATAATTGTAACCATGATCATAACAAATTTTCATCTTTATCTAACACAGCTGTGGTGGAAATTTTTCCTAATCTTTGTCAATGGGGACGTACAGTTTATGCTCAAACTTGGGAGATATTGACCCCGAAAAACCCTATCGAGCCACCTTACCAACGAACTACTAGCACAGCGTACAGTTTCATTTAAGTGTTGAGTAATATGAATAAGACTCTGAGTCCAGATGGATAATCACAAAAGTGGTCGCGGTCGCTTACCGGAGCGGTCACTTACGAGAGCTTTTCATTACAAAGTTTAAGTCGCAGTTCAAATGAGGTTTCACAAAGGTAGTCGTAACTAGAGTTGGTCGCTTACGAGTGTGGATGCAAGGAGAGCTTCGACTGTATTATCAAATAAGAATTTCAGGTCAACTTTGAAGACTATAGATCTTATTTCTCGCAGTGTCAAAATCAAGTGTCGACACTCAACTGACATCACTAACTAATTTCTTCACTTTTCTAACTTTTCCTGGTGATGCCAAAATCAAACTTGGCCTTTTCGTTCATTTAAAGTAACCTGCGTTCATTTAAAGTAAACTGATGATATTTTTGTGCTTTGTTTTTTTCGTTTACAAGTAGTCTACTTGAATGTATTTTATACACTACAGACCACGATCCCTAAAAGCTGTTTCCTTTCTCCCAACCGCAACAGCCTAACCATCGTAAGTTCAAGGCAAAACTCAAATCTTATCACTTACGATTTTGACGATTTTCAGAAGATGGCATGCTGCCTTAGAAGAAACCAAAACACAGTGCCAACTTTGCAGGGCTTTCGTAATGTTTATTGAGAACAAGTGCCAACTAGGAGGTCCTTCGAACGCGATTGAAAAAGTTAATAACCTTTAATGGTAAATGACGGTCGATTTTCCTGATTATGATCAAAAATAGAATTATTCCAGCGATGACACAAAACCGAAAACCCAAAATATTACACAACGATACTGAAGACCTTTTGTCGCCCCAGTGCTTTTTGAAGGTTGGGCAGTACTAAGTAAATCATCTTCTTTGAATTGGGACCCTTTGGTTAATTTAGGTTGAACTTTCGTTTACCTTCGATAACATATACTCCCAAAAAAGCTTGTCGTATAAGCAAGTCCCCGTCTAAAAGTAAAAAGGAGGAATATAGACTGTGAAATTAAATGCGCCTTTTTAAAAAACACGCTACCCGCAACAAAAACAAGAAACCAACTGGCCGGTGGCAAGTCCTTTGTCCGGCTGGGCAAAACTTCCATCGCAAAAATAATGAGGTGATGCTTCTCTATTAGAAAACTTCAACAGGAATCGATGGATTTTGAGTGGTTTTAAAGTTTTCTTCAGAAGCAAGCGTAAAAGGACGCCAAAACGAAACACTTCGTTTTAAAATATAGAAGAGATGGCTTCGTCAAGCAACGACACTCCACGTGCTATAACAACAGATTACATATTGAGCGAAGGTGGACAAAGAGAGGATTTTTCAGTCGAAGATGAATATATTTACGATGATTATGATTTCGAACTGCTTCTAAGTTCTCATGGAGATATGGAATTTTCACGGCAATATCAGGGACGGAAGTATTCGCTCTTGAGGCCAAATGATACAGCTGATGCTAGTACGGTAATTCCAATTAAATGCAGAACCAGACGATGTGTTTGGCGAATTTTTATCGCTTTACTTTTGTGCGGATTTGGTGGTCTGTGCGGTTATCTGATAACTGAAAAATACGATAAGTGCAGTTTGGCGACCAGAGACTTCAACAGTTTTCACAAGCAGTTTGTTCTTCAAACATCCAGCAGAAATATAGAGCAATTTTTGAGGTAAGTAACTGCTTAGTACCTTCATTTTTAGTGATTTAAGTGAATTATCCCGAGTTCGCGTCATGTTGCGTGCTAATAAATCAGTTCTATGACTTGAATTAAGGTCACGTTGCAGAAACAGGTTTACATTCATTCTCAAAACCTGAACATTAGGGGTGAAATTAAACTGAGGAACAGTGCGTTTCTTTTAAGTGTCATTTAGCAACGTTGCCGGGAAGCGACGGTAATCAACAGTCAGAGATGGAAGGGGAGATGTTGGGGGAGATAAAAGGAGGAAAATTTAAAAATAAAAAGCAAAGTGATTACATTTGAATGTTAATATATATTTGTACTACTACTACTACTACTACTACTACTACTACTACTACTACTAATAATAATAATAATAATAATAATAATAATAATACTAATAATAATAACAATACGAGCATGGTAAGAGAGCATACATATCCCAGAAAACGTGGTAGAGAATGACGAAGTCAAACTGCTGTGGGATTTTACAATCCAAAGTGATCGAGGAGTGATGACGATGATGATGATGATGATGATGATGATGATGATGATGATGATGATGATGATGATGATGATGATGATGGTGACGAAGATGATGATACAAAGGGAAACAAGCCAGCAGGAATACAAGATTTTTTTGTACTTCTGTCACTATCTAAGCACTGCTAACTCCAGCTGTCGCTAGTTTCGTTACGTCACTTTTTCTACAGACAACTGACGTCACTTTGCAAACAATGATTTTTGTACTTGCAATTCACTTTGTTGATGAAAGTTTTAGTACAACGCCAGCCCCCATGGCCCCAATAGTTGGAAGGGTGCAACAATTTTCGCCATTTCAAATAGTATTTTACAAAACTATTTGTCTTTCACAGAAGCCGATAATCGGGTTCTGTCCTTTTATAACTGCGTTTCGAAATGTGTAAGATTGGTCTGGATTTCAGATTACTGCATAGCAAACGCGAAAAGAATGGAGGCTTTAGAACTTTGGGGGCAAGTTGAATGTAGTTCAGTGTGTCTCGTGTGAAAATTCGAGAATAACAGCGGAGCCCAATAGCTTTAGGAACTGAAAACCTATCGATGCGAGAAACTTTGGTTATGAAGCCAGTGTACGCCAATACGCCCGCCTGCCCCTACATGTAAGCAGATGGCAAATGTCACATTTAATACTTGTACTGATTGTTGTTTGTGGGAATGGGCTAAATTACCGAAAGAATAGATTTGAATCTAGATTTATTATTATTATTGTTATTATTATGTAAAATTTAGCACAGGGATTTTCCCTGGGGAGAAATATGCAGCCAAGTCTCATCCCGAGACCTCAGACTTCCAGCACTTTTCTGAGGATATGTGCCGATCCGAGGAGTGCCGACTTTTGCATCGTTCTTGTTCGGTTCTTAATTCCTAATTGCTCCAAGTAGCCTGCCAGCTTCTTTGACACTGAACCCAATGCACCTACAACCACTGGCACCACTTTTGTCCTTGATTTCTATTATTATTATAATTATAATTATAATAATAATAATAATTATTATTATTATTATTATTATTATTATTATTATTATTATCATTATTATTACTATTATTACCCAGATTATTATTTACCGAAGACCTTTCTAATCATCACTGTATTTTGGACTTAACATTACCAATAAAATGGTCTTGAAGTGTGTCAAAAGCACTCAAAGGACTTTTTCACTGATCGAGTGGCCCTATTAATGATAGTTGCTGAGTTATCAATAAAATTGACCATTGTCAGACGGCTTGAAAACGTTATTATGAGTGCAAAATATGTTCTACTAACAATTTTTCACTAAAAAAAGAGTTTGCAGTTTGCAAAAGCCTTTTTAAAGCGATCACTGACACGAGGAATGTTAAAAGCCTACACACGGCTGCACCCAAGCAATAACAAGATTTGAACGTTATGAAACGATAGCGGAAAGAACGGTTAATTGGTCATGAACCTACCACCTTAATAAACCAAATTTCGCGCAACATTATTAATTTATCGTTGCAAAAAATTTTACAAGCAAAGAACGACAGTGTAACACACAAACGAAATTTGCAGTGGTTCCAGTTCACCTAAGAATTTGGTATCTTTTCAGTGCACCAACGCAACGTACTGATTTGATTACCAAATGCGGGAAGAATAACACAAAAAAGTGCGTGACGTGTTCAGCAAATCTTGACCCTTCTGAATCACTTCAATTATGTTCATAATAAATTTGTTTTAGTGGGGCAAACCATGATAAGCTAGACGGCTGTTTGCACCAACTTCTCATGTTGCCTTTAAAGTAATGACGTCATGACGCTTGACAATTGAAAATTGCATTGCGAGAAGTTTTAGCCGATCCGTCACTTGAATCAGTTTTCTCTGCCATGATTCTATTTTTTTATAATCTCGCAAATTTTCAAGGTAGAACCAATTATATTTTATTTTAATCAATCTTAAGACTTTTTGAAAATCCATTTTCTTTTACTCACAGCGATGTGGTTTTTGCTCAGTCTTTCACTATAGTATGCGGTTTATGTTGAGGACACAGAAGGCTAAACCCAAGACTAGGAACATATCGATGCTTTCCTTTCTCAGTAATGAATAAAATGTAAACGCGTGATTTACTGACCCAGTGAATCTCCTTAACAACCGGAATATAATACTGAAAAACGGTTCGGGAACCGTTTTGCCTAGCATTTTTTGTGTTTCTTGGCGGAGGACAAACTCTACCAGGACTATTCCTTTTTTATGTTTTTATTTTTGTCGAACAACGCTTACTTGATTGTGACATAGAAGACAGTTATAAAACTGAATTTGAACTGATTATTTCATTTGTATATGTTTGGTAATTTTTTCCAATAGCTTTCTGTAGGAATTTAAATCATCCCTTTTTTTTCAATCCACGAGGGACTAACATGCTAATTGGCATGTATTTAATGGGTTTCATCGTCCGAGAAGGTTTGAGAATATTTAATATTTGATTGTTTAGATAATAACAGAGATAAGAATGGGGTAAATACGTCACTCTTAGAATTTTTGTTACAAAATTATTAATAACATAACTTAAGTGAATATTTTTTATTATTTATGGCCGATAAAAGCGAGTAGATTGTGTAATCCATTCTGGCAATGTAACCGGCAAGTTTATTGATTCACAACACTAGCTATAACAAGGCGAGGAAATAGAAAATAAAATTTGAAAGTTCAAAATGATTTCAAGGCTTCTTTGTTTGTTTTCTGGATCATTTTGTGGTTTTTCATTGATTTATTCCACTCAAAATTACGCCCCGTTTGCAATGCTCCTTGTCGTTTTCATTTTCAATATTTGTCCGTCGAATTTCCATTCGTTCACGACAATTTATAATGTCCACCCCACAAAAAAATCTAATTTGAGACTATGCCAAGCTATCACTGGGATCTACCAGTAGAATTAAACACCTTCCTGACAGCTGAAACACTACCTGTCAATCGGTCTGTTTACAGCTGACTGAACTATGTTGAAACAAGACTCCTTCAGACAAAATTTCCATATAAGCCAGAAACGACCATAACAAGAGATAAGTAGGTTAGCTACCATAACCGGTGGTTTTCCCACCATTTTTGATGGGAATGTCAGTACAAAAGAAATTCCTTTGTGGCTTCGCCTCTTTTGTACTGTTTATTGGCCTCGTTGGGTTTTTCATTGGTTTTTTCGCACGTCCAAGTAGCGACAGCGAGAGTTGCTCTGGCGGGAAAAACGGAAATGAAGAAACATCCGGGATGTTAGGCTACGAAAAAGAAGTGTTAAGCCAAGTTTTGGAGCAAAGGATTCGCTATTATCTAGAGTGAGTATCTTTTTATATAAACATTATAAATACGACCATTTAAGGGTGCGATGGTTTATTCACGTCACGGTTGAGCCAATTTTAACACGGAACGCAACAGCCATCATTATCTTGCAAATGATCTGTGTATAAATTGGTGAAATGAGAAGTCACTCAGGTAAATAATTGATACCATTCCAGTTAAGAATTTACTTCTATGTAGTTCAAAACCTCTCTTTTGAAAATCGAAATTCTAGGAAAAAAATTATTGACCCGTTTCTATAGAAAAGTGTTTTCACAGACGCTGCCTATTAACGCTGAAGGTACCGCGATAATTTTTTAAATTTAGATTTGTGGATGACAAACAGTGTAAGTGAGTGAGTGATCATTGATGCCCAAGCGAGCATATATATTGTATTGATTTGATACTGTTTTTGTACTTTTTTTCAATTTCAATATAAACACAGAAAGTGCACAAAAAAGGGGGTATCAGTTTAAAAAAGCAACTTCTTGCAATCTCATTCTTGGTCTGAAGAAGCTCTCTTCAAAAAAAGAGGTTTGGAGCTGGTAGCGCACTAATCTCACCTACGCCACCTTTTCGTGCACTCAGTTAACATCTTCATGCATAGTTATATTTTAACAAGAAACTTGACGTATAAATGATTAAAGTAGAGCGATCATACACAAGGCCAATAAAGAAATAATTCGAGCTGGAAGTCTTTACTCTAGTCTTTTATCTGTTTAACGTGTTCAGTTTTAAAGACAATGTGTGCGCAATTGATGCTCCCAGACCATTGATTAATTCTTTATTTCTTTCTGACGACAAACTGTTGATGTTTTCAGCTTGCCCTCGTGTTTTTACTGCGCCATTGTTGGCGCGTCTTACAAAATTGCCCTTACATTGACAAACATGAGATACATCTTGCCAAAGCATCTGCGCATCTGAGATTCTATTTAAGTCTTCAAATTTTTATATTTTTCAATTTAAATATATTGATTGCGACAATAAATTAAAAAGTGTCTGGACTTTTTTGTTTGACAAGAGTCTGGTTTAAGGGAGTCGTTTTTAAGTGATTGTCTATTAATTTACCGCGAACCTAAAAAGAAAGTTCTAACATGGATTTGTAGTAATTGAACTTGTATGTGGACATCACGGTAGGTTACTGTTAAATCTTAATTACACGGAAAACAAAATGGTCCAAAACTGGCAATTTTGAACCATCTGTCAGCTTTCATAACATCAAAGGAACCGTCTTTTTGCAGACCGCTGTAGATAAATCAACCTTCTGACTATCTAGGGGTTAGCATAATGGTATGACTGTTTTAAGAAATAGCGTTGTTCATGAACATCGTGCATTAAAGCCTTGAGAATGGGGCACGTAGGTTCATTATGAATAGGAATGAGATATCTTTATTTCTTCTTTTATCGGCGGTTTTGAAAGGGCCTGAATAAAATCTAGCTAAAAACGGATCGAACATTAATAGTAAGACCCTACCACGGTTTTTTAAACTTTTGACATGGACAAGTTAGGGAAAATCCATGGACATAACTGGAAAGAGCACCTTAAAATTACTAAAATTAGCAAGTTTGAAAGTGATTCGTGGAGAACTAACGAGGATATAGCATCTCAAAGTCGCAAAAAGTTTGATAGACGTTTGTTTGATTGGGGACACAAATTAATTGCCGCCCACCAAACAAACGTCTGCATCTTCGCTCGCTTAAGACGTATCACTTTAATTTAAATTTTGGCAGTTTTTCTAATTTCAAGGCGCTCTTTTCAGTGGTGTTAAAGGATTTTCTCTAACTGGTCCATGTTAAAAGTTGAAAAAACTGTGGGAGGACCATTAATTGCTTCTAGTCAGACTTTAAATTATCATAAGAATGTTTTCTTTTTTGTCAAATGCGCGTCTAATACTGTTTAAAAATTAAACGGGCATAGGGAAAAAGCTATTGCTCAGGTTTCCATGGGAACGCCCGAGCTATAAACTGGGTGTATAGTCAGGCAAGCATCAATTCCAGGAGTTTATATGCATATAGAATGTTGTTACGTTATTTCGATATAAAATCCCATGCAGCATGTTGCCTTTAATTTCTTAGTTGAAGCTTTTTCATTTGGACGTTTTTAATATGGAAGCCCGAGCTGAGCTGATGAGTCTATAGTCTCAGTGACACAAAGTGAGGTTCAGAAAGTATACCTTGAAGCAGCGTCAACCAATTATGGCTCAGTCGATTCCGGGAGTTGCCTCATACCCTTAAAAATTTGCCTTTTTTCTTTAGGAAGCGGCAAATACCCAGATTCATCCAAAATCCTTACCATCCTCACCGTAATCAGACGCAAGTATAGTGAAGAAACTAGCAGCAACAATTAGTGCTTTATAAAACTGTAATTAAATTCGAACCTCCATGTGCGATCACCTCTCGTAAGTGACCGCTTCCAATAAGCCACCAGTTATCCAAAGAAACAAACGTTTCCTAGTCACAGTCTTCCAGTTGGATCCTTTCATAAACGATCACCTCCTGAAAGCGATCGCTACCACTTTGGGGGTGGGGGTAGAGGCTGACGACTTTATAAACTTCTATTGTGTTTAGCCTCTTGTCTGTTGTATTTTAGCGACCACTAACAAACAGGCATGGTCGGATATCTATGTTCGCTGTATGATCGTGAGTCCGAGCCTGTTCTCGGGAGAGATTCCTCTTGTTCTATTCCTGTAAGCGACCACCACCGCATTTTGGGTGCCTCCTTAAAAGAAGTTTGAGTGTATTCAGCCAGAGTTTGATCGGCGTGAGTTCTGCCGATATTTCGGAAGAACGTAGGACTAATGGCCTTTGAAGTTTACCAAAAGAATATTTAGACAGACCTGGAAGAAGAACGTCTTGATCATCGAAACTTAACCACAAAAATCTTTCTTTACTGCAATTGAGATGTAAATGTACGCTATGGTAGTATGCTTAAGTTCTTTTTAATATTCTTTACAAGGAAGAAAATATGCACCGCGTTGAGCAAGGGCAATTTACTCTCTCAGGCTAGAACTTTGATATTAGAAAAATGTCTTTGATGATAAAATATCGAAACCATCAAAAGACGATTGACAACCAGGAAAAAGGAGTTTAGTGGTAGTGAGGGCTAATGGGATCTTGCAAAGAGAATTTATTTAATAACAAAACGGTCGACAGTGTCCTGCGATTTTAATACCGGGGGAATACTTAAGGGGAATACAAGTTTCATTACACACCATTCCGCCGGCCCTTTTAGGGCCTGTTTACATGGAGGTGGGGGACCCCAGGTAGGTGAGGTAACCCGCCCGTAAATATAATCTCTCAATTTAATTTGATCACGCTTACATGATAGGTGGGGTGACCGCACCTACCTGGGGTCCCCTACCTCCATGTGATTAAGCCCTTAGTCTTGCTTATCCCAAACGATCACGATCATTCCCAGGCTCACCACAATTTCTAAAATAAGTAATCATAAACATCAGTGTATATATTTTTTCTTAATTGCAGAAAGTTTTCCCTCAAAGTGAAGAAGAATTAGTGTTGTATAAGTAATATTTCCCTGTTCCTTCTTCTCAATTGCCAGCTATTTTAAAAACCTGTCAATCGCTACTGGAACAAATAGTAGTTGCAGCCAAGCTCAGCACATCAAGAACGAATGGAATTCCTTGGGCCTCAACACTGTAGAGATAAAACGCTATCACGTCTTACGTATGTATCCCAAGAGGCCTAGCAAAGTATCACTGATTGATGCAACCGGAAGTATCATATATTCTTCAGCCTTGATACAGAAGAGCGAAGATTCCATATATGGTGTTGCAACGAACACTTTACCCTTCAGTGCATATTCTACTTCCGGTATAGCAACTGGCAAACTAATTTACGTTAATTATGGAAGGGAGAAAGACTTCAAACATTTGCAAGCTTTAAACATTTCTTGTGTGGGAAAAGTTGTTCTTCTTAGATATGGCAAGGTCCTTGAGGACACCAAGGTATTCTTTGTATCACATAGTTTAGGGTACAGGGCCCAGTTGTTCGAAGGCCGATTAGCGCTTAACCCGGGGTTAAATTTAACTCGGGTTTCCCTTTCTTGTGTTCAAAAGCCTTTTCTCGGATAATTTTCTCTGTTATATTTAGATCTTCCAATCATCAACTTGTAGCCAAAAAGAATTAAATCTGAAATGCTTTTAATCCCTTCAAATCTGAATTGAAATCTTGCACTAACCCCGGGTTATCTTAACCCAGCTTTGAACAACCCGGCCCAGTTTTTAAATTCACAAGACAGAGAAAAAAAGACATTAAAATAATGCTATACCACAGGGGCACCTAATGGATATGTTCCTCAAAATATCTGTTTTTCAGGCTTATTTTTGCTGGCTGGGAGATTTAGAGAAAATGATTTGTCCTTTGAAGGAAAGTTTTACTGGGAAATAGGCCATTTAGGGTATCCAGGGGGATTAATTTTGGCCTATGACCACACCCAAACTGGCTAGTAATGACATCTGGACATACGTCTGCTAAAAAACTTCCCAGTAAATCAGGTTGCAGGTTGTAGGTGCACCTTCCTGGCTGGGAACTCTTCCATCAGTCTTGCTGGGAGTGAGGAACGGATAAATTTTTCCCAGCAATCTCCCAAAATGCTTAAAATGGCTTCAGAAAGCTTTACTCATGCTTTGTTGTTGTTTTTAGGTCTTTTTCTCAAAATTTCCCGTTGGGAGCCCCTGGACCATACCACTGCCTCAAGGCTTATTTTATCTCGTTCCACCATTTTCCTATCCATTACAAACTAAGTAAACCCCTTTGTTACTTATCTGTAACTTCCGGCTCAATTTTCTTCTATTGTTTGAACTATTTCGTTCACACGCATAAAGGTTTCCGCCATCCTTTTCTTCAATTCCATATGAAAAACTCTTTCATGAGGTAAAAGGCAAAAATGAAATTAAAAAAGCCATTGAATTAAGATTGTACTTGAAGGGAACAGTCATCTAAAACTTTTAGCAGTCAAGTAAATTCTAGGCAATATTTGCCTCGCCGAACACTAACTGGTTTTTGCCGGTGCCCCTGTTAAACTTTAGTCAACAAAATCTTTTACTCTTTGACTAAAAGGTTGCAAATGCTTTAAAGTGGAATGTCAGTGGAGTCTTGTTATACTTGGATCCTGCTGAATATAGAAGTAACAAAACCGATGTTAATGCAGTCAAGTGGTATCCCAGCGAGACAGTGCGTAGCGGAGGTTTATGGGCAATACCTGGTTACCCAGCCACAGGTGCGTAGAAGAAAATTATCAACCATATATTGCTTTCTAGTTTTCACGGTCATGGCATCAGAAATCAAAATCGAAACGGTCCAGCAGATAAAGCCTGGAATGTAGGAGATGAAAGTAGCTAAATATACCGAAAGGCCCTCGCCAAGAGTCAGATCGCTGCAATTTTTCATATGCAAGATATTAGGGGAAATGAACTTACGAAATTTATATAGCTTTGTATCGAGACGCCATGTTGGTGTCCATCAAAGCAGCACCAACATGACGACTCATAAACATAAAATTAGTACTTTTTCGCCTAGTACTTGTTTCGTGTACCTATGATCCACCGATTTATGACATCACATCCGGTTGCAAAGTTGCTGCTTTGTTTTGGCGCGAAGCACCAAGATGGATGCCCGATGCTATTTGGTTTCTTCGTTATTTTAACCAACAGGCTAACGGAATTATGTATCTTGAATGCCGAGAATGTTGAGAAGGTATCTAGCCGGTCTTTCAAGCAAATGTCATGACCAAACAAGAAGATTTAGTATTATTTTAATGATAAATATCATGCAGCTGCGTGGAATGTCATGGCGAGTCTTGCGATGTTTCAAAACGAGTGTCGTTAACGTTTTTCGGCTGTTGCGGCCTATGATTTAGAGAAGTCATCAATCAAAATATAATTTCCTGAGCGGAATAGAATGGGGAAAACGCCGATGGCCACAGTTTAAAGTGTTCACCGCTGGAAGGCTGGATCACGCCCCGTAAAGTTGCAGAAACTTGCACTCAACTGCATGGTTTTGAGGAATGTCATTGCGAGTCTTTCGCTGTTTGTAATCGAGCGTCACTCAAGAGTTTGGCTTTCGCGGCTTCTGATTCATCGAAGTCACCAATCAAAATTGCCTATCCTGAGCGAAATACCGTGGAGAAAAAGCTTATGGTCACAGTTTAAAGTGTTAACAGCTGGAAGGCTTTATAACTCGACGTAAAGTTGCTGAAAGCTCTTCTCGACTGTACGGTTTGAGCAATGTAATGGTGAGTCTTTCTCTGTCTAATCGACCGTTACTCAAGACTTTGGCTTTTGCATCTTCTGATTCACCGAAGTCATCAATCAAAATACCCTATCCTGAGCGAAATACCGTGGAGAAAAAGCCTATGGTCACAGTTTAAGGTGTTAACAGCTGGAAGGCTTTGCCACTCGACGTAAAGTTGCTGAAAGCTCTACTCAACTAATTTCGAAAGTCACATGTTGCGTGCTTCTGGAAGGTTAGTGTTGGATTTTTAGCATTTAATTTACCTTTGAAGATTTATGTTTAGAACAAGCCTTAAGCCCAAAAGTAGTCCAATATGTCATTATCTGAGAGAAATTAAGAAAGTTTGTGCCCTTCCTTTTTTTCTAAGTTCTAAGCTTGCAAGTGTAACGCACCTGAAAAGAAACCCTTATCCTTAAACCCTTACAAGTCATATTGTCAAAATGACTAGTTCGAAATTACTCCTTATCTTAACTGTTAACTACAACACTTATTTAAAAATGTATTGCTCCCGAACATGTGTTGATTGGTTCTTGACCTTTACAAATGAAAAAAAAAATACTACGATTTACAGTGATTATAGTTATATAGTTAATTAGTAAATCAAAAAAGAATGAAATTAAAGTGAAAAAACAAACCAGCTGTTTTAACTGTTTTAGAGGTTTGAAGGTCTGAAGGGATCACTAGAGCTGTAATATGAGACTCAATAAGAGGTCTAGTTACTTTAGAACACGTTAGAAGTTTCCTGCAGCAAAACACATATTTTGGCTTGGTAATTACTTGTATTTCTTGATGTAAATTGCATGCTATGAATTAAGTGTCAGTTAGGGTCATTCATAATGCTGTACTGCACCTTATTTTATCTGACGATTATCTAAGGTATAAAAAATGAATTTTGTGTATTTTTAAAGACTTCAATATATGCTTGCTTTTGAATTTATAAACAATATATATTTAAATCCTACACTGTAAGTCTGGTTGTCAGTGTAGCCTGTGTCGCAGACATAATCTATTGCCGGTTAGTAACATCTGCAAAGCCGTGCCAATATTCTGGGTTGCCAATCACAATGTGTTTCGATATTCCCTTCAACCTGATTGGCACACTGATAATGGTATTTTTAAGAGGCCAATCATAGCACGTATGCAAGTGCTAGTTCACAGGTGGGCCACGGGGTGCCCAGAAGCAGGATTTCAGTGCTGTCTCACAGGGGGACTTAACCAGAAGTTTAGTTCTGTCTGTGGCACAGGCTAGTCCTCTGGGCATTAATATTTAAATTATGTATTTTATGTTACTTAGCTGGGAAGACAAAAATAGATGACAGAAGAGCACAAACAAGAGAATATCAAGAAGTATTAAAAAGTATATCTACCACACAACACGTAAAGAGAGGTGAAAGTCCATGAGGACAGAAATGTTGTTACAGAGCCATAAAACATTAATGTTAAGTACAACTCACTGTCAAATAAGTTAAAAGGAAGGAAGAATGCTGACATTTCAAGGAATACACTTTTCTGGTTTATGGAAAATCTGCAGCAACAGAAGACACTGAAATCATGTTGAGCTGGTTCAGGATGTCAATTCTGTTTAGATGGAATCCTTTGACACTGTCTAGGCCAGTGTAGAGTAGTGTGCTTCGAAGCTGGTCCTTGGTAAGACATTTCTTGACTCTCTTTCAAGGACCTCAAGGCTAAGTGTCTGTTTCCCTGACATTCACTTTCTTGTCAGGGATCAGCAAGTTTTAACTAGACGACTGTGTTAACTGTAGTTTTTTTTGTAAGACTTAAAAAAACTTCACAGGAAAGACTGAAACTAATAATCTTGCACTAAGCAGTGTTGAAGAAATCAAGGTTTCTGGGGGGGGGGGGGAGGCTGTGCTGCACATATTTTGCTTGGAGATACGAAGGCAAACACCCTAGATGCAACTATAGGAAACCAAACTAACCTTGAATTTAATAGAGAGTATTCACTCACTTGGCTTATTAGTTTGGGACACCAACATGGTCTCTGTTTCATTGTTTTGGGACACCAATATGGCTACTGTGACGTCATGTGAATACTCTCTATACTTCAGTCAGTTTTTCATGTTTATTTTCCATCCCTAAGCATTCTGTTCCTCCTGTGGAAAGGATTTGGTGGTTGTGTTATGACAACTTCATCCCTTAGTGTTCTTCATCCCTCAATTAATCAGTCAGAGTAAAGGATGGTTAATATGATCCTGATTAGGAGAAGAAAGCTTTCTATTAAAGGCACCATGGTCTAGAAGACCAAATGTAAATCCCTATCTGACCTCATTGACATGGAGAAACAAAAAAGGGATTGGCTAACACCCAGCATAGTGATGTGCAGTAGTAAGCTCAACTAGGATACAGGAAAAATCCACAACTGAGAAACTGGTTTTTAAGAACCTGTCAGGCTAAAATTTTCCAGTCAGGCTGTCTTTATAAAAGAGCACTCAAATTTGAAACAGGTTATATTAATCATAACCATTACAATTTCCTCAAATTTGATTGGTGCATTAACAGCTTTATTTTTCTTTAATCATTGTGTATAGTTGCCTGTAATCGGACAGTTATGTTAGCCAATCATATTAAATGCACTCAGCTAAATCCACCAATCACAGAAGTTATCATGATAACCATAGCAACAATCACTTACCCAAACAAACTGGGGATTAATCCAAAATGGATGAATATGCAACATTTAGGCAGTGTCTCCAGCAGTGATATTTTTCTTTACTTTGGACATTTGGTATGAACAAACACTCTTTCACCAAAAAGGAATGCATCTATTTTATTGGAAATTTTAACGGTTATAATTATTAATTGGTAACAGGACTCTGTGTCGTCCAATTCAATCTGTAATCATACTCACGATTAAACAAATCTGACTCCTGCTTCGCGGTTGTCCAAGTTTGTAACACTTGTATGATTACAGACTGAATTGGACTCCCCTCAGTCCTATCACCATTATTTATAAAATCTCTTAGAAAAAGCTTCTGCACAGTGTACACTTGGGAAAGCAAGATAAGTCAACATTCAGGGTCCTCTTTTGAGACATAGGTGTCTAATAATATTTATTATTACTCTGACTGCAATGTGATGGGCCGGTTGCTCGAAGCCTGGTTAGCGCTAACCATTGGTTAAGAGGTATCAAAATGTATAGGTTTCCATAGTATTTAACGCTGGTTAGCACTAACCATGCTTCGAGCAACCCGGGCCTGGTTAGAAAATCCTCTTAACAGATGGAATAGCAAAATGTGAATTAATAAATCCTTTGATCAAACTGTCTTCTGCTTTTCTCTTGCCAAACCATCTTTCCCTACAGAGGAGCAAAGGTTGTAGCAAATCAGAAAAATAAAACAAAGACAAGAGGCTACACCTGAAACCCCTCTTTACTGTTACTTTAACACCCAGGGAGAAGGTTATGGTACTTCTGTACAGGTATGTGCCATGGAATAGGGAGTGGGTTTTGAGATGATCAGTCTTTATCCCACACTAATTGGCTTGGCTTTCTGATCCTTTGGCAGGGTTCCGTTGTAAAATTATACTAGCTCACTGTCAGTAGATAACCTTCAGGGGTTTCAAAATGTTTTAAAGTAGGCAGCCGAATCTGGAGGCTGGGGGCACTGGAATTGCTGGCAACATACAATGAAGTAGCCGATAGAACTCCGGTGGTCACTGAAACCTCTGGTAAAAACTGAAGATACATTGATCAATGGAATCAAGATATGAACTTGAGCCGAGAGCTACTGAACAATAAAAAAGACACTCTTTTTACGCAAATCAAGCCGTTTGAAGATTGAAATAGGAGTGTAAACACTTTTTGACACAAAAAAGATGTTTATAATTACCTATATTTACCCAATTTCCTAGACCTTCACTTGTTGGGGGATTGTGTGTTAAAACAACTTGAACATTGCATTGAAAGCCTGTTGTCAAGGATACAACTAAGAAGAGATGGTATATATTTGACTGTATTTTTCAGTAGATACTGGAAAAGAATCAAAAATGCATTGTGAATCTAAGCACTAAGATTTTGAGCCAAATACAGGATCAAAGGACGTTAGTCAATAACAAGGAATGTGGATATTTTTTTGGAAAAAGGAAATAAATACAGCTTGAATGTCTCAGGGCTGGTTTGCACGTTTCTAAAATTCATACATGTAATTTATTGAAAATATTTTGATGTTTCTTTTTTTTAGAACAATAATAATATCATTGATCAATCAAATAAAGTAGGTTATTATGGTTCAATTTATTTTATCCCTGAATAATTTTAGTTTCCTTTGTGTCATACTCATTATCATACATTTTCATACCCAAAAACACAGGAAAAAATTTAAATTGAAGTATAAAGCAAAAAATAAAAATACTTTCCATGTATGGCCAAAAGAAAAAAATGATCACTGGCTCACTCAAAGCTGCACTGGGTGACTGTTTGTCCTAAAAAGGTTTGAACTCTCTGTTGGATACTCCCTTTTGCCCCACCAGCTACAGGTACATACCCCTCCCCTCAGGCATGCCATTCAACATTGTAATAAAAGAAGACCACTGTCAACCTTATTAAAAAGTTACAGAGTAAAAACATTGTTATTACGAAACAGAAAAACCATTCTACTGAAGTGAATTATTGCAGTAACCTTCGAATTTTGGTTCCATCGCTTACATGTATTGTTTCTAGTAACAAAAAGTGCAAGTCTTAAGATGAAATTTTCATATTACAGAACAAAAAATATCCTTACTTTTTCCAGGGAAGCCATTTTCTCCCAACAATTCCCTACCAGGTAGAAATTTCATTGAAGTTTCATATAAAATACTTTTTGTTTGCTTTGGCCATGAAGACCCCCTCTCCTTACAACTTTTAAGGATCCTCGAATCAAATAATGCAAATATCCCTTATGCACAACTGTCTTACAATATAGATTTTAAGGCTCGGAAAGGGAAAATTGGCAAAAAATATACTTCCAGTCCTTCACATGTAATTGAACTGTCTATCCCCTACCACACAGAGAGAAAATAACTGGCAATGCAATTTTGCTTATCTGTGCAAATTAAGTTTGCTGTCATTAAGTTTCACAATCCTCCATAAGCAACAATGCACTCTGTCATACAGTGTAGGTGTGCTGTTACCAACCCTAAAATCCCCTAAGCAAAAACCTTGCATGCCTCCCTCTAAAATAATAAATTATGATCACAGCAATTGCAGGCATGTGGTATCTTTCTGGTATACTATCGTACTCAAAAAAGGCTACTAGTAATAATAATTGATCAACAAGATTATTGTTTTTGTTGTAATGTTGTTCTTCTTGGTGTAGGCCCTCTTAATATCTCCACCTCTCTTGGGGCACCACCTCCCAAAGCAAACGGCCTATTCTCTGTCACATTTTTTCTATTTTATGTGTTTCTTACACAATAAAATACAGTTTTAGAGACCCAATAGAAAGTGCTGTGAGAAAAGGGGTAGTTCTTTCGGATGTTTTACTGCCCTTTTCTAATAGTAACCACCTGTTCTTTAAGAATTCCCCTTTCATCAATCATTTAAAAAATTATCTAATTCTCTTAACTATTAAAAGCTCACGCTCTAACATTGAATAACTCTAATATTTCACTACTCTACGCTCCTTGTAATTCTTTCACGTGCACTAAAAGAAAAATCAGCAAACCTACTAACCTTATCTATGCGACATCATGCCAGAGGGTCTTCGAACAGCAGAAGACTGAGCCCTTGCAGCAACTTTACGTCGAGTTATAAAGCCTTCCAGCTGTTAACACTTTAAACTGTGACCATAAGCTTTTTCTCCACGGTATTTCGCTCAGGATAGGTAATTTTGATTGGTGACTTCGATGAATCAGAAGCCGCGAAAGCCAAACTCTTGAGTGACGCTCGATTACAAACAGCGAAAGACTCGCCATGACATTCCTCAAAACCATGCAGTTGAGTGCAAGTTTCTGCAACTTTACGGGGCGTGATCCAGCCTTCCAGCGGTGAACACTTTAAACTGTGGCCATCGGCGTTTTCCCCATTCTATTCCGCTTAGGAAATTATATTTTGATTGATGACTTCTCTAAATCAGAGGCCGCAACAGCCGAAAAACGTTAACGACACTCGTTCTGAAACATCGCAAGACTCGCCATGATATTCCCCGCAGCTGCATGATATTTATCGTTAAAACAATACTAAATCTTCTTTGTTTGGTCATGACATTTGCTTCAATGGCCGGCTAGATACCTTCTCAACATTCTCGGCATTCAAGATACATAATTCCGTTAGCCTGTGGGTAAAAATAACGAGAAAACCAAATGGCATCGGGCGTCCATCTTGGTGCTTCGCGCGAAAACAGAGCAGCAACTCTGCAACCGGATGTGATGTCATAAATCGGTGGATCATAGGTACACGAAATTTCGCTAAGTCGTGGGCCCCCCCCTGATGACGACTCATAAACATAAAATTAGTACTTTTTCTACAGAATAGTTTCGATGGTAAACGTTCCCAAGCTAGCTACTCTAATATTTCATAAAAGTAAAAACTCATGAGGAACGATAAATATTTAGTTTGAATTTAGATGACGTCATGTGAAAACTACTGAAGACGGAGACCTCAGTGGCTGTCATTTAGATTGCACTGAGGTGTCCTGACTTAGTGGATAATGAACCGCCACCCGGTTAGCTCAGTTGGGAGAGCGCCGGTCTGCTGAGCGGGAGGCCGTAGCTTCAAACCCCGGCCGGACCAACACTCAGGGTCTTTAAATAACTGAGGAGAAAGTGCTGCCTTTGTACTAACATCTGCAAATGGTTAGACTTTCTAGTCTTCTCGGATAAGGACGATAAACCGTAGGCCCCGTCTCAAAAGCCCTTGCACGTGTAATAAATCTGTGGGACGTTAAAGAACCCACACACTCTTCGTAAAGAGTAGGGCACGTAGTGCCCGGTGTAGTGGTCTATCTCACTTTCACACTCATGTATGGGGGCATCATCACTCATTCCTTCAGTACTTGTAAACTGCACCTTAAGCAGTCTGGCAAAGTCCCCCAACCAGTGTTGTAAATTATCCCTGAAAAAGTCCTGTGGGGAGTGGATAATAAGATATTTACAATCCAATGAAGAAAAGCGACTAAAAAAAGATATTCACCACATTTTTGGGATTATGCATCGGTCTTTTTTAGGGATTTATCTAGGGAAAATTAAATGTTATTCAATTAAATGTTTTATTTTGTAGCTGGAATTTTAAGAGAATCAGTAGGAGATGTTTTACGGTTCCAGATTCCAGTACAGCCGATATCATGTCAGGAGGCAGAAAAGCTTTTAAGGTAGCCGTCAGTGTACGTTTTAGGAATGTATTTTTTGCAGACATGAAGGACTAGAAGAACTCGGATTCCACAGAAAAAGCCTCATCATCCATATTATTGATATTTTAGTCAGTTGCTCCTCTGTGTTTTGTCAACAACTTCTATGTGTATTTATTTATTTATTCATTCATTTTTCACGTGTAACGTCGATAAACGTCGTTTTAAGACATCACTCTTAATTTTGAAGTGAATGCATGTGTAATCAAATGGTGACGAGCGCCTGATTTCACTCCTCACCGTTTGATTACCTATTAATAGAGCATTTTGACCCACGTGGCCAGCATCTAAGCTAATTTATTGGAACAAAAGAAAGCGTTTACATGAGAAAAGAGTTCAACTCCCAAAGAATTTTCTTGGTACAGCAATATGGCCACCGTGACTTCATGTGAAACGTTCTCAAATTGATTATCGATCGAGATCTAGAACTCCACACAGTGAAAACTTTAGAGCTTAAATTTTGGCTTAAGTTCATAATTTTCAGAGTTTTTAGGCAAAATACCTAATAAAACCCTTTTTGATGTGCTTTCTCGTGTGTTTAGTTTCTTAACCGTCTTTTAATGCCCTGACATCTTCATTTATAACATTTTAAAACTTTGCCGCCGTCTCGTGACATTGATTCGTACGAAACGTTGCCATGGCAATTTCGCAATTTCACATGTGAAATTATAAATTAACGCTGAAATTAAGGAGTAGTTTGTCACCCATAATATTGTGTCATTTATATCAACGCTTGACTTTCCTGACAAGATAAGTGGTATTTCACTGTAGACTTTTGAACCACACGGCGGTGCCAGAAGCTTGGCAAGGTGGAATGAACTTTTCATATGGAATACAAATGGATTTAAGTGATAAAAGGTAATCATAAGAGAGACTTTTTTTGTTGCCTCAGTTTATTTTATTGTAATTGTAATAAACCGCCTTGTGTAGGACTGTGCATTTTGAAAGTATGCCCGTCCATGATTCTTGAGGAATTAATTTACAACCTTGCTCATTCTTCAGTTAAAAAAATGTCTCAACTATTAACTACTTTTTCCGTTTATATCTTTTATGTTCTTTTAAGATAAAAGCCATTATCATTCGAAGGAAATTTTCTTTCTTTTCATTGGCCGGGAGCCCACCACGTGACCTGCAAATAAATGCCTACAAATAATGGTCTGCTCATGCGCAATGCCGTCCAACTGTGTTTGGCTGCAAATAATATTCTGCACATGCGTAAAGGAAACCGTGCTTTCTCCTCCTTGCGATCGCTTTTGGGTGAAAATGGCAGATCGCTTCGCTTCCCGAGGATATTCATTAGAAAGTCTCGCAGATCAATTATTTGCCTCAGCCTTCGGCTTCGGCAAATAATTGATCTGCTCGCCACAGACAAATAACGGTATTTGCTCAACCTCGTCCAATAATTGTTAATTATCTTAAGTCATCTCAAGTAGTCCCAGAGGGGAGCTTTATAAACTAGCATCTCAATGTATTGTGAAGCTGTAGTGGAAAACTCAGATAGAGAAACTTCTGAACACACTCAAGGGGCTTAAAAACATCCATCTGGGATTTAGGAAGGCCTCTAGAGGGCGCTCTGAATTTTCCTCCCGAATATTTTACATTTTTTAAATTTCATTTTCTTTTTCACTGCAATCCCTATTTCTCCTAGCACTCTGTTTACATAAGGTGATACTATATCCTCGATAGATTTCTAGTGTTTAATGTAAACTAATATAAATACTGATTGGCAGAGACCATCCACCTTGATGATGGTTTTATCGGCTTCCTTTCTTCGGCAACCTATTTTCAAAAAACGTCACTCTTACTATTACCGTCGGTTGTCAGTAATAGAGGTTTTAAGCTCGATGTGTTACCTTGCTGATTAATTTTGAACTAAACCCTATCTTTTAATCCAATATATTTTATAAAGAAACGTTAGCATGAACGTAAGTCTTGCTGTTTTCAAGCAAGCGGTTTGCAATGTGGTGGGAACCATCAAAGGACTCACAGAACCAGGTGAGAGAATAATTAGTTGTTACTGACTTCACCAAAATAATTTTTATTAATGTACTACTTTTAACTGAAGATATACGCGGGCTTTCGTAATACTTCAAAAGATACTAAAAGAAGGCTGATTTTAATTGTGATTTATAATGACAGATCGTTATGTTACGCTGGGTGCTTCAAGTTTGTCTGTTGGTGCTGCTCTCCTTATGGAGGTTGTCCGAGTGTTAATGTCCATTAAAAAGAAAGGTACGTCCTTATCACATGTTAAACTGTGCTGTGCTGTGCGTTTGTAATACCCTCTAATTCAGGTTATAACAAACGCACTGACCAACTTGTAGCTAGTACAGAGCCGAAATTTGATGGTTGGGTAATCGTGACGGCATTGAGGCAACTATGGACTTGTTCGTCTTATGCAATGAAATGCATATTCAGTAGCGTAAGACGGAATCATAGGCCTAGGTTGCATGAGCCGGATAGGGTCCTTTTGCGGACTGGCTCACTTTGTCAAAGTCGCGCCACGTTAATAAAAACGCAACAAAAATCAACTTGGTACCTGCCGGGCTGACTTAGTTGTCTTGTTACTGGGATTTCGGTATGAAAATAACGTTATACCGGGATAAAAGCCGCCTCGGCAAAGCGAGCAAGGCTCAGCTCATGTAATGATGAAAGGGCCCTCCAACCGAACTTTGTGGTTAATCTCTGTCAGTTACCTTTCTTTCGTATGCGACTCCATCTAAATTCACATCTTTGGATTTGCTGTATAATTTTTCTAGGATGGATGCCCCGGAGAACGATAAAAATCTGTCACTGGGGATCAGGATATATTGGATCGTTGGAATGGACCGAGGTACAGCGTTACCGATCATCATCATCATTGTTATTAACTATTATCCTGTAATGAGAGGCCACTCTATACTTTTGCCTGCAGGCACTGTCTCTGTCACTCGACTCCAAGCATGTGCTTTTTTTTTTTTCTGCTGAGTAACCAAAACGTTTCGGGTCAAGGTACACAACAGCTTTTTGTATCTTCCAGTCTAATTCGTCCAGAATATTTCTAAGATCTTGAAAACATTACGCTGTACCTTCTAGTAAACTTTCTTCAATACATTTGCCCGTTTCCTGGCAAGTTTCAGAATAGCCGGGAACAGTTGATGTGTTTTCCTTACACAGTAGATGAGCACTATTTGAGTGGCGTATTCTTACATTTGTTCCGTTCATTTTTAGTCAGCAATTCGGCTATTCGCCATTTTCGTGAGTTCACTCATGCCAAAACAGCTAGGCTGCCGCGCCGCTGCCCGGAAACGAGATTGCGATTGTATGTTGGCGCAATTTACCGTCGTCACGATGGTTTTTGCTCCCGTTCCAAATTTGGTCATAGCATAAGCTATTGTAGTTACAAAAAGTTACCCGGGTCATTAAATCCAATCATTAACAACGAACATGATATTAATTATGAGGAGGACCCGGAAAAAAAATCCGAGTCCCAGATGGGATTTGAACCCACGACCCTCCGTGATCTAGTCGGATGCTCTAACCACTTGAGCTACTGGAGACTCTGTGGTGAGCAAGGGCCAATTTGTGGGTCTCGACTGGAACCGCATCACGCGGCTACACAGCCAAGTAATGACTGGCACACAAGAACTCACTAACAGCATCGCGCTGTCACCTTAAAGCATATCAAAGATGCGGCCAACCAACCTCCAAAGTGAGTATATTAAAGATGAAACAACAACAACATGATATTAATTATGAGGAGGACCCGGAAAAAAAATCCGAGTCCCAGATGGGATTTGAACCCACGACCCTCCGTGATCTAGTCGGATGCTCTAACCACTTGAGCTACTGGAGACTCTGTGGTGAGCAAGGGCCAATTTGTGGGTCTCGACTGGAACCGCATCACGCGGCTACACAGCCAAGTAATGACTGGCACACAAGAACTCACTAACAGCATCGCGCTGTCACCTTAAAGCATATCAAAGATGCGGCCAACCAACCTCCAAAGTGAGTATATTAAAGATGAAACAACAACAACATGATATTAATTATGAGGAGGACCCGGAAAAAAAATCCGAGTCCCAGATGGGATTTGAACCCACGACCCTCCGTGATCTAGTCGGATGCTCTAACCACTTGAGCTACTGGAGACTCTGTGGTGAGCAAGGGCCAATTTGTGGGTCTCGACTGGAACCGCATCACGCGGCTACACAGCCAAGTAATGACTGGCACACAAGAACTCACTAACAGCATCGCGCTGTCACCTTAAAGCATATCAAAGATGCGGCCAACCAACCTCCAAAGTGAGTATATTAAAGATGAAACAACAACAACATGATATTAATTATGAGGAGGACCCGGAAAAAAAATCCGAGTCCCAGATGGGATTTGAACCCACGACCCTCCGTGATCTAGTCGGATGCTCTAACCACTTGAGCTACTGGAGACTCTGTGGTGAGCAAGGGCCAATTTGTGGGTCTCGACTGGAACCGCATCACGCGGCTACACAGCCAAGTAATGACTGGCACACAAGAACTCACTAACAGCATCGCGCTGTCACCTTAAAGCATATCAAAGATGCGGCCAACCAACCTCCAAAGTGAGTATATTAAAGACGAAACAACAACAACATGATATTAATTATGAGGAGGACCCGGAAAAAAAATCCGAGTCCCAGATGGGATTTGAACCCACGACCCTCCGTGATCTAGTCGGATGCTCTAACCACTTGAGCTACTGGAGACTCTGTGGTGAGCAAGGGCCAATTTGTGGGTCTCGACTGGAACCGCATCACGCGGCTACACAGCCAAGTAATGACTGGCACACAAGAACTCACTAACAGCATCGCGCTGTCACCTTAAAGCATATCAAAGATGCGGCCAACCAACCTCCAAAGTGAGTATATTAAAGACGAAACAACAACAACATGATATTAATTATGAGGAGGACCCGGAAAAAAAATCCGAGTCCCAGATGGGATTTGAACCCACGACCCTCCGTGATCTAGTCGGATGCTCTAACCACTTGAGCTACTGGAGACTCTGTGGTGAGCAAGGGCCAATTTGTGGGTCTCGACTGGAACCGCATCACGCGGCTACACAGCCAAGTAATGACTGGCACACAAGAACTCACTAACAGCATCGCGCTGTCACCTTAAAGCATATCAAAGATGCGGCCAACCAACCTCCAAAGTGAGTATATTAAAGATGAAACAACAACAACATGATATTAATTCCGGGTCCTCCTCATAATTAATATCATGTTGTTGTTGTTTCA
>OZ037998.1:23387619-23416320 GCA_964035705.1 Porites rus | reverse complement strand
ATGTTAATCGCGCTAGTTCTTTGTTTACTAGTGCACGTGCCTTTCACATTCGTCTCAGTTATCGCAATTCATATTCTGTCACAATTTTCTGTATAATTTTTGACATTAGTTTGTAAGCTTCACTGTTTATTTACAATAGTTTCGCTCGAGAGTTCACAGCAACAGTATCTCAGTCATCATCTACCTTTTGTTCAACCTTGTTTTTAGCCCGCCTTGTAAGCATTTCGGTTGTTATTTCATTAGTTTCATTACTGTTATTTGCATTCCTTTAATAAAAGAAATGGGACGCCTTGTAACTCCGCAGACTCTCCTGATTATATTACTTTTTTTTAGCCATTTAAATTCAGGCGCGTGTGCGGGGTTTGCTCTGGCAAATGGTGATTGGCTAGGAAGAACAATTGCCTTCTATCAAGTATTTTTCCAGCAGGGGAGGGTGGCTTTGGGCAAATGACGTATCGGTCCCTAGAAAGGTCACCCCAGGACCCCCGGGATGGAATTTTTTTGTACAGTGCCCAGGCTTCATTTTCTTGGCCGCGCGTTGATCTGGCCCGGCTGCTTCGGCGAGCGTATTCTCGGTGTGTTTGGATTATATTCTTCGAGTTTGTCAAAGTCTGTGGG
The DNA here is from genome assembly GCA_964035705.1 of Porites rus. Lineage (NCBI taxonomy): Eukaryota > Metazoa > Cnidaria > Anthozoa > Scleractinia > Poritidae > Porites > Porites rus. The sequence goes on along the minus strand of OZ037998.1, from coordinate 23,415,702 downwards.
ATTCGTTTCTCTATCTGGGAAAGCTTCATTGGTTTCTATATCTGCTGCTATCCTATTTCTACGATCCTGGCATGTTTATTTTCCGTTGGAGTTCGAATTTCGTGGAAAAAGTTGTGTTGAATGAGAGCATGTCGGCGAAAATGGCACATCGTGTTTCCTACCTTGTATATTATTATTGTAGATAGAGTGAATTTGAACAAATTACTGCAAATTATCACGAAACTTCGTTAGAGCAATAAGGACAACAACAATTAACTGAAGAGTAAGTTTCATTGATCTTTATTTAGTATTTCCTCGAAATTTTAGGATGGTATTTTTACCCCATACAAACACTGTAATTTTACTGGAACCGTACTGTGGTACTATCACAGAGCCTGGGTTACCTGTGATTGTAATTGTAATAAACCGCCTTGTGTAGGATTGTGCATTTTGAAAGTATGCCCGTCCATGATTCTTGAGGAATTAATTTACAACCTTGCTCATTCTTCAGTTAAAAAAATGTCTCAACTATTAACTACTTTTTCCGTTTATATCTTTTATGTTCTTTTAAGATAAAAGCCATTATCATTCGAAGGAAATTTTCTTTCTTTTCATTGGCCGGGAGCCCACCACGTGACCTGCAAATAAATGCCTACAAATAATGGTCTGCTCATGCGCAATGCCGTCCAACTGTGTTTGGCTGCAAATAATATTCTGCACATGCGTAAAGGAAACCGTGCTTTCTCCTCCTTGCGATCGCTTTTGGGTGAAAATGGCAGATCGCTTCGCTTCCCGAGGATATTCGTTAGAAAGTCTCGCAGATCAATTATTTGCCGAAGCCGAAGGCTGAGGCAAATAATTGATCTGCTCGCCACAGACAAATAACGATATTTGCTCAACCTCGTCCAATAATTGTTAATTATCTTAAGTCATCTCAAGTAGTCCCAGAGGGGAGCTTTATAAACTAGCATCTCAATGTATTGTGAAGCTGTAGTGGAAAACTCAGATAGAGAAACTTCTGAACACACTCAAGGGGCTTAAAAACATCCATCTGGGATTTAGGAAGGCCTCTAGAGGGCGCTCTGAATTTTCCTCCCGAATATTTTACATTTTTTAAATTTCATTTTCTTTTTCACTGCAATCCCTATTTCTCCTAGCACTCTGTTTACATAAGGTGATACTATATCCTCGATAGATTTCTAGTGTTTAATGTAAACTAATATAAATACTGATTGGCAGAGACCATCCACCTTGATGATGGTTTTATCGGCTTCCTTTCTTCGGCAACCTATTTTCAAAAAACGTCACTCTTACTATCACCGTCGGTTGTCAGTAATAGAGGTTTTAAGCTCGATGTGTTACCTTGCTGATTAATTTTGAACTAAACCCTATCTTTTAATCCAATATATTTTATAAAGAAACGTTAGCATGAACGTAAGTCTTGCTGTTTTCAAGCAAGCGGTTTGCAATGTGGTGGGAACCATCAAAGGACTCACAGAACCAGGTGAGAGAATAATTAGTTGTTACTGACTTCACCAAAATAATTTTTATTAATGTACTACTTTTAACTGAAGATATACGCGGGCTTTCGTAATACTTCAAAAGATACTAAAAGAAGGCTGATTTTAATTGTGATTTATAATGACAGATCGTTATGTTACGCTGGGTGCTTCAAGTTTGTCTGTTGGTGCTGCTCTCCTTATGGAGGTTGTCCGAGTGTTAATGTCCATTAAAAAGAAAGGTACGTCCTTATCACATGTTAAACTGTGCTGTGCTGTGCGTTTGTAATACCCTCTAATTCAGGTTATAACAAACGCACTGACCAACTTGTAGCTAGTACAGAGCCGAAATTTGATGGTTGGGTAATCGTGACGGCATTGAGGCAACTATGGACTTGTTCGTCTTATGCAATGAAATGCATATTCAGTAGCGTAAGACGGAATCATAGGCCCAGGTTGCATGAGCCGGATAGGGTCCTTTTGCGGACTGGCTCACTTTGTCAAAGTCGCGCCACGTTAATAAAAACGCAACAAAAATCAACTTGGTACCTGCCGGGCTGACTTAGTTGTCTTGTTACTGGGATTTCGGTATGAAAATAACGTTATACCGGGATAAAAGCCGCCTCGGCAAAGCGAGCAAGGCTCAGCTCATGTAATGATGAAAGGGCCCTCCAACCGAACTTTGTGGTTAATCTCTGTCAGTTACCTTTCTTTCGTATACGACTCCATCTAAATTCACATCTTTGGATTTGCTGTATAATTTTTCTAGGATGGATGCCCCGGAGAACGATAAAAATCTGTCACTGGGGATCAGGATATATTGGATCGTTGGAATGGACCGAGGTACAGCGTTACCGATCATCATCATCATTATTATTAACTATTATCCTGTAATGAGAGGCCACTCTATACTTTTGCCTGCAGGCACTGTCTCTGTCACTCGACTCCAAGCATGTGCTTTTTTTTTTCTGCTGAGTAACCAAAACGTTTCGGGTCAAGGTACACAACAGCTTTTTGTATCTTCCAGTCTAATTCGTCCAGAATATTTCTAAGATCTTGAAAACATTACGCTGTACCTTTTAGTAGACTTTCTTCAATACATTTGCCCGTTTCCTGGCAAGTTTCAGAATAGCCGGGAACAGCTGATGTGTTTTCCTTACACAGTAGATGAGCAATATTTGAGTGGCGTATTCTTACATTTGTTCCGTTCATTTTTAGTCAGCAATTCGGCTATTCGCCATTTTCGTGAGTTCACTCATGCCAAAACAGCTAGGCTGCCGCGCCGCTGCCCGGAAACGAGATTGCGATTGTATGTTGGCGCAATTTACCGTCGTCACGATGGTTTTTGCTCCCGTTCCAAATTTGGTCATAGCATAAGCTATTGTAGTTACAAAAAGTTACCCGGGTCATTAAATCCAATCATTAACAACGAAATATTGGAAATAATCTAATTGTCCATTATATTTCTCCACTATATTGCTGTTTTATATTATGTTGTGATTAGGAAAACATCGATACTGATATTATGTTGATGTTAACGCCTCCCCGCCCCTGAGAACCTAAGACCCTTTGGGTTTAATCGTGTAATTAAATATACATTTATTTATCTACTTTCTTTTTCTATTTTAGGAATACTATAAGCTGCTCCAATTCCGCTCTGTTGCCTACTTGAACGTCGACAGTTGTGTTCAAGGTACTCCTTATTTTATTAGCTTCCCTTAAGGTTTTTAATAGCTTTTAACTTCTTGGTTTTCTTGTTTGTTTACGGTTTTTGTAAATTGCAGAAATGTAGCTCCCCGGTCTCCTTAGTTCAATTTCCACCTTTCCACACCCAACTAAAGGGCAAACAACCAATTGAATTTCACCTCTTCCTAACGCATTCTGTACACTAAGCATAGACGGATGGCACATGGATGATATCGGCGAATTTCAAGTCTAAGGTAGACCAACGTACGATTAGGCCTGCAAGATGCAAGAGATCGAGAGCAACACCTGGACTGATATAGGATCGCGACTGAGTTCTGCAATTTACAAGCATAACTTAAGATGCCGAGTGCTAACACGACTTACTGCTTTTCTCTCTGTAGGAAAAGTCGCCCGTCCGATGATAAGATCAAGTCCCCTGTTAGAAGAAACAACTTCTGAAGTCGCAAAAATGGTAAGCTTACTGTAATCATAATTCGCAGATCGTTGACGGCAAGGTCCTGACAACTCAAAATCATGATTTACAGAAACTAGGAAAATTTTATGTCAATTGTACACGCTCTGATTGTTTTCTTCCATGTCAGCCAGTTTTGAGGACATGCTAGCTTTAGTCAGTTAAACGATACTTATTTGACTTGTATTGAAGGTCAGACTGTCAGAAGGTCAAAGGACGTTGTATGACGAAATCAAGAAAACAAAATTCGATAAAAGGTTTGTTCTTTTTATGTTGTAATGATTATAAAATGAATACCGGCTACTCAGCACCTGGCATGGAGAATCCTGGTATGACAAACTATCTAGAGAGCAGGTGGGAGACATGAAGGTAAAGAAAAATTATTATTGGGGAGGGGCTGAACTAAGAACCAGTATAGTAGGGATATTTAATTTTCAAGTGGAGATTTTGGATAGTAGGGATAGTTCTTGCAGTCTGATTGAACTTGCTGGTTCTTGTTCAGTGACTCTTCGCAGCTGGAGGGCAAATGATGCTTGTTTTTCCTCGGCCCCCTTTTTTCCTTCTCGATTAATGTTATAGTTTTCTGTCCTTCTCTCTTCTTTTCCCCAGTAATACCGTTTTTCCTTCTCAGTATTATGGCTTTACCCCCTGCCCCTCAATGCATTGTTTTTCACTTTCTTCTGTCTCCTCTCCCTCCTCCAACTCATTTGTTTACAATTTTAAAATCAATGCATAAGAAGAATTTTTGCTAAACTGCGTAAAAAAGGATGTTCATGAAATTTATTCGTAATATACTCGGAAAAGATGAATGTATGGATTTCATGTATTCGTCTTTTTACATCAATTTGAAGAAAACCAACTGCCCTACCATATAACTACAAGGGAGACCCTTTCATTTTCACTTGATAACTATTATTGTGCTTGGTAAACGATACTTTACTAAGCAGCATTAAGGCCCAAGTTAAGTTATTGATCTGAACTAATCAATTGTAGCAAGGAAATGATTTAACTCTTTTGCTCAAAAACTGTCCGTTTTTTTTTCTACACACCTTCATTAAGGTGGCTCGATACAGTTTTTCAGGGCCAATACCTCCCAAGTTTGAGCATAAACTCATAGCCATAAACAAAGTTTTGGAAAAATTGCCACCACAGTTGTATTAGATAAAGATGAAAATTTGTTATGATTAGGGTTGCAACGGCATCGGATTTGTTATAGCAACGAAATGACGCTATTACCTATTTTACTTGCAGCAGTGTATCTCGGCACTGAGAACTGTTCTTCCAAAATCGTTCAAAGGAGCTTTTTCCGCCAATAGCCGCCTCGATGTTCGTGAAGTTTAAGCGAAATCTGTAAGAGCGTTATCGAGATATTTTGGGATGAAGTTTTTATGATTAGAAACACAGTAAAAAATGGACAATATTGTTGTTTGGCCGTTATCTGTAGAAAATGAAGCGCTTTTGACATGGAATTTCACCTGATAGTAGTTTCAATCTTTTTAAAAACATGTGTGAAGGATCATGGAGATAGCTCCAGCCGATTGCTAGAAAGAAGGGTTTTATTAGTATGTATCGAAGCGCTCTTGTTAGCGGTTTTGTAAACATTTTGGTCTTCTTTTAAAAATTAGCAAATAATTTTTTAAACCGCTCGATAGATTTTTTTAAAAATTTAAGATTCTTGAGATTAGCCAACCTTTCTTTTATATGACCTTTTAGTTTCAAGATTATTGATACATTGTAAGGCAGTAAAATAAGGGCTACTGACTCGTTACTTTTTTATCGGAAGTTTCGTTATTACAAGTGAAAGCCTCTCATTATTCAAGGCATTGTCCCCAAGTTTCATTTTCACGTGAACAACATTAACTAACAATGCATTTGACATATGCAAAAGTGCTAGCTATTGTTATGCGCGAAAATATGAAACTTGAAGACAATACCCTGAATAATGAAGGCTCACATTTGTAAACACAAAATTTCTGCCAAAATATTGGCGAATTGTAGCCCTTATTTTACTGCCTTACAATATATCAATAATCTTGAAACTAAAGGGTCATATAAAAGGAAGGTCAATCTCAAGAATCTTATTTTTTTTTTAAATCTATCGAGTGATTTAAAAATTATTCGCTAATTTGTTAAAGTAGACCAAAATGTTCAAAAACCGCTAACAAAAGCGCCTCGATACATACTAATCAAATCCTTCTTTCTAGCAATCGGCTGGACCACGGTCTTTCACACACGTTTTTAAAAAGATTGAAACTACTATCAGGTGAAATTGCATGTCAAAAGCGCTTCATTTTCTACAGATAACAGCCGAACATCAAGATTATCCATTTTTTACCGTATTTCTAACCACAAAATCTTGATCCCAAAATATCTCGATAACGTTCTTACAGATTTCGCTTAATCTTCACGAACATCGAGGCGGCTATTGGAGGAAAATGCTCCCGTGAATAATTTTGGAAGAACAGTTCTCAGTGCCGAGAAATACTTCTGTAAGTAAAATAGGTAATAGCGTCATTTCGTTGCTATGACAACTCCGATGTCATTGCAACCCTGATCATTAAAGATTTTCATCTTTATCTAATACAACTGTGGGGGCAATTTTTCCAAAACTTTGTTTATGGCGACGTAGTTTATGCTCAAACTTGGGAGGTATTGGCCTTGAAAAATTGTATCGAGCCACCTTAGGCCCTAAGAAGGGCCAAAACAGAGTGAAGATGATTTAGCTACAGACAGTTTTGCCGAATATAAAAGATTTATAATCTAAATAGTACAAACGTGCTTCTTCACAGACTGAAAAAGTATCAGTTAGCATGTTACTCACAGCTTTTTGCCTAAATTTATAATAGCTAGCCGTCATTTGGTTTTGTTTCGCAGCTTTTTGTCTCAGGCTGGGGATGACAGTGGCTGTTTCACGTTTACTAATATTGGTGTACCATGCACCTGCCTAACTGGCTACCACCCTTACAATGTAAGTTCAACTTCTGTATTCAGTGGAAACAAATGGAAACACGAACTAAGAACTGACCCATCTCTAGTCTATTATCATGCATTTACTTAAGTGGTTGCAGAGCTCTTAGACTAAATGTAAAGCGGGCAGGGTTTTGTTGATAATGGGTTAGTTATAGAACGAAACAGTATGGAAATTTGGAGAGAGCTGGACCAGTTGATGTTCCCATTGCTTCAGGTGTGCCCTAAGGCTGTGTAGCACTCTTTTAGCGACTTCCTTCTGACAACGTTAGGTTTTCTTCTGGTTTACATGTACCTTGTGCAAATGTCACCTTTCTTTCCTGTCTCAAAAAGATAGTCACTCGGGAAAAAAACAACAGGAAGAAGAAACCTCTGACCCTCAACAAGAGCGAAGAGAGAGAGAAACATGAGAGCATTGGTCTGTTTTATAAGTTACAGCGATTTCAAACCTATCTTCATCCCTCGCCTGTTATTTTATTACGATACCATTCTAAATTGGCAAAAATATGTTGAACCCAATTCGATTGCATGACCGAAAATTACTTTGAAAATGGTGAACTAAACTGCTCTACAGCGTAAATTGAAATACTATCTTTACATAGCATATTTCTGTTCTGCATTACGTCATAAAAGTTACCTTACACTTCCTTTATGTTGCATCCCCTCGGAGATTCATTCTGCCTTGGAACTTTTGCTCACGGTTTTGTTATCCTGTCGCCTCGCAGCCTCGCGAAGACGCAAGGCTACTTGTTGGCTAAAATATGGATATTATGGTTTTGAGATCATATACCAACCATAAACTTGGTTAATAACCGCAAATTTTTTCAAGTAACAAGTTGATATATTTTACAAGCAAAACGTTTTTCCCGATTTCAAGACGCTTTGAATTTAATAGTCTTCTCTCTACTAACAGGTCTCAACCAACTATTACGCGGCGCTCGCCAAACTTTGGCTGCAGATGACCTTCAATATAGCAGGCTCGATGTTTATTCCTTATGACGTGGTTCGTTACGCAGACACCTTGTGTGCTTTCGCAAAAAACCTGTCGACAACTTACAATGGCACTTTGAGAGTAAATAATATTACACTGGGTATGTTTTGTTGAACTCAGTTACTTTTAAATTTTGAGAACAAACTATAAATCAAAACTCCTTGTTCTTTTTTTATTATTATTATTATTAATGTAACTTTTTATTGAGGATGTTTTTTTTCATCCTCGAATTTCAAATCTATCTATTTATGACGTCTTTTCTACAGAGGTTTTATTGAAAGCTGCTGAGGTTTTCCAGGCGGCAGCAAAAACATATCAGAAATGCTTACATTCAGTGGACAAGACAAAGTAAGAACCAGTAAGGGCTGAAGTATGAAAAACACGATTATTGTAAAAGACAGAGATCTGTTTTATCGTCCACATTTTAATGAAAAAATTATATACATTTTCCGGAACGTTTAACCCTTGCGCAATGAAATTCATGGGAAAACGTAGTTCAACTCAGTTCGGTTTATTACTAAAGGGGGCTTTCGTCAAGCGAGTAATTATGTTAAGGAAACAACAAAAGGATGTAGTGGATAGGGTAGGATTGTTGTTGTCGTTGTTGTTTAGTAGTAGTAGTTGTAGATATTCTGAAGAATTATATTTCCCCGCTACTTGATATAGGAAATGTTTTTAGAACAGAAATATCTCAATAAAATAAACTCCTACATGTTTTCATCATTTGTAGTGTTTTACAAGTGCGAGTGGCAAATGATCACCTTCTTCAGTTGGAGAAAGCATTTATAAGTAAGGGTATGTTTCCTGACATGCCATTCGTTGGGTGAGTACTATATCTACTCCTTTTTTTTGATAACGTTATCGCCAGATGGACCTTTGGAGTCCAACAGTTTTTTTCGGCCGAAAACTATCTCCAAAGTAGCTATTATAAAAACTAAGAGTGCAACCATTGTTTTTTTTTTTCTTCTCCTCTTTTCCTTCTAGTCGCTCTTTTTTTTTCTCCTTTCCTTTTTTTTTTCGTTACTATGATATTGGAGCTTCTTGGGCTCAAGAAACGTGCCTTTTGACCCTTTTTCACACACATGGCGGCAAATTTCGTTAGGTTGGTTTTCAAAAAATCGGTTTGATATAGATGCTGAATGTTTAATTTCGCCTAAAGAAGATAGACTTCGAAAATGACAGGGTCATAGTGTCTATTCTATATTACGATCTGCGAAATCTTTATCGTCTCGTGCTTTCTATGGCCTAAGAAAGTTTCAGTTGAGTTTTGGACTCCGCACAGTTATATATATAACCCAGAAAATAAACTTCTGTTTTGCTGACATATAAGTTAACCATAATGACCTCATAGGCGGGTTGGGGGCAAGAAAACGAGGGGGCGGCCAAGCCTCAATAAACGCGTTTGTAGCGAGAAACTTTGAACTCACATGTCCAGACGGCATCACATATTTTTTGGTCGGGCAATATTAGGGCTCCAAAGATTCCAACGTACGCCTAATTACAGTAATCTGATGTTAAAACGCTCAGTGTTCTGACTCTTAAGGACTTATATACTAGGAGTCTGATAAAAAAAATCAAACATATATTTCATAACAATAATAATAATAATTTATAATAATAAGGGCATAAATTTCGGTTTTTCTTGTGTTTTTTTTTTTAGACACGTGATACTTACGCCGAGTTATTTCACTGCGGCGACGGACAACACTTTTCCAGGCATCATAGATTCCATTCGCGTTGCTCAAGAAAGTGGCATTAAAAATGACTGGGAGAAAGTCCAACAGCAAATATCAGTTGTAGCATATGCCTTCCGTACAGCTGTTTCATTTTTACAACCTCCGGATATTTAAACAATGCCAAAGCTACATTTGATCACAGTCAACAAAGGAGCACGAATTTCCCAGTCATATCTATGCTGACAAATTTTGTGGCAGAAATAGACAGCTTGTAGCATATTTAGCTGTGTCAAAAGTATGTTATCACGACTGAAGTTGTTTTGCAAGAAAAAAGAGTTACAATGGTGCAAACACTGTCACACATTTGTGTGCTGTATTACCGCCAGCCAAGATAGCCGTGGTTAAAGGGGTTCAAGGTCAAACGTCTTTTATTTGTATACTTTTCACGTCATGCGTGCAAAATTGCAACATTATCTAGCAAAAAGAACAGAATCCAGGAAAACACGAGCCTATAAAGTAATACGCGATAATATTCTAGACAAAGGACTAAAGTTAGCTTGTTGCTTTGGATTACAATGTCAGAGGTACTCCGAAGACTAATAACGAGTGCCAATCGTTATTACAGAAAGAGACAAAGAGAATGACCATTATTCATCGCATTCACTTAAATAGTAACTACGAACAAGAGAGAATTCTCTCTTGGAACGAATGACTGTTGACTTAAAAAGGGATGCTTTTTAGTAAAATTAACAAATTAAGAACGGCCATTTCTTAAATACAGCAACTAAAAGGAAATTATGTGAAGGTTAAGAGATAAATTATACTCTAGCCTGTGCTAGGCTGTCGGTCAGCGCAGACGACCAAAAAAAGAGAGCGAGAGTGAAATAGTGAGCGAGATGAGCGAAAAACGGCTGTAAGAGAGAAGTAGAGAGTTTGTAAGCATCTTGTCAAACACCTAAATCCCCCTACTACCCCGCCCACTTCCCGAAAAACCGTTTCTCGTGTCCAAACGTCAAATGTCAAAGCGTCAAAAGGTGCGGCGTATGCCTGTAGTGCGGACGGACGGTGTCTCAGGCGGGCGGTCGGTCGGTGTACGGTCAGTTATGTGCATTTCAAAGTCAATTCGCTACCTCTTATTTCACTACGACAACCTATTCAATCGGAAGTGTTATTCCTCATTTTAGAGTGAAGAAATTTTCTTAATAAAACTCATAGTAGTTGATATTATCCAGTAATTAAGCTTGTACCTTGCTTGGATCCGTAACAACGAAGTCAGTAACTAGACTGCGATGAACACTCAGCCATGATGGAACCTTGAAGGAACCCTACACAAAATCGCTCATCATTTTTATAATAATTAATTGATTACAGCTCGTCTCTTACTATTGGACGACAAAGGCCTAAGGTATAGTAAGCGACGACCGATTAGACCCTGTATACGGCCGATATGGATACCTTCAAAAAAGATAGAGGACTAGACGTGGAAGAGTTAGGTTGAACGATAACCCGACAAGTTATCATTGTTCAAGGATACCATAGGGTTAACCTGTGTGGAGAACATGGGGACGGGTAAGGAGAAGGGGAGGGGATTATAGAGGGATTAAGGAGACTCCTGCAATAAGGAACCCTATATTGCTAAACGGATAAGATAAGGACAAGAGGAGAGGGGAGGGGGGGAGGGGATTATAGAGGGGACTAAGGAGACTCCTGCGATGAGGAACCCTGTATTGCTAAACAGATAAGATAAGGACAAGAGGAGGGGGGAGGAGAGGAGAGGGGAGAGGAGAGGAGAGAACATTGATCTGCTCCCACGTCCTACCTCTCCCCTCTCCTTCATGCGCTTGCTACGCAGACTACACTTGCATACAGCTTGTAGTACATGCACTGAACTGAAGCGTTTAGGTCGTTTATAATACATTTAACAGATATCTACCTCAAAACTCTTTGTCGTCCGCGTTGGTCCATATGGGCCCATGCATATCATTCTCCCTTGACCCATTAGGCTTTCCATTCTAGCTATTAAGATGGTAATTGGCAACATTAGCGAGGATAGAGCTTTCCACAGGTACATCATTTAGCAAATTTTGACCAATCTCAAAGCACCTGAGAGCTCAAGTAGACTAAGGCTTGGTTCTTTACAAATTCCTCAAAATTTTGAAGGGGGCTGGTCTAATGTAAAGTTTATTTTTTTTAAGATATCCCACGTCTAATAAATTAAGACTAATCATAACTAAGAAATCTTCGAAGTTCATTTGAAAAACTATTTATAACTGCATCACGTGACCAGCCACGCCCTGTTTTATCTAGAAATCCTTTAGTTCGAAATGCCCACTATGTAGAAAGCAAACCGTTTTCCTTTTGTAAATGTAGGTCCAAACAGTGGCTACCGATAGTCTTGTTGTAAAAAAGATTGGAATGAGACGAAAGTGTCCGTAATTAGGGGGGTTGAATTAGGAGAAAATTTAAGGGCTTTTCTTTTCCAGGGACAAAAAATGAGGTGTCTGTATTAATTAAGCGGCTTTCCTCAGCAAAAAGTACCCAGCGATTTGACAAAAAACCACTTTTCATCATAAAACAACCAAATCTGGCCATTTACTGTAAAATCAGGTGAAAAAATTGGCAAAAGATGATTTTTCGGTTTTTTGATTAAAGAGGGGTTCGATTGTACTGTTGCCTTGTCCTACAAACTGCTCAGTAGACCTTTACGCGGCTCGGATGATCACTGCACATAATGATGGTCCATTCTCCGAGACGAGACGTAAAAATAGTGTCCTCAATTAGTACAAGCGTACCAAATAAATTATTTTACACTTGAATGAAGTAAACTGGTAAATTTAACGTCAACACATGACGGTCTCATTGACAACGATAAATTTGAAGAAAAAAAAACATTCTTCATATTTGATTATCCTTTAATGCATTTTCAACAAAACGCTATACAATTCGGTAAATATATATGTTATAATTTAACGGACCTGAAGATCCTGATGAGAAAAAAAATGGGACTTGAGCTGAGGGCGCGGGAAAAATACTTTTAAAAATACACTAACTAAAAACTAGCAACTGTTGGAAAGAAAATGAAAAGGTGTACAACATACAATTTTGATAACAAAAAATTGAACAACCTTATTAAACTACAATCGGCAATTAAATGAGACTACAATAGATTTAAATGAGATTTATTTCTAAAAGAAATAAATGGTTTTATGCTTAATGTGACTGATCATAGCGGAGCTCCCGCGCGCGCGAAGCGCGCGCGCAGCGGAGCACCATGGGTAAGAAAATTTGGTAAACTATCCATCCCAGAAAATTTGGTTATGACGTAGCGTACGCCCGTCCGTACACACACTTCATGTAAGCCGATGTCAAATGTCACAATAGATCTTGCACAACTTGACTAGCCTCCTAGTTATGTAAGCCATCCGTATGAGTACGATTAGATTGACAGCTGTCAAAATCAGACATCCGCTGACAATTATCACATGACCGTCTCGCGGGCTCAGATAAAAGACCAGTCGTTTTGCCCCTATATATAAGCTGATATAATATGTCACACTTACCAATTCAACATAAAAAGGAAACTACGCCGGGCAAGGCTGTCAGTTGGCTGACAGTAGTTTAAAGTTACATTGGCAGGCCAAATTAAGGTCAATTGACAGCTGTCCAAATAGGACATGTGCAGACCTCTATCAGAAAACTAATAACGAGGGCTCAGGTTCGGTCAGGTACACGATCTGGCATTTTCCACTACATGCCGGACGGAAATGTCCTACTCACACTAGTAGTCTGTTAATTCGAATATTCGCCATTCTAATGAAGGTTAATTGACAGCTGTCAAACTAAAGTACACGCTGACCATCATCACCTGAGTGGATCGCGGGCTCATTTTTCTATCTATTGAGGTCACGTAGTGTTTAAAGTTTTGCGCTGATATTTTATTTGATCACGGGCTCAATTCGAAGTCCCATAGCTAAGGAAATCTACCCGTCCCAGAAAATTTGGTAATCACATGACCGAGCGACCGAGCGACCGAGCGACCGACCGTCCGTCCGCACCACAGGCATACCAATGTTTACTCTCACACTTTCTAGGTACTTTGGGAGCCCAGGAGAAAGCTGATTGCACATCAATGTTGTCATCAATTGACAGCTGTTAAAACAGGGTATCCGCTGACCACTATCACCTGACCGAATCGCGGGCTCAGGTGTCGACCCATCGAGGTTGAGTATTTTTTTGAACTTATCCGCTGACAATTTACTGGTTTTCAAATGATCGCAGGTTCACGTTTACTTTTGTTTTAAATTCATATCAAATATGTTGTGTTTATGTCAGTATCGCCCCGCACTATTATGATTTTGATTTCAAACTGACTTCAGACGCAAAAATTCAGCCAGTTTTTTTAAAATACAGGCGGGGAAGACCTTTTCTTACCATGGTCACGTGTTGGTCACGCTCCACGTCCAATTTTTATGCTCTGATTGGTTAAAATTTGACAGGTGAGTTCATGCGTAAAATTTATGCAGCATCTTGAAAGTTGTTTACTTTGACAGCTGAAGCTGACAAAGTTTTGAGTCAACTTGTGATGTTTTTAGCTGTCTTTTTCCACTGGATGTACGAAATGAAATACAGCTGCTATCAAGAGTGTTCTCTTATTCATGGCTGGTTTGTTTATTGGGTTTTTGGTTGAAAAATGCGTCGCTTGTCAAAGCCGATAATCCGATTTCGGATGGCATCGTTTTTGTTTTTCACCTTGCTGGATGCGTACGAGAATTATAAAGGCTCAAGCGATCCTTGCCTTATTTGATAGCTTTCAGGAGCTGCATCTCGAAATATGGTAAGCCTGAGTAATTATTGTATTTAATCTAATTTCATGGAGTCCAGCTGCTCCGTTTATGAAGCTAGTTTATGCACGTTTGTAGTAAGATTTGACTGAGACACTGATGTCGGTCGTTGCGTTGGGGGTTAGTTGCGGTCGTTTATGCTAATGAAATGCCATTGCTTATTGGTAACATCGAATTTTACATCCGATCGACCATTAATTTTTTATGTTTTCAGTTACACTGGCGTGTATGCTAGTCCGTTCGGTGTGCGTAGCACAGTTTCGTTGTCCCTCAGACCGGTTGTGCCTCGTGTTCTTCAGCTACTTGTATCGCTGGTGCCAACTGGCGCTATATTTGAAATCAGTAACACTCGCCCGATCTTCAGTTGCCTGGAGCTGGGTCTCTTTGTTTATGATCTTGTTTTGTGATTTGGAAAGACACTTTATTTATTTATAATTATTTTGAGTTTACCTTTATGCAATTTGAGCATTTTTGACCTTTGGACGCAGCTCATATGTATAATTAATATTACAGTATTATAAAAATACAAAAAAAAACACAAAAAAAAAAAACAACAACAACAGCAACAGCAACAACAAAACAAAGCCAAACAAAACGATGCGTTATTAAACCCTACAGGCTAAAACTTGCAACCATTCTAACAAAGTTACCTCAGAGGTACAGTGTACTGTATCAGCATATCAGGTTTATCGTTTGCTGTTCATATGTCAGTTTTGTCTGCATATTGTGTTTTTATCCTGTTGCATTGTGTATCGTTGTGTTCTGTTGTTTTCCTTTAGTCGCTGTCGGCGACATTCTGTCTGCCAGTGCTTACTTCTGGGCCGTTTTTTTTTTTCAGTGTGAGGCTTTGTTCCTCCACTTGTATTTTAGGCGTTGACCTCATTTTGTTGAGGTTTTGTCCTCATGTTGTATCAAGGCTTTGTCCTTGTTTTTTTTTTTTTTTTTTATATTGAGGCTTCGTCCTCATATTTTATTTTGAGGCTTTGGCCTCGTATTACATTATTTATTATTTTGGCATTTATAGGGGAGTTTTTTGCGTCGACTTAATGTCTGACAGACTTTCCCTGCCACATTTTTATTGTGTTATATAGTGGATTCGTCCATTATTTTTATTTATTACATTGAGGCTTTGTCCTCATATTCTATTTTGAGGCTTTGGCCTCGTATTATATTGAGGCTTTGTCCTCATATTTTATTTTGAGGCTTCGTCCTCGTATTATATTGAGGCTTTGTCCTCATATTTTATTTTGAGGCTTCGTCCTCGTATTATATTGAGGCTTTGTCCTCATATTTTATTTTGAGGCTTCGTCCTCGTATTATATTGAGGCTTTGTCCTCATATTTTATTTTGAGGCTTCGTCCTCGTATTATATTGAGGCTTTGTCCTCATATTTTATTTTGAGGCTTCGTCCTCGTATTATATTGAGGCTTTGTCCTCATATTTTATTTTGAGGCTTTGTCCTCATATTTTATATTGAGGTTTCGTCCTCATTATTTTATGTTGAGGCTAGGTTCCTCAGTTTGAGGCTTTGGTCCTCATTGTTCTAGGCCCCTGTTCCTTTGTTTGTACTGCTTATTTGATTTGTTTGCAGTGATATGTGTGTGGTTCTGTTGTTGTATTTTTGTCTAGGGTAACCAGATGCCAATATTATTTGGTTTGAATTTCTATTCACATTTTTTGCCTTTTTTGTCTATTTTTTAGTCTTTATTCATGCAATCCGTTATTTTGGTTTACATGCAGCTACATTAACTTTAATCTCCGGTTTTGTTGGCTCCCCTGTTTTGATATGTGTGGACATTACAGTCTTGCATTTATTGTGATGAGACACTGTTATACGTTGCTTTATGCTTTACTCTCCACGTCACATCAGTGCTTTTAGCTTTGTTGCTTCTGAGGAATTTACGGTTTATTTGTTTTGTTTGGGAGATCCTGATTGATTTATTAATTGGTTACACATTGTTCTTTAATGGTAGCACATTCTGGCTTTTTTAAAGAAGTTGTTTTTATAGTTTTTTCATTTTACTGCAGGTGCTAAGGTATACACATGCAGCTCCCTTTCATGAACGCCTTTTGAATGAAGCCAGTCTTGAGCAGAGTACCAACCAGTTTTATCCAACCATCTTCAGCTTTCCCTTGGCATCTCTCTTAAGACAGTCAATAGCTCTGCATTCTCTTTGGTTCCTCAATTCAGTTCAACATAGTATGCAAGAAATGTTCCAAAGAGTTGTACACATTCTGCTGATCAGTTTTCCAGGAGTTGCATCTCTAGTGTCGGGCTACTCAAGAGCAGCTGCTGCGTCCCTTTGGCACGTGGCACCTACGTGTACATCTACTTGGGCAGAACTTTCCTCAGGCAACTTTGGCTTGCTGGGCATTGTGATTGGGTATACATGTAGCTCAAGTGTATAGGACATGTATGTCATTTGATACTTATGTGCAGGACATATGGGCAGTGACATTGTAATATGTAGAATTCTCACCACATGAGTCAGGGTCATTCGGCCATCTTACAGTATATTGATTTTTTCACTTTTAAATTCACCTGTTAGTTTCCTAGGTGATTTCTGCTTACAGTATAGTTTCAAGGTGACTGTGTGAGCAGGGGCCATACAGCCATCTCACAGATTTTCATTTGAATCAGTTACATCAGTGAGTTACGTCAGACTTTTTATTAGTATCATTCAGGGTGACTGTGTGAGCAGGGGCCATACAGCCATCTCACAGATTTTCATTTGAATCAGTTACATCAGTGAGTTTCGTCAGACTTTTTATTAGTATCATTCAGGGTGACTGTGTGAGCAGGGGCCATACAGCCATCTCACAGATTTTCATTTGAATCAGTTACATCAGTGAGTTTCGTCAGACTTTTTATTAGTATCATTCAGGGTGACTGTGTGAGCAGGGGCCATACAGCCATCTCACAGATTTTCATTTGAATCAGTTACATCAGTGAGTTACGTCAGACTTTTTATTAGTATCATTCAGGGTGACTGTGTGAGCAGGGGCCATACAGCCATCGCACAGATTTATTGTAATCAGCTACATCAGTTAGCTATTTCAGACTTTTGATAAGTATAATTTTGCATGACTGTGTGAGCAGGGGCCATACAGCCATATCACAGATTTCCAAATTTAATCCGTCCATTATGTCACTGAGCTATGACAATTTAGAGTAAATTGTTATTATTTAAATTCATGTTTACTCTGTGAGCAGGGGCCATACAGCCATCTTACCGATTTCATTTTAATCAGTTACATTAACAAGCTATTTCAGCTTTTTGATAAGGGAGCAGGGGCTATACAGCCAGATCACAGTTTTTTAAATTAAATCATTTCATTATGTCACTGAGCTATGACCATTCAGCCTAAATTGTTATCATTTAAATTCCTGGTGACTGTGTTAGCAGGGGCCATACAGCCATCTTACTGATTAATTTTCACTTCTAATCATTTCAACCTGGTTTAACTTTACAGCTTTTAAACACGTTTGAGCTTCGTATCGATGTGGCATTAGTGAGGCCGATATTATAAGTTGACTGTGTGAGCTGACAGGCTATGCAGCCATTTCCTTTATTCTAGCTACAGTAGCCCATTTCTGTTGGTTACATCAATCCACTTCTGTATCCAAGACTTAGGAAAACGTTACTTAAAACTCATTTGCATATATAGGCCATTTTATTCCCATCTAGTGTCCAGTGCTTAGTGAATAAGTGCAATTTATGATGGCTGTGTGAACAAGGGCCATACAGTTATCTCATTCATTTTCACTTTTAAACTGTTGGTTAACTTAAGTGATTCACACTTTTTAATCTGTATCAGATTCAATGACAGTGTGAGCAAGGGCCATTCAAACTTGTACATTTCTGTTGGTTACACTGATCCATTTCAGTAAGCAGGGCTTGGTAAACAGCCTTACCATTCTATTTCTATATGTTTACGTGCATAACCTCCACTGAACTAAACTGGTGGAACTAAGCTGTAAGTGACAGTGACAATGAATGTATACAATGTCCTATTGCTATGGACACACATGAGCCGTTATGGCGCTAGTTGACGCTATTGTTGTAAGGTGTACACGGTTGGATGATTATAATACATGTACCCGTACGAAACTTGCAGCGCTGTACAGCGCCACAAAATCGCTTCAAAATAGCTGTACAGCTAAATTACAGCTGTTCAGCAGCCTTTTAGAAGCCAAACAGCAGCTTCATTCAAGTTGCAGCGGGCTGCAAAAGCGCTGTGCAGCCTTTGAAGGTTCTTTGAAGCTCTCGGCAGCGGTTTTGCAGCGCAGTTGCCGACTTTCAAACGCTGCGAAGTAGCTGCAGTAACGATACAATTCAGCTGCGGTCGATCTGACTTTCTTGAGCGCCAATAACATGAATCGCCAGATAAAGCCTTGGCACAGATTACGGCTTTTATAACGCGAAAACTTTGACTGTACCTCTAAGAAATGTGAGTAAGCTTGAGCGCAAGGAAGATGACTTATTGAATAAACCTCCAAATTCTATGCTTTCAATAAAATTTATTCCGTGACCGGCAAGTGTGGGAATGTTATCGCTAATTCCCTGGAGACATTCTAGGCCATAATCTAATTGGTCGGTCCTTTTGCATGAGATCCCATTACATCCCTAGACAAACACAGGATTGCCCAAACATTTGCGACCGTTGAATGAAAGGCGCAAACATTCTAAGTTTTTCTACATCTAGTTCTGTTTCGAGATGGAAGTTCTGTTGATGTTTTTGGATGGAACAGCTCAAACGTATTTGCAAACAACGCACTGAACAGTGACTTCTACGCTAAGTATCGACGAATCGAACCAGAGCAAGCAACACAGATACAAGAATCTCAGATGGGGTTCGCACTTACAAGATTCTTATACGCTTGTGGTAGTGTTCGTTCCTAAGTCCATTGTAAAATTGAAAGACGACCAAAGTAAAATTGGGTTGATTTCTTTCATGAAAAAAGTGTAGAAGATCGTGGATCATGAACAAAACGTCAAGGTGAGCAATGTCCAGCTTAGCCCGTTGCAACGAATCAAAATTATCATTTGCCTGCTGGCCGTGTAAACTTTATGTAGAACAATCGCTGTTATTCTCTTTATTTTAAAAAAAGATTATTTTCAATGTCTGCATGTTAACGGATGTTCTTACATTCAGATGAGTGACCGTGATTGCTAAATATTTACAAAGTGAGACTGTTGGAGATTTGTTCTATGTCACGTGCTTTTGTAACGTGTACGCGTGGATACTAATAAAGTATAAGTTGCATTTTGACTTTCTAGTCGTTTTTACTCTGCTACTAAGGTCTTGTCAACTCCTCTACCATGTATCGTGATTATTGTATTATTGGAGCCTACATTTCTTTTTTTTGTACTAACGAGTGGTGGGCCATTACCGGTAACAACATTCTTTGTTTTTTCGAAGCCACTTTGCAGCGCAGATCGTGATTTAGGAATTTTCTGCACCGCTGCAAAAGCGCTGTTTATCGCTGTCAAAGGGCTTTCCACTGCAGTCAAAATTTGCGGCTGCTGCAGCCCAGCGCTTTTACAGCTCTTTTGTAGCGCTTCTTGAAGCCATTCTGCAGCGCTGCAGCAGCGCTGCTCGTTTCGTACGGGTATATTCATCTCAGCTCTCGCACATTGACCTTTTTTATTTTTAATGTGGTATCTTTCTTACCTTTAACCCCCAGAGGTTTTGTGTGACTGCATTGGTTGGGGGATACGTTCCCAATTTTTCCCATGTGGTTTTTCGGGTTTTCGTATCAGGCGGCGCACACCTTTTTCCATTGTACATTTTGATTTGTAGGTACCAGTAGTTTCTGTTGGCGGTCGTCTTGCTTTGGCCTCGGGTGGGGCGGCCCTTTCACTCGTTCCTTGCTCTGGGCTGTGGCGGGTGTGCCCTCACCTTTGCTGGGATAATGTTCTTATGTATCTGGTTTTCCCAGCTTTATATGCTTTAATTTAATAAACGGCCACTCCCGTGGCCAAAATATCCCATAATGGGTTTGTGATTATTTGTGTCCCAGCAAACAGAGCTCACCCAAAGCGAGACTCCGCCAACATCAATAACTTTCGTAATATGTAAAGGAACATGAAGCATAAATGAGATTTATTTCTAAAAGAAATAAATGGTTTTATGCTTAATGTGACTGATCATTATTGTATTTCTCCAGCTACCAGCAAAGGAGGGTTTCCTGTCATCCGGGTGATTTGTCACGAAAGTGTCATTTATGTCACGGGTCATGTAGGTCACAGAAGCGAGGCACAAGGCCTCCTTCCTCGCATTACAAGACAGTCAGAAACATTTTTCCCTCCCTTCCCTCCCGTTAGCTTTATTTTACCCTAGGGAGTGGCGGGTGTGCCCTCACCTTTGCTGGGATAATGTTCTTATGTATCTGGTTTTCCCAGCTTTATATGCTTTAATTTAATAAACGGCCACTCCCGTGGCCAAAATATCCCATAATGGGTTTGTGATTATTTGTGTCCCAGCAAACAGAGCTCACCCAAAGCGAGACTCCGCCAACATCAATAACTTTCGTAATATGTAAAGGAACATGAAGCATAAAAAAGGATTACAAAATATAGTTACAAGTTGAATGTCATTTATCAGCTATTATTACAGCTATTTTACAGCCACGATTATATAGTTTATTGTTACATTCAAAAAATTGAACAACCTTATTAAACTACAATCGGCAATTAAATGAGACTACAATAGATTTAAAAAAGGATTACAAAATATAGTTACAAGTTGAATGTCATTTATCAGCTATTATTACAGTTATTTTACAGCCACGATTATATAGTTTATTGTTACATTCAAAAAATTGAACAACCTTATTAAACTACAATCGGCAATTAAATGAGACTACAATAGATTTAAAAAAGGATTACAAAATATAGTTACAAGTTGAATGTCATTTATCAGCTATTATTACAGTTATTTTTACAGCCACGATTATATAGTTTATTGTTACATTCACAGAAAATACAAACTACGCGTGAGAACAACCAAATGCCTCCCCCTCCCCCGCAACTAGAAAAGGTTAACAGTGACAAATACCTCATCAGATGGTGTTGTTCGAAAAATTACGGTTTCTTATTCTAGATTTGAGCAATTTGAACCGTACAACAATAATACCACTGGTAAGATCATATTATAACTGGTCAAAAACCTGGATTCGGTTGTTGTTCATATCACACACAACTATCCTTCCATCACTAAGATTTGCTGCAGACACTGGACACTTAAACTCTCCTCTCTCACTACCTTCACTTCCAAACTTTGAAACGACCTTTCCACTCAGTTCAAATACCTGAACTCTGTGATTTCCTGCATCACAGACCATTAACAATCCCTCTTTGTTCACCGACAAGCAAAAGGGCTCATTGAACTCTCTACCCTTGTTTCCCTGTTTTCCAAATTTAAAACGAAAGTTCCCCTCCAGATTAGACATTTTAACGAAATGATCACCAACGTCTGAGACTAAAATATTGACCGTGTTGGATGCAGTGAAAGGGACTGACCAAAGAACCTGCTCCACCAAATTTGCGTAAATACTCGCCACTACAAGAGAATATCTTGATTAATTTGTTACCTCTATCAGCAACAATAATATCACCGTTGCAGTTTATTGATAAGCCTAGAGGGTATTGAAGCTTATTACTACCATTTCCTTGTTTACGAAACTTACTAAGAAAGTTACCGTTCCGATCAAAGATTTGCACCCTGTGGTTCAAACAGTCTGCCACTACAATGTTGCCAAGACTATCAAAAGCGATCCCTTCAGGGCACTGAAACTCACCATTATTCAGACCCTTCCTACCAAACGATCTTAAGTGGGTACCGTCACTACTAAACACTGAAACCCTGTGGTTCCAGAACTCAGTCACAGCAATTTCATCCTGATCATTTACTGCCATCCCCCAAGGCCCCTTAAGCATTCCAACAGACTCACCTTTTTGTCCAAATGACAGCACAGATCTGAAGCGCCTGGTTTGTACCCGGGTCTCAAGAGGATTGTCACGATTATTTTCCCTTTTATTCCCAGCAATTACTTTACTAGTACTTTCTTTACCTTTAGCTCCTGATTGTTGCGCCTTAGTTTCGCTAAAAACAAATTCTACATTACCTATCCCCTCGCTCATGCTCAGAAGGTTAATCAGTTTTTCACTTTTGGTGAAACTAAACCGAGGAATACATTCAGTGTCACGGTTTTCTTGAGTACTTTGTTCCTGTAGGATTGAATCAAATGTTTCACTGAATCCAAGAATTTCAGTACTAAAGCTTCGTTTTAACAGAGTTTCAATTTGTTCAATTGCTAATTCAATTAATTTCACTTGTTTGTCCACTTCGTCTTTTTTCTGTGAGAGAGATTCGAGTGATTTTTTCGCTTGATTATCAATCGCATCAAAAACATCTTGTTTTCTCGTTTTGATGATTGCAATAATTTGGTCTACAAAAGACTGCACTTGGCTTTTTACCTCGGCTACTTTCGATTGAAATGCGATGCTTTTTTGGTTAAATTGTTCTACTTCCTTTTGTTTTTCCAGTACTTTGTCTTTCAAAGATTTTGTCATGGAGCTGATCTGTGTCTTACGTGCGTCGGTGGCTTCTCGCAAGGGCATCTTACCATGACCTTCATGAAGTGTTACAGCACAAGTGTTGCAAATGGCGACTTTACAGCCCTTGCAAAAGAGCTCCAACTCTTTGTTTTCATGGTGTTTCTTCTGACAAAATGCTGGTCGCTCTAATACAGCCTTGATGTCTTGATCTTGAAAATCTTTCAGCGCTAGCGTTCTGTGGTCTTTATTTTCTCGAATTATGTTATGTCCTACAATACATTCTTCACACCAGAAGGAACAACACTGGAAGCAATATAAGGTCTGGGCGCTCCGTTTTTCGCAGTTTCTGCATTTGACGTTGACTGTACTGCACTCTTTGATCGCCAAAACATCTAGCAAACTGTTTATTCGAAAACTGGTTGGAAGTCCGCTGGGATTTCCACTTCCAGAAATCTGAAACTGTCTCCTGCACTCGGGGCATGTAATTTTACCACGGACGCCGCTCGTTCGTTGAATTCTGTTCAGGCAATGAAGACAGAAACTGTGCAAACAAGGCAACTGCGTTGGATCAGTGAATGGACACATGCACACAGAACAGGATAGTTCATCATGAAGATTGTCCAGCAAGGTCTTTATATCCATGGAAAAGGTCGAAAACAAGGTTACTTTTTAAAAAATTTTCCTAGTTGTTGACGATCAAGGGAATGGCTTTGCGAATGAACAATGAAGTCTTGTCTTAACAAAATGGCCTTAGGGGTTCACTCTAAAGCAAGTAATCTTGCGGTGAAGGGAGAACTAGGACGTTTTAATCCTCTTCATCTTATTATTTACACTAGAATTTTTAAGTACTTCTTAAGGTTATTCACCCTACAAAATAACCAAATTTTAAGTAGCGCACCATAGGGATAAACATTCATGTAAATAATATAGGTAAGCGTTCATGGTTTACTACTGTAAAGCACCTATTACACTCCACTAAATTAACTGATTATAGTCCAAATCCGCCACATCTTGACTACAGGACGGAGAATTCCTCACCTGGTTAGAATGTTTAAAAGAAATTTGTTAATTAAAAACAATACCAGGTATATTGGTCGAAAAATTTGAACAAGAATAAATTTAACTCGTCAGTTGGAAATAAATTAAGTCTGTATAGTGAATTGAAAAACGAAGTCAGATTTGAATCTTATCTTGATTTAATAAAGAACGTTAAAACAAGAGTGGCAGAACCAAAACCAAAATGCGGATTTCTTGCCACTTGGTACCCATTGAATCTGGGCGCTACAAGAAGATACCCAGTGTTGAGAGGCTTTGCCCGTTTGTAATAGATCTGAAATTGGTGATGAATTCCACTACAGGGAAACCTGTATTAAGCGTACACCCTTGGGGAAAGCTGTAGTGTCCGCTTAATACAGGTTTCAATAGATAACGCCATATATGAGGTGTCAAATGCCATTCAAATGAACAGTGGAAACGTTTAGAATACTCACAGAGAGTAGACAATATACGTTTGCATGAATTTCTTTATCAAAGTGGACCAATTGATCATCATAGTATCTTAAACATAGAATGCAACTCAAATTTGAAGAAATCAGATAAGTGAAAAAACCCGGGGGGGGGGGGTACTGCCATATACGGGCTATATAGATATGTGCCACTCTGAAGGGTACTGTTTTCACGCAGTTTACTCTAGGATAGGGTACATAAATCAGGGCGTTTGGGTCTAGAATAGGGTATCATTTTTCAGGAAACTGATCCAAAAACAGCTACTCTGGGATAGGGGGGATTTGGGGAGTTTACTCTAGTATAGGGATGCAAAATTCAGCTGAACTAGCTCTGGAATAGGTTAAGAGTTTCAGGGTCCCAGCGGCACATCCCCACCCAGAAATTCCTAAAGTACCACCCCCCCCCCCCCCCCCGGGTGATAAAAGCTCTATACAAACAAAAGGAAATAGAAAACAATACTGTACTGGGAAACTAATCAAATAAGTTCGACAAGTCACGTTTTTTAATGTAAAAATCGAAAAAATTGTGGGTGGCAATTCGAGGCAATCTGTAGCATTTCCGGTGTCTGGTATGTTGGATGGTGGAATTTAATTACAAGTGTCCGTTTAATACGGGTTGGCAATAATAGAAATCACCATTTCAGGTACTTTTTAGGTGTCCACGTCCGCTTAATAGAGGTGTCCGCTTAATAAAGGTTTCATTTAAAGTAAATAAGGGAAATAAATTTGGGGACTTCGGCTACTGTCCGCTTAATAGAGGGTGTCCGCTTAATACGGTGTCACTGTATTTATTGAAATGTACTCACTCATCACTTTCTCATATAAGGGGGGACCTTCTTGGAGAGCCTATACTCGATGAATGAATGAATGAAGCTTTATTTAATCTCGGGTTGATGATGTTGCTTAGACCTCTAGCAAAGATATGCTAATAAGCCGAGAAAAAAAACAAATAAATAAAATATAATAGAGAAAGAAAGGGAAATCCAAAAACTTATATACAGTATAAAACCTAAAATTACGTAAGATAGCTATTTACAATAAAAAGCCTAATTACATAATAGAACATATTAGATATTATTGAGAATTAGCTAGAACCTTAGCTAGGGGACTGCTTTTTTAAAAGCTGACAATGTACTTTAGGGTTTCCTTCTGAACTATCAGTTGTCATAGACCTTTTCATGTTTTTTTTTTTAACTTTTTATATGGCCCAGTTAGCGAACATACGTCGACACTACTGAAAAGAACGCCTTGAAATAAGTAAAATTACCAAATTTGAAAGTGATACGTCTTTAGAGGGCGAAGATGCAGCTCCGAAAAGTAACGAAAATTTACAGACGTTTTTATGGTGGGGAGGGGGCGGGAGCAAGTTTTTACCCCCACCATACAAACGTGTCAAAAGTTGGAAAGAACCGTGAAATTAGGTCTCTTTTTTTACGGACACTTCGGCAAAGTGCTTTCTTTAGAATTAACTTTTTTTACAAATTTAAATTAGTATTATTATAGTACGAGTCAAGAATTAAGACAGTTTTATTCTCATTTGCTTTTAGGCTATTCCGGTGGGCCTCTTCTTTTATTGACATATTTGGCATGGATTCGGGGACAAGATTTTAAAAGTTTTTTTTTTTCTTCGTTTGTTATAAGTAGACAGTTGGTTTTGAAAATCTCAAAAGAGACGAGATTCACAGGGCGGCATAAAACTAAGTCAAATTCTTTTTTTCAAACTTTTACAATGTTCGGTGAAAGGAGCAATTATCAGAGATCATATTTTCGTTTGGCGAGGTAAAACAAATAAACTTGTATTCCACAAATCAATTAACCTTAGAGCACATTCATGTGACTTGTGAAGGAAAGGCTAAGTGATTTTAGAGAAAAAATAATTTGCAAACAGTCCAAGCTAAGAGTGAACTTAATCTTACATTGAGTTGATAGCCTTATATGTACACCCCAAAAGTAGCATAGCCATAATGGCTCTTGATCACAGAGATTAGGCCTGGAAAACAAATCAGGCCGAATTTTTTGCGCTCGACAAGTTTACTTTACAAAATCTTGCCAACAAGTCTGGGAACGTGTAAACCAACCTTTTATACTTTTTATACATCACATCTGAGGTGAAACAGTACCATGAGACGCTGTTTTTATCATACAGACCTCGGACAGAATGCAGTATTTCACAATTTTGCAATAACAAATCGCACTCATTCAATATTCAGGACGACCGAAGCACGCGTGGGCTTTTAGCGAAACCGTTAAAGAAATTTCCAAAATCACCAATACGACTAGCCGGTTCTCACTTTTTACAAGCGCCAAAGTCGACGGTTTAAATTAAGATTAATAGAGTTATACGCTTCAACATAATAAAGAATTTATTATGTTTATTTTTTATCTAATGGTTTCACAACGATGTGTAATCTTCAAAAGCGTTTGATACGCGTGGCATTTTGACTACTCCTGCCACAGGTGGCCCAAGCGTAATATGGGCCTGTGGTGACGTAATATGAGAGTTTGTATGGAAAAATAGAGTTCAAACTTAGATGAAATAAATGAAGTAAAAGCGATAAAAGTTATCAAGTAAGTGTAAATATTGTTACCTGGAGTCGTTGTCTTTGTTTTTACGAAGTTTCAGCGCGATTTGAGTACTTTTACATCATCTGACTTGACAGTGTAATAATAAGAGACAAGGTAAGACAGAATCGCTCGATCGATCTTCAAACCTGCTCAGAATCAGCTCCAAATTTCACGCGAAAAAACAAACACACTTACATTTTACGCCGCCGAATCCACAAAGTGGTACCTCAAGATCACCTTCCTGCAATCCGTTCCGGTAAACCTTGCGTTTGGATCGCATAACTCGATCGAAAAGATCAACTACAGTTCAAAAATCGGCGCCATTTATCCGTGACTAGTAAAAGTGTAACATTTCAACCGTTTTGTCGCTCGGCGGTGACTGGGCGCTAACGTCAAATAATAACTCACCGGGAGAGGGTGACACTACTTCGTTAAGACAAATCTCTACGCACCCACCTCCGAGCCAACCTCCGAGCAAGGTCGGCTTCTCTGTTTTGTTTTGTTGCTTTGTTCATTGGTCAGGTAAAAACAAAGAAGCCGACCTTGCTCGGAGGTGGGTGCGTAGAGATTTGTCTTAACGAAGTAATGTCACCCTCTCCCGGTGAGTTATTATTTGACGCTGTTGCCCAGTCACCGCCGAGCGACAAAACGGTTGAAATGTTACACTTTTACTAGTCACGGATAAATGGCGCCGATTTTTGAACTGTAGTTGATCTTTTCGATCGAGTTGTGCGATCCAGACGCAAGGTTTACCGGAACGGATTACAGGAAGGTGATCTTAAGGTACCACTTTGTGGATTCGGCGGCGTAAAATGTAAGTGCGTTTGTTTTTTCGCGTGAAATTTGGAGCTGATTCTGAGCAGGTTTGAAGATCGATCGAGCGATTCTGTCCTATCTTGTCTCTTATTATTACACTGTCAAGTCAGATGATGTAAAAGTACTCAAATCGCGCTGAAACTTCGTAAAAACAAAGACAACGACTCCAGGTAACAATATTTACACTTTATTGAGAACTTTTATCGCTTTTACTTCATTTATTTCATCTAAGTTTGAACTCTATTTTTCCATACAAACTCTCATATTACGCCACCACAGGCCCATATTACGCTTGGGTCACCTGTGCTCCTGCAAGCGATGTTCATGAGCCACTGAAAACAAACGGCACAGCGATTAAAATTGCAAAGAGACTACGAACAATCAATAATAAAAGGAAAATAATTCGGTGAAAAATATACAGAGACAACAATTTTCATTCGCGAAGACAAGTATTAAAGTGTTTCTGAAAATCCTTGTTTATGTTTTAAGCCGGCTTCCCGGTCTTTGCTTTTTTCAAAGATG
>OZ037998.1:23360119-23377619 GCA_964035705.1 Porites rus | reverse complement strand
TAAGTGTTACGGCTGACACCCCTTATCCGGAATATTGTTTAGGTATTTATTTAGTTCCTTTTGATAGCCGCAATTGTTTAATTAAGGCACAATGACGTTATTGACTTCACAAGAAACGTGTTCGATTTATAGTCCCGCCCTATACCGCACTGCTTTAGTTGGCTTTGCTTAGACACGAGGTAAGTCTCAGTAGAGAATGCCTTATATCTTTGGAGTCGTTTTGGTCTAGTGTTACAAGCGAAACTGTTATGTGAGTTATTAGTTTTCTTCCTTTATTGTACTTACTCTATTTAGTGATCTTCGTAGTTTTTGTCTATAAAAGGTTTTTACTTTAATTTCTACCCTGAGTAGAACATACCTGATGGTTACACTAAAATCTAATAATCACTGCATTTCGGCTTTCTGTAACCTCGTGGGTAGAACATACCTGATGGCTACACTAAAATCTAATAATCACTGCATTTCGGCTTTCTGTAACCTCGTGGGTAGAACATACCTGATGGCTACACTAAAATCTAATAATCACTGCATTTCGGCTCTCTGTAACCTCGTGGGTAGAACATACCTGATGGCTACACTAAAATCTAATAATCACTGCATTTTGGCTCTCTGTAACCTCGTGGGTAGAACATACCTGATGGCTACACTAAAATCTAATAATCACTGCATTTCGGCTCTCTGTAACCTCGTGGGTAGAACATACCTGATGGCTACACTAAAATCTAATAATCACTACATTTCGGCTCTCTGTAACCTCGTGGGTAGAACATACCTGATGGTTACACTAAAATCTAATAATCACTGCATTTCGGCTTTCTGTAACCTCGTGGGTAGAACATACCTGATGGTTACACTAAAATCTAATAATCACTACATTTCGGCTCTCTGTAACCTCGTGGGTAGAACATACCTGATGGTTACACTAAAATCTAATAATCACTGCATTTCGGCTCTCTGTAACCTCGTGGGTAGAACATACCTGATGGCTACACTAAAATCTAATAATCATTGCATTTCGG
This sequence comes from Porites rus, assembly GCA_964035705.1. NCBI lineage: Eukaryota > Metazoa > Cnidaria > Anthozoa > Scleractinia > Poritidae > Porites > Porites rus. The sequence goes on along the minus strand of OZ037998.1, from coordinate 23,376,600 downwards.
CTCTCTGTAACCTCGTGGGTAGAACATACCTGATGGCTACACTAAAATCTAATAATCATTGCATTTCGGCTCTCTGTAACCGCGTGGGTAGAACATACCTGATGGTTGCACTAAAATCTAATAATCACTACATTTCGGCTCTCTGTAACCTCGTGGGTAGAACATACCTGATGGTTACACTAAAATCTAATAATCACTGCATTTCGGCTTTCTGTAACCTCGTGGGTAGAACATACCTGATGGTTACACTAAAATCTAATAATCACTGCATTTTGGCTCTCTGTAACCTCGTGGGTAGAATATACCTGATGGTTACACTAAAATCTAATAATCATTGCATTTTGGCTCTCTGTAACCTCGTGGGTAGAACATACCTGATGGCTACACTAAAATCTAATAATCACTGCATTTCGGCTCTCTGTAACCTCGTGGGTAGAACATATCGATTGGTTACACTAAAATCTAATAATCACTGCGTTTCGGCTCTCTGTAACCTCGTAGGTAGAACATAACCTGATTGTTACACTAAAATCTAATAATCACTGCATTTCGGCTCTCTGTAACCTCGTGGGTAGAACATACCTGATGGTTACACTAAAATCTAATAATCACTGCATTTCGGCTCTCTGTAACCTCGTGGGTAGAACATATCGATTGGTTACACTAAAATCTAATAATCACTGCATTTCGGCTTTCTGTAACCTCGTAGGTAGAACATAACCTGATTGTTACACTAAAATCTAATAATCACTGTATTTCGGCTTTCTGTAACCTCGTAGGTAGAACATAACCTGATGGTTACACTAAAATCTAATAATCACTGCATTTCTGCTCTCTGTAACCTCTTGGGTAGAATATACCTGATGGTTACGCTAAATTCTAATAATCACTGCATTTTCTCTTTGCAACCTCTTGGGTAAAAAATTGAATGCCTCTCTCCTGGAAATTTTGTCCTCTCCTTTGATAAAGCGGTAAATGTTATCTTCATAAAATGCGCTATGAAGATGTCAAAGAACAAAATAAGCTAAAGTTTTCTAGCTAGCCCTACGAAAACCTATTCCTGAAAAGCAGCTCTGATTCCTTTCCCTTAAAAAAGGGAAAATGCATATCCCCGTGTACCAGATTTTCACCAACGGCAATTCGTCGATCTTTTGCTACACTGAGTGAGAACGTGACACTCACTTCAGATGCTTTCATTGACATGAGTTCCTATTTCGATATGCCTAATTTAAGCTTCGCCGCGTGATAGCTCTTCTTTAGCGAAAAGCTCTAAGTAATATTTTGATTGACATGTTGTTTAGGATCCCGAGGTTTTTAAACACCTTCTCTCTGGCTTAACTGGTGAAGGTATTCTAGGAATTTGCCCTTCAATTCCAAATTCTTTGATGTGCCGCCAGATGCCGTGCAAAAATATCACCGCTTGCGGCTCCTCGTGCTTGCAAATGCATTTTGGGTTCGGTTGACGAAAGAGTATTTACTCATTCTGCAACAAAGACGAAAGTGGAGCAAACCGCGACGAAATATGTGTATGGATGACATAGTCATTACCAAAGGTGATGATGGTCGTCCCGGCAACAAGTGGCAGCTTGCACGACTGAGACTCATCGGAGCGCCGATAGCCACGTACGCACAGTAAAGTTAGCCATTGCCGACAGTGCGCTGGACAACAAAGGCCGACGCGTCAAGCCCCTTAATTTCCTTGAACGCCCTATGCAGAAGCTGGTACTGCTGCAAGAAGTCTCTGAGACCTGCGGACGAACATTATTGACATTAATAGTGCATCTGCTATTTAGTTCTTAAAGTGTATAAAACATTTTAGATTGACTTTCTTGTTTTGGTCGTTGTTTTTACTATTTCTAATTAGTTTCTCGTTCTGTTTATGTGAAATGTAAACATAGGGGACACATGTTACGGCTGACTCACCTTATGTGGAATATTGTTTAGATATTTATTTAGTTCGTTTTGGTAGTCGCAATTGTTTAAGGCACAATGACATTATTGACTTCACAAGAAACGTGTTCGATTTATAGTCCCGCCCTATATCGCACTGCTTTAGTTGGCTTTGCCTAGGCACGAGATAAGTCGTAGTAGAGAGTGCCTTATATCTTTGTGGTCGTTTTGGTCTAGCGATACAAGCGGAACTGTTATGTAAGTTATTAGTTTTCTTTTTTTATTGCACTTACTCTATTTAGTGATCTTCGTAGTTTTTGTCTATTAAAGGTTTTTACTTTAATTTCCACTAACGTCTTGACCATGTGATAAGTCATGATCGACCACGCTATTTGGAAACGTTGAAAGTTATGTTAGTTTTCAATCATACCTTAGCGCACATTAGCCGTTTTAAGCTTTTCTAGACTTAGTTTTTGCGATTTGATCTACGGTTGGTCGACTCTTGTGGACACTGGTTAGTTTCACATTATATCTAATTGTTTTGTCTTGTCACTAGAAAATATTTCTAGCGATAATTTGTGATTAGTCCACCTTTATGTCTTCCTGGTCCTGTTAAATAAGATTTCTTTGATTTTGTTGATTCATTAGTTAGTTCTTAGTAGAATCCGTAATTTTGTTATGGATGGTTGGAATGTCAGCTATGTACGCACGCCATTTAGCTTTGCTTTGCTTTGTTTGTATTTGTTTCAGTTTACGATATGATCTTGGATTATTCGTGGAATAAACTCAATTCAAGTGATTGTCCGTAAAATATATCCCCGTTTAGTTGTCGTTCTCAAGCGAGTTAGTCGTCGTAAACGCTTTGGGTGTCGCCATTTACATTAAGCGTTTTTGGGTTGATCTAAGATCTATTTAATGCTAGCATCGTTTGGTAACTAATATGTGCGATTCATAGTCGATTGTGGTAGTTTCAATTGTTTTTGCTATCAGTCGTTAGACTAACAAAGAAATTTAAATCAAAGTGTCGGTCTTCCTCCCGTGACAGCTGCCTGAGTACATACCGCTTTCTTCACCCAATAAACCTAATCTCCTCTTCAGAGTCTGCTTTTCTGTTTCAACACGCATGCGAAATTCGATAGTTAAAATTGACTCAAGAGCTCATGAACCTGTTAATCATACTATTTAGCCTGATCATCGTAGCAACTTTGTTTAAGCAAACTGTTCTCATGTTCTCTTTCTCTCTCTTTAATTCCAGAGCCAATAACAAGAACGGACTGACTGGAATCATGTTTCTCTCGACAGTGTTCACTTTGTTTTGCCTCATGGCGTCAGTTCCATCAAGTTGTGTAAGTAAATGTAACGATCAACTTTTCTCAGGCAACACCTTTACATCGAGCGCAAGAGAAATACCGCAAGGTATACCGCAAGGTATAAGGGGACCCCTCGAGTATCGATCTGCCTACCAGCCGAGAGTCAGTTACTATTCTTACTTATTTTTATCTTACATTTACTCATTTTTACTCTTATTTACTGATTCGTTACTTATTTTACTCCTATCCGTTCTACCCGTTTCTATTCATGAGTCACTGATTGACTCACAAATTTGGAATATAGAGCTGGAGAAAGACAGAGAAAAAGAGAAAGTAGGCGGCAGGCCAGCGAAGCTCAACGAGAAAAAGGACAACAGAGGTCTAGAGCGAGAGATAAAAAACAAAGAGGATTTTTTTGTTGGAAGAACAACATGAAAATTTTGTAGCGGCGTTGACCAAATGGGAAATGCTGGCGGCCACTAATGCAAGGTGAAAATGTGCGGCAGTGAAAGAAAAGTGAACGAGAACACATCCGTTTCCTCCATAAAACGTGTAACTAAGAAGTTTCTGGAAGTTTCACGTTGTAGTCATGCAAAACAACGGCAAAGAAATGTACAAAAAAAGTGTGCTGCACGTGCAAAGTTCCTTCTTTTTGCTAATTAGACCTATTGTTGTTTTTCACCGTTCTCCGGCGTTGCTTTCGCCGCTAATAGCATTACACAACTTTATATTTTGTTTGAAAAACTATAAATATTATCGAGAGCTTCGCTTTTAGCCCTGGCTTAATCTATATATAACGTATCTTATCGATTTTTACTCGTTTTTAGGTGTAGTTTATTTCAAGCCATATAAGGAAAACCAAAATGAAATGAAGAGATGCAAAAAATTAATTTTAAAAAGCCAGTCTTGTTAGCACATCTGGACATTAAGGATATTTTTCTGTAATTTATTTTATTGTACTCACAAATTGCTGTAGAATCAAGATTTCTCGAACCCTCGGTTTTTCGAACCTACTGTCAGATCGTATCAGCGATATTTGAAATCAAAACTAACTTCCCTTTCCTGCTCAAGCACTATAATCCTGGGGAAAGGAAAGCATAACCTTGAATCGATCATCGGAAAGAGACGTAAAAATCAGAGATAAAATTACAGAGTCAGGAGGGGGGGTCACTTTTAGACCAACAAATCGGGATTTTACTGCATGTCCACTCAGTACTTTTTGTTAAAGAAAAGTCTGGCAAATATAAATCTGATTTTTGTATAATGGAGTTGCTCTGTGCAAACAGAGGAAATAACCTGGTTATTCACGAGTTCAAATCCTTATCCACGTTTATTTCTAATAGCCAATTGATTCGCCATCTGTTAGCTGGGATTCTTAGCTTGTCTCCAATTTTGAAATTTCCTTAACATTTATTCATTTATTAATATCTATTATTTATTTCGTACTAACACTGGTCCTTTAACGGCAGGACGCTGTGCCATCAGCTCACATCGAGGGCGGGCAATCAAGAGCTGTGGACTATCCTGCAGACATAGGTAGCTTACATACGAAACCTCTTTAAGAATAAAAAAACAGGCCTACTCTGGGACCTTAAGTCGCCGTAATTTTAGGCGACTTAAGGCGATTTAAGGTGACTTTAGGAAAATTTGGTCAAAATGTTGCGCGACTTAAGGCGATTTAAGGCGATTTAAGGTGACTTTAGGCGACTTAAGGAGAAAAAGGTGACATTTAGGTGAGTTACATGTTAGTGTCAATATGTTGCAGTTAATTTTTAATTTCAGTTAATTTTTGGTTTCCCTTTGTTTTAAATTCATTAGCATACATAACCATACCCAGAAACGATGGAAAAATAAAAATTAACTGAAATAAAAATGAACTACAACATATACAAAATCAAAATCTGATAACACTACCTCTCTAGGGACACAATGTTGTAGCATAAGTTAATTCAGTCTTGAAGACATCTACATTAGTCTTCCAAATTTTCAACAATCTCAGCTACCTAATATTTTGAACATTAAATATCAAGGTAGCTTGTGTTGCAGGTGTATTCTAACCGTGGTTAGTAACATTTGCGAAGCAGCTCTAATATCCTTGTTCTGTGCCCTGATGCACTAAATGAATTACCAGCATTTTGAGTTCCCCTTCAACATAATTGGCAAATGGACAATGGCATTTTTAACAGTCCAGTCCTGGCATGTTCTCTAATCCTGATACACACACAGGGGGCCCAGAACTAGGATTTTGCCACTGTTTTGCAGATGGACTTAACCCAGAGTTTAGTTCCATCTGTGGCACAGGCTAATATCAAGGGTGTTGGTTTTAGTATTACATTAGCAGAGACAAAATCTGAGTTAGAAACAACCAAAAGGGTAAATTTTCTCTTGGTCTTTAAATGCATTATTTCATAATATAAGGGACAAAAAATCAATGGTTCCTGCATTTCTTTTTCCAAAAAATAAAACCATAAAAGTAGAGTATTTCAATACATCTCTGTAACATACTGTGAGCTGGTTTGTAGCAAAAACTTTATATTGAAGTGTCTTTTTTTCATAATTTGACAACAAACATTTAAGTAATTAATTTAAAACATCTAAAATCACTTATCGATATCGCACATTATGGAAATGACGATCCCCATTGTATGTCTTGGCAGTTGCTCTGCCAATGTTTGTCCCCACACGCTTGGCTAAGAGGATGTTTTTCCAATTGAATTCAAAACAAAAAGTTTGTAGTTCTCGCCGTATATATATTGCTCCTTTCCTGTCTCAGTCAAACAAAACACTTCCAAATACTTGCTTCGCTAGTGAACCGTACTCTCTTATCCATGGTCTCTCTGGAAACTTTCCAGTCGGGTTGATTTCATGAGTGCATTTATGCACCAGCAGAAACGTAAACAACTAAGCTTAGCTTCAACCAACCTCTCTCGGTCTGTTCCACGCGGCAGCGTTTACGCTCTCAGCACAAAAGGAAGCATTATGCGTCATGTTTAAACCGATGGCAGTACCAAGTGTAAACGTTTCCATTATTATGTCAGAAATTTCCATTTAAAAGGAGATCTTTAAACGAAAACGCGAGGTACAACATTCTATCCGCTATTTTGCTTCTCCCAGAATTCCACTGCAGTCGCAAGCTAATTTCCATGGTTTCTCGGTCCCGCCCTCTCCCCGCCTCCAGACCAGTTAGACACGTGATCAAAACACACTACTTTCTGGGCGGCCATAACGTAGAGGAAAGAACAGTATTATTTCGCTTTTCTACGTTCTTCATCAATAATGATCGATTACATCAAATCGTTTGGCAGGGAGCAATCACGACAACATAAGCAAAGAGCAGTATTACGCACCTTCGATGTACAAAGCTTAAATTTCTGTCTGGAAGGGAAGACCTAAAGAGACGACTGTACAAGCTAAGCTAAGTGTTCAAGTTTATAAGAGTGATTGTGTTTCTGTCAATGATAGATGGATATAATTCGACGGTAAATACAGATCAGAGGTTGTGTGCCGGAGAAAAAACTTGTCATTAGTTGCTCTTAAAATCTGGGTCGGTAATTTACATGGACACTTTTTTCGATTGACCTTTAGACTTGTATTAACTACCAGAAAATTTAGATTAATGTTGTGGCGGCAATAATTGTTTTTTTCTCTCCCTTCAACCTACCTGTATTGATCTTAGTTACTTGAAATGTCTTTCAGTGTTGGACTCTCACAAAGCAGTAGAAAAGAGTTTTAACTATATTTTGTTCAGGGTGCAAAGAAAGTCGGCTTTACAGCTTGCCTAGCATACACTAGCCTGAAAGCCAGTTTGACTAACCCCAATTTTTTTTATGAATGGGACTGATTACAGTTCTTCTGTAATCTGAATTCCCTAAAAAACTTTACTTGCCAGCCAGGCAAGTTAAAAACGCAGTTCACTAGCCCAATCATAAAATCCAGTACCCCAGGGCTATTGCCTGGACACTAGTCTGTCTGCTCTCTTTGCACACTGTTTAATGTAGTTTAGCTAGAACTTGAACCTTTGAATGCCTTTTTAAACAATATTTTTACTGAGAAATATGAGACAAACCTCCCGGATGAAATTAATAAAATACCTGTACAAGTGACTGGATAAAGTTGTGTACTATATGTTGTCATGTTTGCATAAACAATACAGGAATGATTATTCTTGTATTGCTTACGACTAATTATTACGTGTAGTAAATTGTGTAAAGTAATTAAATGTATAAATTAGAGGGCTGGAGAAGAAATTAATGGGTCTTAAGTCACCGTGGGAGTTTTTTTGTGGGGGGTGGGGTGGGTCTGTGGCTAATATTATTGAACACGGGTTATTATACACTTTATGAGAAATCATGCATTCTGGAAATAGAAAACTAAAAAGGTAATAACTACAAGACAATTTGAACCTCGTTAAGATTTGAATGATTTAGTGACTTAAGGAAACTAAAGGCGACTTTAGGCGACTTAAGGCGATTTTAGGCGACTTAAGGCGATTTTAGGCGACTTAAGGTGACTTTGGGCGACTTTAGGCGACTTTAGGTCCCAGAGTAGGCCTAAAAACCCTACCTTACTCAGAAGAAACTAAGAAAATCCAACTTGTCCATTTTTGTCAAAAACAGAAAAAGAAATAGAGCTGCCTGGCCTGTTCGACAGACATCCAGTACTCACGTAAATTCTAAGCGCGTAAATAAAATAGAGGCAATGTATGGAAGGTAACACGTAAACGTAAAAGTACATATTTTATCGATTTATATTAGTTGCCGGTTTGTTGAAAAGTGGTAGGAATAGGAAACGCTTTTACACATGTTATTTTTTAAAGCGAAACAAAAATAATGCGTCGTAGAGCACAAATGATGCGATCTAGAATCACTTTGTCACTCACTGATAGAAGGTAGAAGAAACCATAACAATTGTTTTTTCTTTATGCCTTTTTTTTAGCCATTAGTGCGTGGGACCGATACCATGACAACAGCCACCGTCATGGAATTTTGTTCAGCGGCTCTGAGCTCACTGTACCTTCTAGCGGCCGGTACTATGTTTACACTCAGTTGTACTTCAGTTCTCGGTCCACATTTACCAAAAATCGTGTGGGTGTATTCGCTAACAATAGACGTCTGCTAATGATCCACAAGCCCTTGCAACCCAACACTGAGGAAACGGCCTCGGCAGGAGGAATTTTCCGGCTAACAAGAGGGGATAGAGTGTTGGTGAAACCTTTATGGGGCTATGGTTCCGTCAGACTGTGGGTCGGGCCTTGGCACTCACATTTTGGCATGGTTAAGATCAACTGATCACATTAATTTCCAGATATGGCGTAGAAATATGTATTAGTAAGATCACAACTTAAGAAATGTAATAACCTTGATGAGAGAACAACAGTATATGAAATCTTTACGTAGTATACAATAAATATTATATGATGATGTATACAGACGTTGCCAAGTTGAGAAAATTAAGGCACGCCGTTCTGAAATTTTGTGTATTAATATGATCAAGTTATACCCTAATACAGCAATAAAAAAGTGCCAAGATAAACAAACATCCAAGGAGAAGTTGTTTCTGCTCCAGGTACTCTGGGGAAGAATTTTCATAGTTTCCGTAATGTAAAACTACGAGTCAGTATTCCAGCCATAAATATGGAGCGTTTTCACATGAATTCACGGCGCTCATATTGGTACTCCAAAATAATAAAGCGGCAGCCATGTTGGTGTTCCAAACAAATCCTGTGGGAGTTGAACTCTTTTCTTATGTAAACGCTATTTTTTGTTCCAATGAATTTGCATAGATGCTGGCCACTTGAGTAAAAACGCTCTATAGAATACTTCATAGTTGTTGACGTATCAGAAATCTCACTGGTTCAATTTCTGATACAAAAACGAGTGCGTAAGTACCGTACAAAGCACTTTCCATTTAACAATTATTCTTTGAAATCGACGTGAATAGTGGCAAAATATTCCTAAAGCCACTATTCACCGAGAGTGAAAAGAATAATTGTCTTAGTATATACACACGAAGATATCTCAACAAAATCAGAGAGGAAACCATTAAAAAGTACGGTTTGATTGACAGATCAGGTCAGCTAGACACGCGACAGTTTAAAAATCGATCTTGTAGAATTTTCAAACATGGCAATTCACAAGCTTATCACTGCGCAAACAACAGCGTAATGACTTAAATAAAACCGCTAAAAGTTTGAATAATTGTTTCCTTACCTGAGAAGAAAAGAAGAGCTTTGTTGTTTTCTGTTGACTCGCCAAGTTTATAGCCGAAAAGGTTTGTTGTGTCGTTCTTGGCATGAAGTGCTGACAAAAATGGCGATTCGGTTCCTCGAGGTAAGACGTCGTCTTCATGTGACATTCTTTCTTGTGTTTACTTGAAACGTAGAATTTCTGCCAACATTTGCTTTCAAATTTGTTTGTCATATATAAACTTCGTTTTGGGCCAAATTTTTCTTGTTAGGAAACGCTGACTTCACGAAACGGCCTCTTCTAGGCGAATAAACGGGAGTTGTAAATAATCCATCGACCAGAAAACTCAACAACAGTAAATGGAAAAACGCTGTTTTGAATCCTTCGAAGTCTTTTCTTGCCTGAAAAAAAAGTCAACCCTAGGATTTTGTCGACTTTTAAAAGATCCTTCTCTAAGAAAATTGGGAAAAAACCGAGCTCACACATTATCCACTCGCTGGGAGGTGAATATTTGAGCAATAGACCACACTTTCTATTATGGGTTTACCTTCACAAGCTTTTCTCGTGTTCTCCCAACATCCCGCGGGGGTTATCACGCCGGTAAACCCATAGAAAGTGTGGTCTATTGCTTTTATAAAATAACTTTTAGTAGAACGGAGCCTTTTAGGTAAAAAATGTGGTTTTAGTACCGTGATCAAGCCACGTCTTCTCTCTAAAGTCACCATAAGCCAATCATGACTCACGATTTAAAAGCGCCAAACTTTCTCAAAACTCAGTTCAGTCAAACAACAAACAGCAGCACATCAAAACACGAGTTTTTGCACTCATTACATGATAACTTATGAAAGCTGTTTTTCAGGAAAAGTCAACACATATTCATGCGAAGGTACAATGAAGTTTGTTTACTACAGAAGTAGAAAATTGAACATCAAACTGTACGCAGCTGTATTTTGTTGAGTCGATCCGTAAACATATCGTGCTTACAGACGAAACTGTTGTAATGGAGGACTTCATTCACTTTTTACAAGCTGCAGTGGTTTAAGACCTGTTTTCGTTACTTAATCATGATCAAGAAATGTTGCGGTAACGACGTAGCTGCATTTGCGAAGTTGTCGCATGCATGTAACGTATGTATGTACCGCGACCGATGGAAATATGTCAGTGGTAGCTCTAAATTTGGAGAAAGGTTTCTTTGCCGTAGCCACATATTAGCGTTAATATTTGTCGATTTGTGAAGTCAGGTGGTTTGAAGTAGGTTATGGCATCGATATTACCGAATAATCTGTGGAAATGTTGGAAAAAAACCAGCGCGAAACTCTGACATCTTTCATCATCGTTTACAGCTTGTTTACAATCTGCAGCGGCCGATTTTTTACCATAACTTGATCAGATATCTCTTTTCGGAACAATTTCTTTCATTCAGGAATTTAATTTTGACATAAAATACATCAAGAATGCTAAATCTATCTGTTTTGTTGCTGGTGGGCACATGGTTAAGCTTTCTACACCAGAGATTCACACAGTTGTTGTCTTTCTCTGCGATTTGGCATCGTCGTGAAATGTAAACTGATTTCCAGCTTTGCACTTAATAACTTTTAAAGCTATGGCAGTAGCGAATTGTGATGCTCTGTAATAAAACGTGGAAACCAACACCTTTTAATATTGAGAAGGGCTGGGTAAGTAACTTGTTCTGTTTTTTATTCTTTCTAAAATCGTTGTTTGCAGATCAATAGCCCATTTTGTTTATGGCTCGTGTTCCGGGTGCCTTTTTCTTTGGGTTTACCGGTATAATAAACCATGGGTTTTTGACCAATCAGATCGCGCGTACTATCTCAGTTATTTTATAATGTTGAATAGTCCGAGATAGCGAACCAATCAGATTGCTTAAATCACCAAGATCACTGACTGTGTATATACTAAGTATTATTATACATTGAACTCAAGTAGTAGGATAAATGATGGTACCAGGGGTAGTTTTATATATTTGGCTGATATATGCACTTTTTGGACTTGACCTTGGGATTTTCTCGGAATTTGACCACGCCCATTTTTCCCGGAAATAAAAGGGGGTTTAAAGAGATGGCGCCTGATACTAGAATGCCGATGGTGCGTTCAAATGAAAATAATATAATATATAGTAATAGTGTGAAGATTCATTAATGGAACGAAATTTACCCGGACGATAAAATATATATTAGACCAGAAGATGGGAAAAAATTCAGTATTGTGGATGGCGTTTTTTATGTAGTCCACCTAATGTACACACTATTTGCGGCATCTGAAGATGAGCAAATAATTAATATAAAACGTGGATCGCCTATTAGCTGTCGTCAACATCCAGACACTGATTCTATGGTTTGTGGTGTCCGAAATTTGGGATGTTCTAAGAGACTACGACGGCAATTGCATAGGATTATATATGAGTGCTATAATGGGCTTATGCCGAAGGGAAAGGTATTTAAACATAAAAATGGCGACAGAAAATATAATCGCTCGTATGATTTGCAAATTAAGGTAAAAATCTCTAACTTTTAACAAGTAAACAAGATAAACTGGATATGTTATATGACAATTAATAATATCTAAGCCCAACCATATCACCATACTGAAATAGCTTACGACTATACATTATTTTGGGTTTTGAGTCAGGATCTGGCTTACAGTTTAGATATTTGTCCTCATTTGTGAATACAACATGAGAATGATTATTGGTTATTTTTTGAGTCCAAAATCCAACCTGTCTATATTTGCTTTTGCAATCATATCCAATATTTTATCAACTATTGGATTTTCAATTATTTTCCTTTTATAAGTATCTAAAATAGGATCTCTTGCCGCATTTATAATCAGCTTTTTCTATTGCTTGCTCAGGCACAATGGGTGTTGATCCTTTGTATCCTTCACAAGTATTTTTTATGATGCCAGATAGTAATAACAACCCACGGCATGAAATTCTTCGTTCTTTTTTGCTGGTTCAATTGCTATAATGCTTTTTGTGCTTTTGTACGACTTTTGACTTAATATTTAAGACAAGGCCCATTTCATTGGTCAACTTTTGTTTACTAATGCTTACTCTACCATTTGGAGTAATATACATAGTTATTAAACTGGTGCCTTCAGAAAGAGACTGCTGTTGGGATAAAAGACGGATATAATCTTTGATATTATTATATATATATTTTGTAAATAATTATGGAATGTAAAAAGAGCCTCTTTAAGGTGAACTAAGACTGAGGCGTATTAAATAGATACTGACTAGCTTTCTGGCTAGTGGCACTAATATATAGTTCTATTATTTTTCAATTCGATGGATTATTTTATAATGGATTTTTAGTGTTTTCTTATTAAGGAACAGTTTATCACAATATTTACATGGCACTCTTATGCCTTTCATATATTCATGGACTGCTTTTGCGGATGTTATCATAGTCATTACATAGGATATACGCATAGCCATTATTAACGTACCTCTTTTTCATCTCTTTTTAAGCTTTTGATATATAGTAATTGCCTGTGGGACTTTTGAATTCTACACCTAGGCCCTTAAAATCTTTATGATAGTTGAGTACCAGCAGGTCTGGCTGTCCTTTTATGTATCCCTTTTTATATTAGTCCAGTCTCTTGTCCTCAGTATCCTGGTTTTCCCCGAGACCGGCTACTAATTTAATGGCTTCCTTATTACTAATTCTAGTATCTAGCTTTCTTATATGAACGGCCATATATACTATTACCTTATTATAGGAAATTAACGCTCCATGAAATTAACGCGAATCGTTAAAATTCGCGTTAATTTAAGTCGCGTAAATTTTGTTGAGCGTTAATTTCCGCGCTCTTAATTTCCAGTATTTTAACCCCAATTTTGGAACCTGTCCAGACATTCTTGACACCTAAAAAACATTAACCACAAGCTTTCTTTCTTTCCATTTACCCTTTATTTTTCATCTTTCACAAAAGCTAAGGCGAAGGCTTACAATACTTGGAGTCCATCTTCATCGTTGTCGCTGTCAGAAGTGATGTCAATATCTTCTCCTTTGATTTCGGCCAAGATAATCGCGTTAATTTCCTTTTTATGAAATTCTGCCTCCTCTTTCGCGTTAATTTTCTTTATTCGAAAGTCGTTTTCCATTAAATTCGCGTTAATTTAAGTCGCGTTAATTTTCAATACCTTAATTTCATGGAGCGTTAATTTCCTATAATGAGGTAGTTAGATAAATCTTGTAAGCTACTCAGTGGAATCCAAGAATTAAAGTCGTCACTATAACCCAACCATTTTACGAGAGCTTGTTTCTTATTATAATCCCTCCGGATGACTTTTTCAATGCGGAATATGTCCTGTTTTACCTTCAGTAATTCAGGTTCATAAAAGCTGCCTTGTATTTCCTCGTTGTTGAGATCCTTTAATCTGTAGGTGATTGGATTTGTAGATTGGATTTTATTGACTAGGAATATGTCTTCAGTCCAATTGGGTGTGTAGCCTTTGTCAAATATTTTTCTCTTATACTTACTTATCCTGACTTTATCACCAACCTTGAATCTAGGCTTAGATGACAATTGTTCCATATCACCATATAGATTGCAATACACGGTACTTTCATTCTTCTTTTTACTAGCTTCTACAGGAGTCATTTTAATGGAACTATGTTTGGTGTTATTAAACTGACTCAGTATTTTGGGTAGTATGTCAAGATATTGGGTATTGCCCTGGACAGTAAACTGCTTCCACATTTTGGTTTTAATTGTACGGTTCCATCTTTCACACACACTAGATTTTTCCTCATTCTCGGTTGAATATAGTGTTACGCCATTCTTTTTCAACAGTTCCTTCATATTGTTGTTATAATATTCTTTCCTTTATCAGTCCATAGATATTGTGGTTTACGACCCTCTTTGAAGATGGTTTTGAATACTTCTGTGGCAGGTTCCCCTTTTTTATCCTTCAATGGGACAATCCAGCCATATTTGGAGAACAGAACTAACACCATGAGAAGATATCTGTAACCCTTTTTCCATTTGCTGAACTGTTGCATTTCAACCAGATGAGAGCACCAAATTTTATCGATGCCGTTTACAATAAAGTGCTGCCGATTAAAGTTGCGCTTTATGGGTTTATGTAATTCATCCGCTAATTGCTGTTGCCAACTTATACCCGACGGCTTTTTCAGTTTAAACCGAGTCCGAGTTTCTGTCAGTTGTGTTGATTAGATTTCTAGCTAACCAGTGGCCCCATTTTCTTTCATTATAAGGTACGGCGTCCAATGATTTTACCATTTTTCTATCTGCTATTATTGTAGAACTTCCGGTTATCTCCACATACTGAGTAATCGACATCATGTTGCATGGCTACAGCATCTGTCGGCCCAGTCGTTGGATCGTAAATTTCTAATATTTCACCAGTTTCTGGATTGTATCTTACTTGGTTTTCTAAATCATTATACGGACCTATATACCGATGCCCTGGTAAGGTCCATCCAGCCTTAGGTTTTGGTAATTTTTCAATGGCCTCGTGGATATCTATTCCACTTCCAAATCCTGGAAACACAAACGACGGTTTTTTAACCCAACCCATTTTTTTAGCATAACTTGTATAAGACCCCTTATAACCATTACCTTTAGCTTTCTTGTATTGCTCTTTGTAGTATTTAACTTGTTCCTTCATATTAGTAATTTCTTGTTTGTTTGGTGTTTTGAATAAATCAGGGTCCTTTAATAATTCCAATCCTTTTATATAATCAACGTGAAATGGAGACCCAAATACACCTGATGTTAATAAATCTTCACGCAATCCAGCGCCATCCAAATCGTTTCTATCAGTTTTGTATCCTTTATTTGGTCTAATTTTTGTTGATAATTGGTCAAGACCTTGAGAACCAACATTCTGAGTCATCGGATTCAATTTATCCAAAGCGTAATCGATGGCTTTTTTCTGTGCTTTAGGGTTTCTGAGCGCCTCTGACTCGTAATATCTTCCCATTTCAACTGCTTTTTTTCCCATCCGAGGAAGCCCATGATGGGCAAACAGATCAGTCGCGGTTCCTACAGCGGTGTCAAATAAATCGCCCCCTGCTTGAGAGGGCCCAATTAGTTTCCCTTCTTTACAAATTTGAATTTTTTATTCAGCGCACGTGCACCAAAACATAAGTCTACCATTTTTGACTGTTTTATAACCCGAAGGCTCTACACATTCTGTCTTTTTTTCTGTTTAAAACAATAAGATTTTACCGTTCTTATATACAATATGTTATATAAAAATGTTCTGGGACCAGGCCCCGCCAAAATGGCGGGGTAGCTTTTTCTTCTAATTATGGGGTAAGAAATATTGTTTAACCCATTCGCCCCTGAACCGCCCGTAACCGCCCGTGCGGATCCAGGTCCTTTCTACCCATTGTGACGTCATCAGTTTTAACGGTCAAGGACAACTTTCTCCGCTAACTTGTGCAGAGTGAAGAGATCTTTCAAACCATACCAGAATGAGCACAATTCAGTCAAGGACACCGGAGAAACAAGCAGAAAACCACGTGACATTGACCGGAAAATCTCCATGAAAATCTTGTTCCATTACCCACCTACCTTTCCTTTCACCTAATTCTAAGATCCTAAAATCTTTCCTAAAAACTCTTCCCACCAAAATGAAGCCTACTAAATGCCCAGCAAGAGAAAAAAAAATGAGGCAAGAAAAGCGAAAAAAGAAGGGAGGAGAGAAAGCGAAAAGTAAAAGTCAAGACTGCTGTGTCACTTTTAAACCCAAAAACTGTCGAAATTTTGCTTTCTGCGCATGCCCGAACATCGCAAGCGGAAAGTTTGCATCTGGATCAGAAGGCCGCGAAGTGTTCGACCTGTAAACCAGTTTGTGGTAAGTTTTAGCTCTTTATAGCACGACAGTGACCAGAAAACCACTCGACTAGCTTCAAAACGCGTTTTTCGGCAAAATCTCCAGGAGCGAATGGGTTAATCACTATCACTACTATCCGACTCATAATCACTCTCACTCATGGGCTCACAGTTGCAGCACTCAAAACATCTATATTCATTTACATAATGCGGAGTAACTTCTTGGCAACATACACAGAACTTTTCTGACATTCTATATCTAGCCGGA
>OZ037998.1:23352619-23355119 GCA_964035705.1 Porites rus | reverse complement strand
AAAACGTGGTCCTCCTGGTCCTCCTGGCCCCACTGGTGCAGCTGGTACTACTGGACCTACTGGTCCCACTAATGTTCGTGGTCCTACTGGTGCATCGAGCACTGGTTTTAATCTCACATCAGATGGGAATTATGATATGGTAAATAAAAACCTAAATATGGCAGAAGGAACTGCTTCCAGTGATGCCATAGCAAAAAATCAACTGGATACAGCTGTGGGTAATAAACATGGCAATGACCAGAATATGAATCTGAAGGATACTTACAATGTCATTAACAGTAAACAGCAAACTTTCAATGAAATGAATGCGAATAGAAATACCCTAGTGTGTTATGAGGATGTTAGGGATGTGTTTGTCGGTAGGAAAAATCTGTGTTTCCAATGGAGACGCATTTGGATATGGGAACCATTTATATCTATAATGTTATGACACCCATTAATAATGATCAAGGAGTAAACAAGTCTTACGCTGATACTAAACTAATCACTTTCTGGTGGTTTAATGACCGACAATTTAGATATGAATAACAATAGGATATATAATGTGGCTCAACCAAATGGTGATAATCAACCAGCCACAAAATATATGGTCAGAAAATAAATTCCTGGATAAGTCCAGTGGAGTTATGGCACGGCCTCTTAATATGTCCAATAATAAAATTACTCATCTTGCCAATCCAACTAATAATACAGATGGTGCAAATAAAAAAATATATAGATGATAATTATTTGAAATCTGGTGGCACTGTAACTGGTCATGTAATTCTTACAAATGCTATCCTCGCTTCACAATATCAAGCAATAAGCCGAAACACTGGAAATGCTTTTTTTGTGCAAATTATTAATCCATATGTGTAAACCTGATTCAATATCGTCAATAACAAGATAATCAATCTTGGAGACCCAACTGATGCTACTGATGGGGTTTAAGTCTGAGAACATTGAATATACATAACATAAAGCCATCTGATCATACCAACAGATTTGCATATCTTATGGATCCCACAAATGGTCTTTTACAATGGACTGATGTACTAACCAACAGTATTGCCTTAAACAGCATTGGTGATTAACGCCTCCATTAGGAAGAACTCATAAGGAGGTTATAAATGGAAATTAGCTATCCAATGCTATACCCTTCAAAAAGGCAAAGAATATGCCTTATGTTTAGAAATCCTCACTACAGACTATCAATTGTGGCACAAATCTGCAATTACTGTTGACACAACTAGCAGCCAGGGAGTAACTGTAAAAAGATGGCACGTCAATAAGTACTCACATGAGTGTAAAACATCCTCCAATCAGACAGAATTTATGTATGACCATACACTTGTGGTAGTATTCAGTAAAACAGCTTCATCCACGCCTTATTTTCTCCACGTGCAAAATATTATGGCACAGGCGGGATCTGACTTGAATACATATCCAACTAATTTTAATAAATATTACCTAAAAGCATATCGTATTCTCGGAGAAACAATGGATTTAGACCCAAACAAGACATCTGATTCTCATACAGCATATGATATTCAACCTGCAAAAGTTGTTTACAATGTGAATCTGGATATGAACCGGAAGAAGATAATTATTAAATATTGTTCCAGATAAAAGCCGCAGCAATAGCGTAGCTACTGTGAAGATGGTCAAAGATCTGTATCCTTATACAAAGAATAATGTGTATGGAGAAATATTTGAAGAATTTTATGATTTTAGTGATGCTAGTAACTATAAACTGACAATGGGGTCGTCAGGCATCACATTCACAGGTATTAATCCTCACATAACGTTCCCCCAAATGAATATTGCCAATATTCAGGAAGGAGGTTTGAGATTACGAAATCAAACATTTATTTTATCATTATACAGTAAAAAGAGCTTTACTATTTGTGTTGTCATGCAGCTATGGCCGAACATATCAATGAGTATAAAAACAGAATACACTAATCTTTATCGAATGCCGCATTTGATTTATGACAAAACAACAAAGAAATTAAAATTACAAACTACTGGAGTGATGATTCTAGTCATATTGAAACATGTATCACTGTGCCAAACAGTTTCAGTGGTAAACGAGTTGTGTTTTGGCTGACTAATATAAGTGGGGTACGGGGATTCTAACAGTAGAAGCATCAATATCGAACTATTCCGCGACCTTAACACAAACATCATATATAGCAGCTCAATGTAACTATACATTCAAAATATTCTCAGAAGATGCAATAATCTATAAAGTAATGCATACTTCAAATTCCTAAGACTTCGATTCCGAACAATACCACAAAGTAAAGTTACAGGAAAAGCTAAACGGGTCATTATGTTCTATAAATTGTCTTAAACTAATAACATAAATGAGTATATTCAACTTGAACCACAGTGACAAAAAAAAAACAAAATAAGAGATACAGGAGATTAAAGAGCTGTATAAATATCACCACTATAGATATTGGTGCTATCAAAAGGCGTACAAATACTTTAAGAAACTAAACTTAGCCATGAATAT
>OZ037998.1:23247619-23350119 GCA_964035705.1 Porites rus | reverse complement strand
GGTATACTATATTATTTTCCTTTGAAGGCACCATCTGCATACTAGTATCAGGCGCCATCTCGACAAACCACCCACAACCGGTTCAAACCGGATTCCTAAGGTCAAGTTCAAAAAGTGCATAAATCAGCTAAATATATAAAACTACCCCTCATACCATCATTTATCCCACACTACTCTAATGCATTCCGTCCACTAAGCATAGATGGCATATGGATAATATCGGTGAATTTCAAGTCAAAAGAAAGACCAACGTACGATTAGGCCTGTTTACAAAGCAAATGAGAAAAACACCTGGACTGACATACGATCGCGACTGAGTTCTGCAATTCACAAGAATAACTTAAGATGCCGAGTGGTAACCCGACTTACTTCTTTTCTTTCTGTAGGAAAAGTCGCCTGTTCGATGATAAGACCAAGTCCCCTATTAGAAGAAACAACTTCTGAAGTCGCAAAAATGGTAAGCTTACTGTAATCATAATTCGCAGATCGTTGACGGCAAGGTCCTGACAACTCAAAATCATGATTTATAGAAACTAGGAAAATTTAACCCAATTGTACACTCTCTGATTCTTTTCTTCCATGTCAGCCAGTTTTGAGGACATGCTAGCTTTAGTCAGTTAAATGATACTTATTTGACTTGTTTTGAAGGTCAGACTGTCAGAAGGCCAAAGGACGTTATATGACGAAATCAAGAAAACAATATTCGATAAAAGGTTTGTTCTTTTTGTGCTGTAATGTTCATAAAATGAATAGCGGCTACTCAGCACCTGGCATGGAAAATCCTGGCCTGACAAACTCTCTAGAGAGTAGGTGGGAGACATGAAAGTAAAAAAATTATTACTGGGGAGGGGCTGAACTAACAACCAGTATAGTAGGGATATTTAATTTTCAAGTGGGGATTTTGGATAGTAGGGATAGTTCTTGCAGTCTGATTGTACTTGCTGGTTCTTGTTCAGTGATTCTTCGCAGCTGGGGACAAATGATGTTTGTTTTTCCTCGGCCCCCTTTTTTCCTTCTCGATTAATGTTAGAGTTTTCAGTTCTCTCTTCTTTTCCCTCAATAATACCGTTTTTCCTTCTCAATATTATAACTTTACCCCCTGCCACTCAACGTATTGTTTTTCTCTTTCTTCTGTCTCTTCTCCTTCCTCCAGCTCATTTCTTTACATGTTTAAAATCAATGCAAAGGAAGCGTTTTTGCTAAACTACGTAAATAAGGATGTTTGTTAAATTTATTCGTAGTATACACGGAAAAGATGAATATATGGATTTCATGTATTCGTCTTTTTACATCAATTTGAAGAAAGCCAGCTGCCCTACCATATAACTACAAGAGAGGCCCTTTCATTTTCATAACTATTATTGTTCATAGTAAACGATACTTTACTAAGCAGCATTAAGGCCCAAGTTAAGTTTTTGATCTGAACTAATCAATTGTACCAAGGAAATGATTTAACCCTTTTGCTCAAAAACTGTCAGTTTTTTCTTTCTACACACATTCATTAAGCCCTAAGAAGGGCCAAAACAGAGTGAAGATGATTTAGCTACAAACAGTTTTGCCGAATATAAAAGATTTACAATCTAAATAGTACAAACGTGCTTCTTCACAGACTGAAAAAAGTATCAGTTAGCATGTTACTCGTAGCTTTTTGCCTAAATTTATAATAGCTAGCCGTTATTTGGTTTTGTTTCGCAGCTTTTTGTCTCAGGCTGGGGGTGACAGCGGCTGTTTCACGTTTACTAAGATTGGTGTACCATGCACCTGCCTAACTGGCTACCACCCTTACAATGTAAGTTCAACTTCTGTATTCAGTGGAAACAAATGGAAACACGAACTAAGAACTGACCCATCTCTAGTCTATTATCATGCATTTACTTAAGTGGTTGCAGAGCTCTTAGACTAAATGTAAAGCGGGCAGGCTTTTGTTGATAATGGGTTAGTTATAGAACGAAACAGTATGGAAATTTGGAGAGAGCTGGACCAGTTGATGTTCCCATTGCTTCAGGTGTGCTCTAAGGCTGTGTAGCACTCTTTTAGCGACTACCTTCCGACAACGTTAGGTTTTCTTCTGGTTTACATGTACCTTGTGCAAATGTCACCTTTCTTTCCTGTCTCAAAAAGATAGTCACTCGGGAAAAAAACAACAACAAGAAGAAACCTCTGACCCTCAACAAGAGCGAAGAAAAAGAGAAACATGAGAGCAATGGTCTGTTTTATAAGTTACAGCGATTTCAAACCCATCTTCATCCCTCGCCTGTTATTTTATTACGATACCATTCTAAATTGGCAAAAATATGTTGAACCCAATTCGATTGCATGACCGAAAATTACTTTGAAAATGGTGAACTAAACTGCTCTACAGCGTAAATTGAAATACTATCTTTACATAGCATATTTCTGTTCTGCATTACGTCATAAAAGTTACCTTACACTTCCTTTATGTTACATCGCCTCGGAGATTCATTCTGCCTTGGAACTTTCGCTCACGGTTTTGTTATCCTGTCGCCTCGCAGCCTCGCGAAGACGCAAGGCTGCTTGTTGGCTAAAATATGGATATTATGGGGGGTCGGACAGTTTTGTGATCATATACCAGCCATAAACTTGGTTAATAACAGCATATTTTTTCAAGTAACAAGTTGATATATTTTACAAGCAAAAAGTTTTTCCCGATTTCAAGACGCTTTGAATTTAATAGTCTTCTCTCTACTAACAGGTCTCAACCAACTATTACGCGGCGCTCGCCAAACTTTGGCTGCAGATGACCTTCAATATCGCAGACTCGATGTTTATTCCTTATGACGTGGTTCGTTACGCAGACACCTTGTGTGCTTTCGCAAAAAACCTGACAACAACTTACAATGGCACTTTGAGAGTAAATAATATTACACTGGGTATGTTTTGTTGAACTCAGTTACTTTTAAGGTATACGAACATATTTTGAGAACAAACTATAAATCAAAACTCCTTGTTCTTTTTTTATTATTATTATTATTATTATTATTATTATTATTATTATTATTATTAATGTAACTTTTTATTGAGGATGTTTTTTTTCATCCCCAAATTTCAAATCCATCTATTTATGACGTCTTTTCTACAGAGGTTTTATTGAAAGCTGCTGAGGTTTTCCAGGCTGCAGCAAAAACATATCAGAAATGCTTACATACAGTGGACAAGACAAAGTAAGAACCAGTAAGGGCTGAAGTATGAAAAACACGATTATTGTAAAAGACAAAGATCTGTTTTATATACATCTTCCGGAACGTTTAACCTTTGCGCAATGAAATTCATGGGAAAACGTAGTTCAACTCAGTTCGGTTTATTACTAAAGGGGGCTTTCGTCAAGCGAGTAATTATATTAAGGAAACAACAAAAAGATGTAGTGGATAGGGTAGGATTGTTGTTGTTGTTGTTGTTGTTGTTTAGTAGTAGTAGTTGTAGATATTCTGAAGAATTATATTTCCCCGCTAGTTGATATAGGAAATGTTTTAAGAACAGAAATATCTCAATAAAATAAACTCCTACATGTTTTCATCATTTGTAGTGTTTTACAAGTGCGAGTGGCAAATGATCACCTTCTTCAGTTGGAGAAAGCATTTATAAGTAAGGGAATGTTTCCTGGCATGCCATTCGTTGGGTGAGTACTATATCTACTCCTTTTTTGATAACGTTATCGCCAGATGGACCTTTGGAGTCCAACAGTTTTTTTCGGCCGAAAACTATCTCCAAAGTAGCTATTATAAAAACTAAGAGTGCAACCATTGTTTTTTTTTTCTTCTCCTCTTTTCCTTCTAGTCGCTCTTTTTTTTTTCTCCTTTCCTTTTTTTTTTTTTCGTTACTATGATTTTGGAGCTTCTTGGGCTCAAGAAACGTGCCTTTTGACCCTTTTTCACACAAATGGCGGCAAATTTCGTTAGGTTGGTTTTCCAAAAATCGGTTTGAAATAGATGCTGAATGTTTAATTTCGCCTAAAGAAGATAGACTTCGAAAATGACAGGGTCATAGTGGCTATTCTATATTACGATATGCAAAATCTTTATCGTCTCGTGCTTTCTATGGCCTAAGAAAGTTTCAGTTGAGTTTTGGACTCCGGACAGTTATAATTATATATAACCCAGAAAATAAACTTCTGTTTTGCTGACATATAAGTTAACCATAACGACCTCATAGGCGGGTTTGGGGCAAGAAAACGAGGGGCGACCAAGCCTCAATAAACGCGTTTGTAGCGAGAAACTTTGAACTCACATGTCCAGACGGCATCACATATTTTTTGGTCGGGCAATTTTAGGGCACCAAAGATTCCCCTAATTACAGTAATCTGATGTTAAAACGCTCAGTGTTCTGACTCTTAAGGACTTATATACTAGGAGTCTGATAAAAAAAAATCAAACATATATTTCATAACAATAATAATAATAATTTATAATAATAAGGGCATAAATTTCGGTTTTTCTTGTGGTCTTTTTTTTTAGACACGTGATACTTGCGCCGAGTTATTTCACTGCGGCGACGGACAACACTTTTCCAGGCATCATAGATTCCATTCGCGTTGCTCAAGAAAGTGGCATTAAAAATGACTGGGAGAAAGTCCAACAGCAAATATCAGTTGTAGCACATGCCTTCCGTACAGCTGTTTCATTTTTACAACCTCCGGACATTTAATCAATGCCAAAGCTACATTTGATCACAGTCAACAAAGGAGCACGAATTTCCCAGTCATACCTATGCTGACAAATTTTGTGCCAGAAATAGACAGCTTGTAGCATTTAGCTGTGTCAAAAGTATGTTATCACGACTGAAGTCGTTTTGCAAGAAAAAAGAGTTACAATGGTGCAAACACTGTCACACATTTGTGTGCTGTATTACCGCCAGCCAAGATAGCCGTGGTTAAAGGGGTTCAAGGTTAAACGTCTTTTATTTGTATACTTTTCACGTCATGCGTGCAAAATTGCAACATTATCTAGCAAAAAGAACAGAATCCAGGAAAACACGAGCCTATAAAGTAATACGCGATAATATTCTAGACAAAGGACTACAGTTAGCTTGTTGCTTTGGATTACAATGTCAGAGATACTCCGAAGACTAATAACGAGTGCCAATCGTTATTACAGAAAGAGACAAAGAGAATGACCATTATTCATCGCATTCACTTAAATAGTAACTACGAACAAGAGAGAATTCTCTCTTGGAACGAATGACTGTTGACTTAAAAAAGGCATGCTTTTTAGTAAAATTAACAAATTAAGAACGGCCATTTCTTAAATACAGCAACTAAAAGGAAATTATGTTAAGGTTAAGAGATAAATGATACCTTAGCCTGTGCTAGGCTGTCGGTCAGCGCAGACAACCAAAAAAAGAGAGCGAGAGTGAAATAGTGAACGAGATGAGCGAAAAACGGCTGTAAGAGAAGAAGTAGAGAGTTTGTAAGCATCTTGGCAAATACCTAAATCCCCCCACTACCCCGCCCACTTCCCGAAAAACCGTTTCTCGTGTCCAAACGTCAAATGTCAAAGCGTCAAAAGGTGCGGCGTATGCCTGTAGTGCGGACGGACGGTGTCTCAGGCGGGCGGTCGGTCGGTGTACGGTCACGTGATTACCAACTTTTCTCGGATGGGTAGATCACTTCATTTTCTTACCACCAGCTGTTGATTATAATGAAACAAGACCAAGATCAATATGTGACGGCAATTTTCTCTCCGACATAGTCACAAATTTCTTATTTAGGACTACTGATGGAAGTACGTGTTTTTCTTCGAGCAGTTATGTGCATTTCAAAGTCAATTCGCTACCTCTTATTTCACTACGACAACCTATTCAATCGGAAGTGTTATTCCTCATTTTAGAGTGAAGAAATGTTCTTAATAAAACTCATAGTAGTTGATATTATCCAGTAATTAAGCTTGTACCTTTGGATCCGTAACAACGAAGTCAGTAACTAGACTGCGATGAACACTCAGCCATGATGGAACCTTGAAGGAACCCTACACAAAATCGCTAATCATTTTTATAATAATTAATTGATTACAGCTCGTCTCTTACTATTGGACGACAAAGGCCTAAGGTATAATAAGCGACGACCGATTAGACCCTGTATACGACCGATATGGATACCTTCAAAAAAGATAGAGGACTAGACGTGGAAGAGTTAGGTTGAACGATAACCCGACACGTTATCATTGTTCAAGGATACCATAGGGTTAACCTGTGTGGAGAACATGGGGACGGGTAAGGAGAAGGGGAGGGGATTATAGAAGGGATTAAGGAGACTCCTGCAATAAGGAACCCTAGATTGCTAAACAGATAAGATAATTAAGGACAAGAGGAGAGGGGAGGGGGGGAGGGGATTATAGAGGGGACTAAGGAGACTCCTGCGATAAGGAACCCTGTATTGCTAAACAGATAAGATAAGGACAAGAGGAGGGGGGAGGAGAGGAGAGGGGAGAGGAGAGGAGAGAACATTGATCTGCTCCCACCTCCTACCTCTCCCCTCCCCTTCATGCGCTTGCTACGCAGGCTACACTTGCATACAGCTTGTAGTACATGCACTGAACTGAAGCGTTTATGGTCGTTTATGGTACATTTAACAGATATCTACCTCAAAACTCTTTGTCGTCCGCGTTGGTCCATATGGGCCCATGCATATCATTCTCCCTTGACCCATTAGGCTTTCCATTCTAGCTATTAAGATGGTAATTGGCAACATTAGCGAGGATAGGGCCTTCCACAGGTACATCATTTAGCAAATTTTGACCAATCTCAAAGCACCTGAGAGCTCAAGTAGATTAAGGCTTGGTTCTTTACAAATTCCTCAAAATTTTGAAGGCTGGTCTGATGTAAAGTTTTTTTTTTTAAAGATATCCCAGGTCTAATAAATTAAGACTAATCATAACTAAGAAATCTTCGAAGTTCATTTGAAAAACTGTTTATCTAGAAATCCTTTAGTTCGAAATGCCCACTATGTAGAAAGCAAACCGTTTTCCTTTTGTAAATGTAGGTCCAAACAGTGGCTACTGATAGTCTTCTTGTAAAAAAGATTGGAATGAGACGAAAGTGTCCGTATTAAGGGGATTGAATTAAGAGAAAATGTAAGGGCTTTTTTTTTTCCCAGGGACAAAAAATGAGGTGTCTGTATTAATTAAGCGGTTATCCTCAGCAAAAGTACCCAGCGATTTGACAAAAATCCACTTTTCATCATAAAACAACCAAATCTGGCCATTTACTGTAAAATCAGGTGAAAAAAATTGGCAAAAGATGATTTTTCGGTTTTTTGATTAAAGAGGGGTTCGACTGTACTGTTGCCTTGTCATACAAACTGCTCAGTAGACCTTTCCGCGGCTCGGATGATCACTGCACATAATGATGGTCCATTCTCCGAGACGAGACGTAAAAATAGTGTCCTCAATTAGTACAAGCGTACCAAATAAATTATTTTACACTTAAGTGAAGTAAACTGCTAAATTTAATGTCAACACATGACGGTCTCATTGACAACGATAAATTTAAGAAAAAAAAACATTCTTCATATTTGACTATCCTTTAATGCATTTTCAACAAAACGCTATACAATTCGGTAAATATATATGTTCTAATTTAACGGACCTGAAGATCCTGATGGGAAAAAAAATGGTACTTGAGCTGAGGGCCCGGGAAAAATACTTTCAAAAATACACTAACTAAAAACTAGCAACTGTTGGAAAGAAAATGAAAAGGTGTACAACATACAATTTTGATAACAAAAAATTGAACAACCTTATTAAACTACAATCGGCAATTAAATGAGACTACAATAGATTTAAAAAAGGATTACAAAATATAGTTACAAGTTGAATGTCATTTATCAGCTATTATTACAGTTATTTTTACAGCCACGATTATATAGTTTATTGTTACATTCACAGAAAATACAAACTACGCGTGAGAACAACCAAATGCCTCCCCCTCCCCCGCAACTAGAAAAGGTTAACAGTGACAAATACCTCATCAGATGGTGCTGTTCGAAAAATTACGGTTTCTTATTCTAGATTTGAGCAATTTGAACCGTACAACAATAATACAAATGGTAATATCATATTATAACTGGTCAAAAACCTGGATTCGGTTATTGTTCATATCACACACAACTATCCTTCCATCACTAAGATTTGCTGCAGACACTGGACACTTAAACTCTCCTCTCTCACTACCTTCACTTCCAAACTTTGAAACAACCTTTCCACTCAGTTCAAATACCTGAACTCTGTGATTTCCTGCATCACAGACCATTAACAATCCTTCTTTGTTCACCGACAAGCAAAAGGGCTCATTGAACTCTCCATCCTTGTTTCCCTGTTTTCCAAATTTAAAACGAAAGTTCCCCTCCAGATTAAACACTTTAACGAAATGATCACCAACGTCTGAGACTATAAAATATTGACCGTGTTGGATACAGTGAAAGGGACTGACCAAAGAACCTGCTCCACCAAATTTACGTAAATACTCGCCACTAGAAGAGAATATCTTGATTAATTTGTTACCTCTATCAGCAACAATAATATCACCGTTGCAGTTTATTGATAAGCCTAGAAGGTATTTAAGCTTATTATTACCATTTCCTTGTTCACGAAACTTACTAGGAAAGTTACCGTTCCGATCAAAGACTTGCACCCTGTGGTTCAAACAGTCTGCCACTACAATGTTGCCAAGACTATCAAAAGCGATCCCTTCAGGGCACTGAAACTCACCATTATTAAGACCCTTCCTACCAAACGATCTTAAGTGGGTACCGTCACTACTAAACACTGAAACCCTGTGGTTCCAGAACTCAGTCACAGCAATTTCATCCTGATCATTCACTGCCATCCCCCAAGGCCCCTTAAGCATTCCAACAGACTCACCTTTTTGTCCAAATGACAGCACAGATCTGAAGCGCCTGGTTTGTACCTGAGTCTCAAGAGGATTGTCACGATTATTTTCCTTTTTATTCCCAGCAATTACTTTACTAGTACTTTCTTTACCTTTAGCTCCTGATTGTTGCGCTTTAGTTTCGCTAAAAACAAATTCTACATTACCTATCCCCTCGCTCATGCTCAGAAGGTTAATCAGTTTTTCACTTTTGGTGAAACTAAACCGAGGAATACATTCAGTGTCACGGTTTTGTTGAGTACTTTGTTCCTGTAGGATTGAATCAAATGTTTCACTGAATCCAAGAATTTCAGTACTAAAGCTTCGTTTTTAACAGAGTTTCAATTTGTTCAATTGCTAATTCAATTAATTTCACTTGTTTGTCCACTTCCTCTTTTTTCTGTGAGAGAGATTCGAGTGATTTTTTCGCTTGATTATCAATCACATCAAAAACATCTTGTTTTCTTGTTTTGATGATTGCAATAATTTGGTCTACAAAAGACTGCACTTGGCTTTTTACCTCGGTTACTTTCGTTTGAAATGCGAAGCTTTTTTGGTTAAACTGTTCAACTTCCTTTTGTTTTTCCAGTACTTTGTCTTTCAAAGATTTTGTCATGGAGCTGATCTGTGTCTTGCGTGCGTCAGTGGCTTCTTGCAAGGGCATCTTACCATGACCTTCATGAAGTGTTACAGCACAAGTGTTGCAAATGGCTACTTTACAGTCCTTGCAAAAGAGCTCCAACTGTTTGTCTTCATGGTGTTTCTTCTGACAAAATGCTGGTCGCTCTAATACAGCCTTGATGTCTTGATCCTGAAAATCTTTCAGCGCTAGCGTTCTGTGGTCTTTATTTTCTCGAATTATGTTATGTCCTACAATACATTCTTCACACCAGAAGGAACAACACTGGAAGCAATATAAGGTCTGGGCGCTCCGTTTTTCGCAGTTTCTGCATTTGACGTTGACTGTACTGCACTCTTTGATCGCCAAGACATCTAGCAAACTGTTTATTCGAAAATTGGTTGGAAGTTCGCCGGGATTTCCACTTCCAGAAATCTGAAACTGTCTCCTGCACTCGGGGCATGTAATTTTACCACGGACGCCGCTCGTTCGTTGAATTCAGTTCAGGCAATGCAGACAGAAACTGTGCAAACAAGGCAACTGCTTTGGATCAGTGAATGGACACATGCACACAGAACAGGATAGTTCATCATGAAGATTGTCCAGCAAGGTCTTTATATCCATGGAAAAGGTCGAAAACAAGGTTACTTTTTAAAAAATTTTCCTAGTTGTTGACGATCAAGGGAATGGCTTTGCGAATGAACAATGAAGTCTTGTCTTATGACCCAGACGAAACTCTGTATTATTAACAAAATGGCCTTGGGGTTCACTCTTAAGCAAGTAACCTTGCGGTGAAGGGAGAACTAGGACGTTTTCCTCTTCATCTTATTATTTACACTAAAATTTTTAAGTACTTCTTAAGGTTACTTACCCTACAAAATAACCAAATTTTAACTAGCGCACTATAAAGATAAACATTCATGTAAATAATATATAGGTAAGCATTCATGGTTTACTACTGTAAAGCACCTATTACACTCTACTAAATTAACTGATTATAGTCCAAATCCGCCACATCTTGACTACAGGACGGAAACTTCCTCACCTGGTTAGAATGTTTAAAAGAAATTTGTTAATTAAAAACAATACCAGGGATATTGGTCGAAAAATTTGAAAAAGAATAAATTTAACTCCTCAGTTGGAAACAAATTAAGTCTGTATAGTGAATTGAAAAACGAAGTCAGATTTGAATCTTATCTTGATTTAATAAAGAACGTTAAGACAAGAGTGGCAGTAACCAAAATGTGTATTTCTTGCCACTTGGTACCCATTGAATCTGGGCGCTACAAGAAGATACCCAGTGTTGGGAGGCTTTGTCCCTTTGTAATAGATCCGAAATTGGTGATGAATTCCACTACAGTGAAACCTGTATTAAGCGGACACCCTCGGGGAAAGCTGTAGGGTCCGCTTAATACAGGTTTCAATAGATAACGCCATATGAGGTGTCAAATGACATTCAAATGAACAGTGGAAACGTTTAGAATACTCACAGAGAGTAGACGATATACGTTTGCATTAATTTCTTTATCAAAGTGGACCAATCGACCATAGTACCTTAAACATAGATGGCAACTCAAATTTGAAGAAATCAGATGAGTGAAAAAACCGGGTGAAAAAAGCTTTATACAAACAAAAGGAAATAGAAAACTGTACTGGGAAACTAATCAAATAAGTTCGACAAGTCATGTTTTTTAATGTAAAAATCGAAAAAATTGTGGGTGGCAATTCGAGGCAATCTTTAGCATTTCCGGTGTCTGGTATGTTGGATGGTGGAATTTAATTACAAGTGTCCGTTTAATACAGGTTGGCAATAATAGAAATCACCATTTCAGGTACTTTTTAGGTGTCCGCGTCCGCCTAATAGAGGTGTCCACTTAATAAAGGTTTCATTTAAAGTAAATAAGGGAAATAAATTTGGGGACTTCGGCTACTGTCCGCTTAATAGAGAGTGTCCGCTTAATACAGTGTCACTTATTTGTTGAAATGTACTCACTCATCACTTTCTCATATAAGGGGTACCTTCTTGGAGAGCCTATACTCGATGAATGAATGAATGAAGCTTTATTGAATCTCGGGTTGACGAGGTTGGTTAGACCTCTAGCAAATATATGCTAATAAGCCGAGAAAAAAAAAACAAAGAAAGCAAATATAATAGAGAAAGAAAGGGAAATCCAAAAACTTATATACAGTATAAAACCTAAAATTACGTAAGACAGCTATTTACAATAAAAAGCCTAATTACATAATAGCACATATTAGATATTATTGAGAATTAGCTAGAACCTTAGCTGGGGGACTGCTTTTTTAAAAGCTGACAATGTACTTTAGGGTTTCCTTCTGAACTATCAGTTGCCATAGACCTTTTCACATTTTTTTTTTTTTTTTTTTTAACTTTTTATATGGCCCAGTTAGCGAACATACGTCGACACTACTGAAAAAATCGCCTTGAAATAAGTAAAATTACCAAATTTGAAAGTGATACGTCTTTAGAGGGCGAAGATGCAGCTGCGAAAAGTTGCGAAAATTTACAGACGTTTGTATGGTGGGGAGGGGGGGGAGCAAGTTTTTACCCCCACCATATAAACGTGTCAAAAGTTGGAAAGAACCGTGAAATTAGGTCTCTTTTTCTATGGACACTTCGGCAAAGTGCTTTCTTTAGAATGAATTTTTTTTTACAAATTTAAATTAGTATTATCATAGTACGAGTCTTGAATTAAGACAGTTTTATTCTCATTTGTTTTTAGGTTATTCGGGTGGGCCTTTTCTTTTATTGACATATTTGGCATAGATTCGGGGACAAGATTTTAAAAGTTTTTTTTTTCTTCGTTTGTTATAAGTAGACAGTTGGTATTGAAACTCTCAAAAGAGACGAGATTCACAAGGCGGTATAAAACTAAGTCAAATTCTTTTTTTCAAACTTTTACAATGTTCGGTGAAAGGAGCAATTATCAGAGATCATATTTTCGTTTGGCGAGGTAAAACTAATAAACTTGTATTCCACAAATCAATTAACCTTAGAGCACGTTCATGTGACTTTTGAGGGAAAGGCTAAGTGATTTGAGAGAAAAATAATTTGCAAACAGTCCAAGCTAAGAGTGAACTTAATCTTACATTGAGTTGATAGCCTTATATGTACACCCCAAAAATAGCATAGCCATAATGGCTCTTGATCACAGTAGACTAGGCCTGCAAAACGAATTCTTGGAAAACAAATGCAAGGCGAAGTAAGCTTACTAAGAGTAGCTTATTTCTGAAAACGATGATTCCCGATTTCTTTTTGTCGTGCAGTGCATTTCTCAACCACAACCCAGTAAATAAGCCAGCCAAGAATAGCAAAAGAATGTTGATAGGAGCTGTATTTCATTTTGTAAATCCAGTGCAAAAAGAGAGGTAAAACATCACAAGATGACTCAAAACTCCGTCAGCTTCAGCTATCAATGAACAAGTCGCCGATGCTGCATAAATTTTTCACTTGAATCCTCTTCGCTAGCGCGCCTGTTAATTCTTATACTCTATGCCTTTCTCTTCTTTCTCTTTCCCGAATTCAATCCGCTATTGTTTGTTGCTATAACAATTTTTTTGAAACAGTTTACTCGAAACTGAGCACTACGGTCACAAAATCCTTCAGCAATGAAGTAGTTGAAGTAAACATGTTTTTGAACGCGACGACATGCAGCCACGCCATTTCTGGCGCGATTTCCCGCCAAGAAAAAGGCGGGTTACACAATTAAATGCATCGCGCAATTTATAACATACTCCTCCCCCGGACGGGCTGACACCTGATTCTCTTCCCTCCCCCGCAAATAGTGTACGGGCGTACGCTACGTCATAACCAAATTTTCTCGGATGGATAGTTTACCAAATTTTCTTACCCATGGTGCTCCGCTGGCGCGCTTCGTGCGCCGGAGCTCCGCTATTAATAAAGCGTGATACTTTCTGCTTGTGCATTTTTACGGGGAAGCTGATGCATGTTACTTAACGTTGAGAATATGTAGCGCAAAGAAAGGTGCTACCTTTGAAACCGTTTTATATGGAAAATAATATATAAAATGTATAAAAGACAATTATAAAATCAAAGGACTAAGGAACTAGATAGCTCTCGCTTAAAAGAAACTATGTTTATCGCTATTATATTATCAGAGAACCTGAAAGGCCAGTTTTTTCACCATTGTAGAAAGCTTCTTTTAAAAAATTCAGTTTGAGGTTTATAAAGAGGGAGATTGTTGTTAGTACTCTAAGTTGATTCGAAAAGCCTTTCTAGGAACTTGGAAGCCTTGTGATTCAGTATATATTGAATTGACATGACGGATACTGATGCAATTTTGAATAAAACGTTTTTATTTTAATGGTATTTAATTCACATGTTTCAAAAAACTTTCATCATCTTTCCGTTCAAACGATCCTAACTCTCGATAAACTGGATTTCATTCAACATATGTTGAATGCATATGATTGTTGAGGCAGGTTCAAACCCTATGAACAGGCCTTGATGATCACACTCAACTGTTGAAATAGAACGGAAAGTAAAATGTAATCAGTAAAATACCATGCTTTACGTGGGGGAGAGGGGGTGGGATTTAACCTTCGCTATTGCGATGTCGACCAAATGAAACATTCTATCCAGGCCAAAATCATTCTCAGTCATTTACTTGAAATTAATTAAAACTGTTAATCGTACCTTCTCTTGTGTTCTCTGAAGTTTGCTTGAAAAATATTGAGAATTCATGAAATGAGGAAAAGGAAGATGATAAATAAAATGGCTGAAATCTTCCCAGGTTTTGGTGTTTGTTAAAAAAAGTCACTTTTAATAAACCATGGCTTACCATCGGCCACACAATTAGCTGAAAAACTTGAAAAAGCCAGCAACATAACCATTAAGGTCCATTTGACCGTGACAAAATGACTCGACCTAATAATGTAGTGACGCCAAGAAAGAACAGAATTGCCAGCTCAACGATAACTCAATTTGTTTTTTTTTTCCCTTGCCGAATTCAACCGACTCCGTGCTTTCGAATCGGAGTTACATCATCTGGTTGACTTTATCGAACCAAGGTAATGCACATGCTCAAATGACGTAATTCAAAATGGCGTAGAAGCTGCAGACAATTACAACAACAACAAAAAACTTGCTGAAAAGGTCACCCCTAACTACCACAGGATAACCAAGTTCCACATGATTCCCAAGTCGAAAGTAAATAAAACTTTATAGTAGATCCAACGCGTTTCTCTTTCTGCTTTCCCGCAGTTAGAGCCCGCGCTTTTCCATTGACAGGTTTCGAATGAAACAATTGGATTCCGCGACGTTTTAGACAATCCCTGCAGATAAAAAGATTCAAGAGAAAATGGAAACTGAGATGACGAAGAAGAAGCGTCAGATCGGTCCTGTCCGGAAAGTTCAAATACTGTTTAAGTCCTCCATCGCAAGGTTTCCTAAGGGAAGTACCGATTTTAAAAGTTGGGTGCTTTATCAACTGTAAAAAAAAAATTGCAAGTGACTGGAGACTGACGAGGTTATACCTTTGTTCGTGTTTTAAAAAAGTCGAGAAAAGTTAGAGCATGCAGCGCTAACGTTCTATTTAACTAATTTGCAAGAAATGTTTTTCTCGGAAAAAAAGACATAATTATGGTTTACCGCAACTTAGACTTCAAAGTTCGTATAAATCCCTTGAAGAGTAAAGATGATTATTTTACAAGTCTTTACAATAACTATAGCTTATTATCCCAAAATATAAATTTAAGAAATTGAAATGATTTAAACACATCAAACGAGAGACAAGTTATGCAGCAAAAGCAACTGCATGATGAGTTTGATGTAATTCAGTTCAATTATTTCTCATTAACGTCATATTTGCTAGGCTTCAGAAGATAACATGGAAAATTGTTTTCCTTGGAAAATTGTTAGTTGATGATATCACGGTGTTAAGCAAATGAATAAAATGAAAAGAAAAAATACAGTTTGCGCAGCTGTTCATCCTATATAGGTTCCCGTCAATTAACTGAGCACTGTTATTATTGGTAACCCGTTGTTACTTCACTCAGTACGACAGAAGAGTTCGAAAGAATTGCTTCTTGCGACTTCAGCGTTTCTTGGTAAGTAAATCTTATGTTTTCCTGTTGCCAACAACCTCTCATTTTTTCACAGACATATGGGTACCTTTGGACATAAGGGGCGATAAATTACCTCCCTTAAAAATTATTTACAGCCCTATTAGTTGGCTGTCCTAACATTGTTACATACCCATTTGAATTGCATTGCATGGATGAAAGACAAAGTTAGACATTTAATAACAGAGGCGTCATAGCCAGTCCATAGACCTATAGGCCCGGGCCTACTCTTTTTTGGTTTGATCACCCTATCACTTGAAATAAATTATGCGTTGTTGGGGTGAGCTAAAAAGCTTAAGAGCTTAAAGTGTTGGTAAGGTCAGTGCGTACTAGTCATGCGTGCAATTTTCACAGCCAGGCCTACAACTAGTCGTAAAGTTGGCTACCGCCCTGAATTAGACCAACAACGGTGCCATGTGTTTTGAAACCTTTGAAGTTAAGTTCAGTCTCTGCAATGGCGTTGTTCAAAAATGACAATCGTCCCCTCGAAATTGTTCACAGTGACTGTAGATACATAACGACGCTTAGTATGTTGGTGTTGACGAGGCTGTTCAGTCCCCTCTGCCCTGCGACGATGAACAACGTCTACAGTATAGTCGTATTTTACCAATCTCAAAGCGCAAAATATGATTTGAACGCTAAAAAGTTTAAAAAACAGAATTTATCATAAATCAAATACTCCAAATCAAAGTCTTATTTTATTCATAAAAGAAAATAATAATTCCGATCAATGTGCGGTTCTGTGTTAATTATTCAGTGACCCTGGTTCCAATGTTAGCCTTGTTACTTCTCAAGTTTTCGAAAAAACATAGGTTTAGGCCTTTTAAGGGTCCCGCAGGAGTCTTTGCCATCAATAGCTGGCTTAAGAATAAAGAATTAAAGTAATATCTGATATGGGGGGTTCATCAGGAAAGATCTTACAATACACCAGTTTTCAGAAAAGAAAAATACGATCGATATTTTCAAGTTTTAAGACATACTGAATTCAGCTAGAGTTCATCAAAACTTCCTCTCAAACGTCAAACTGCGTCTTTAAAAAGAAAATGGTCAGATCATACAGTTTGACAAACATCCAACGCAAAAAAGTGAAATATCTTACCTTCCACTATTGTATTCAAATCATTTGGAGCGTTAGAAGAATAAATTTCACAGACTAGAATTTTGCAAGGCTACGGAGTATTTCAGGTGCGTATTTAACACTTCGATAATTCTTTTCCTGATAAGAAAATAAAATTATCAGTAACATCCAATTGATAATTTTCACCACTTTCTTTAATTTTCCAAGTTCTCAAATATTTGTATTATCTGGATTTATTCAGCAGGCGCCTATCGCCTGTCGTAAAACCTGATTTGAATATTGAAGATCGTAAGAGCTGCAAAAAGTCATTCGCTCCAGAGATCTATCAGCTGAGCGCATCCACCAGGCAACTTTCGTGTGAGCTAGGCACCAGCTTACTTGTGATTTCAATCAAACCCTTGCGCTGCGCGCTCGCCGATTTTGAAATCACGCGTATGATTTCACACCAAATTGCACTTCTCTCAGTTCAATTAACATTATATACATTAAGGTCATTACATTGTCATTAAGCCTCTGTTATAAGTTAAATTACATGCAAAGAGAAATTAGGTCTGATATTCTTTATACACTTCTCGGTTACAAAGTTTATTGCTTTGATTAGGGGGATGAGAACTGAATATGGGTTTGTATCGATTAATCCTTAATTTTAAGAGGAACAATGTGATATTTTGTTGTTATCACCAAAAGGAAAAAATCACTTAGCAAGATCGGCTATGAGGAGGAGACATGACTTCCCAACAACATTCAACATGCAAAATGTCTCGCTTTTTTTTGTTCAAAGAAATTGATCGTTCATGTT
Organism: Porites rus; assembly: GCA_964035705.1. Classification (NCBI taxonomy): domain Eukaryota; kingdom Metazoa; phylum Cnidaria; class Anthozoa; order Scleractinia; family Poritidae; genus Porites; species Porites rus. The sequence goes on along the minus strand of OZ037998.1, from coordinate 23,332,638 downwards.
GTACGTTTCCTCTCGGAGCGGTTTTCGATAAATCTGAACACAAACTGATTGTGTTTAACATAAGCCACAGTTTTCTTTCTTCTCTTGCCAATATCTGGAAACGGATAATCCCCAAGAAAGGAATTCTTTACTGGTGAGAAAAAAAAGAAAACAACTATAATTTTGAAACAAAACTTGAATGGACCGAAGCAGAAATGGAGTTTGTGAGCATTGACGATGTTAGTAGTTGTGTCTGAGGAGAATTAGCAGCTTTTGGGGGTAGCAAAAGGGCAGCAAAATTTAATAAATAGCTCATGTGTAAAATGCGCGGGAAACTTGTTTAATTTATGCTTACCATGTTTAGGCAAGTACTAGTAATGACGTCACAGCACCATCAGGTCCATTTGACAGTTTAGCAAGCCCATAAGAAAGGGCTAATGTCTTCTATTTAGTGCTAAAAATTGGATATATATAAAGAAAACACACACACATACACAAAGTGGAGCTCAAAACTCTTTATCCCAATTTTGTCACGTCTGACTATCGCAAAACCGTTCTCTCCTTTCTATCTCAAGAAAAGCACTAACTATTGAAGTCTCAGCGTTTCACGCGCCCTTAGTCAGTTAATTATGCGAGTTACCAAGCCCAAATTTGCATACAAATTAGTTCAGCTCAGTAATAACCCCATAAAAACACAAAAAAACAATTAATTACTTGACAAGGATCAATTGAAACACGCAACTAATCAATAAACATTCCCAAGTGAAACCAGACACGTTTCTTAAGACACAAGAAATCAACTTTATGACCCTTTATTAAAATGATTGTAGAAAAAATTAGATTAAATATTCTATTAAAATAGTCAAAAAAGGCAAGCTATCGTTTTTTTTTTTTACACTGCGCACAATGTTTTACTTACCCTACTCCCTTTCATTTTTATTCTCCTCCTCATCCATAATTTTTCTTATTTTCCTTACTCAATTTTTTTATTCCCTTCTCCACAATTTTATTATTTTCTCTCCTCATCCACCACCACATTTACTCTATATATTTTCCATCCACAAAAAAATCGACCTCATATCGACCCTACAACGACCCTAGACACAACTTTGTTTTTCAACACAGCTGCGTGAATAGTGAAACTATATACAACCACCATCACATTTCTATTGTTTTCTCTCCACCACCACATTTCTATTGTTTCTACTCTACCACCACCACCACATTTCTATTGTTTCCCTTCTCCACCACCACATTTTTATTGTTCTCTTCTATTGTTTTGTTATTTGAGTTTGGCCTATTTTGCCTGAGGTTGCCTTTATTTGCCTGTGTCTGACCTGTGACCTGTGACCTTCTAGATAACAAAACAATATGTAAACGATATTTAGAAGTCCATAACAAGTCATCCAATGTTGCATGCAGATCTGAACTTGGCAGATTCCCTTTGATCATTGATATAAATAACAAGATACTTAACTACTTATATAAACTATCTCCAAGAAAAAGATGAAAATTCTATAGTTAAACAATCTTTAAAACTATCTGTTGACCTTTATCATAGTGGTCAAAATAGTTTTTACTCCAGTCTTAAGAAGATGACTGACTACTATGATTTCCCAAGCTTTAATTGTAATTCACTGAATAAATGTAGAATTAAGCAATATGTAGATCTTATGCAAAAGAAATATATCACTTACTGGAATCATACCTTTCAACATTCACACAAACTTAACTTTTATTATAAAATCAAAACGAATTATATCCCTTCTGTCTACCTAGCTCTAATAAGAAACAACCCTTCTAGGAAAACATTAGTGAAACTGAGAATAAGCAGTCACAAACTTAGGATTGAGACAGGTAGATACGACAATATACCACGTGAGGAAAGGTTATGCAATCTCTGCAATTGTAACAGAATTGACGATGAAACTCACTTTTTATTAGATTGTCCAAGTTTTTCTTCGATAAGAGATATGATCTCCTCTTAACTACAACCTAAAATACCGTTTCTACGACCACAATCACATGAGTCCTTATTATCACATCTGATGAATTCTACTGACTATTTTATTAACATCCAATTAATTTCATTTATATCAACTTGCTTTGAATTGAGAGACAAACTTCTCTCCGGAATAATTAATCCTACTGATGGTTAGAAATAAACAATGGTTAATAAGTTTCAAATTATTTTAAATATTTAATTTACAAGGAATCAATGATTAATTTTAAGTAGCTTTTGCAATACTGTAATACTTTGTTATGGTCATGCAAATAAAGCCTATTGTTGTTGTCGTTGTTGACATGAGGAGTGAAAACAATAGAAATGTGGTGGTGGAGGTTGAGAGAAACAATGAAATGTGGTGGTAGTGGTGGAGGGAAACAATAAAAATGTGGTGGTGGTGGTGGTAGAGGTAAACAATAGAAATGCGGTGGTGGTGGTGGTGGTGGTGGTGGAGAGAAAACAGTAGAAATGTGGTGGTAGTTGTATATAGTTTCACTATTTTAATAGAATATTTAATCTATTAATTTTTTTGCAATCATTTTAATAAAGGGTCATAAAGTTGATTTCTTTTGTTTAAGAAACGTGTCTGGTTTTATTTGGAATGTTTATTGATTAGTTGCGTGTTTCAATTGACCCTTGTCAATGCAAGTTATTAATTGTTTTTTTGTGTTTTTATAGGGTTATTACTGAGCTGAACTAATTTGCATGCAAATGTGGGCTTGGTAACTCGCATAATTAACTGACTAAGGGCGCGTGAAACGCTGAGACTTCAATAGTTAGTTCTAGTGGTTTCCATGAGATAGAAAGGAGAGAACGGTTGTGTAGTACTCAGACAAAATTGAGATAAAGAGTTGTGAGCTCCACTTTGGGTATGTGTGTGTGTTTTCTTTATATATATCCAATTTTTAGCACTAAATAGAAGACATTAGCCGTTCCTAATGGGCTTGCTAAACTGTCAAATGGACCTGATGGTGTTGTGACGTCATTACTAGTACTTGCCTAAACATGGTTAGCCCAAATCAAACAAGTTTCCCGCGTATTTCACACATGAGCTCTTTATTAAATTTTGCTGTCCTTTTGCTGCCCAAAAAACTGCTAATTCTCCTCAGACGCCACCACTGAGGTTGAAAAACGTCATTTATGGCAATCAAAAGGCCCGGCTCCTTCGGAAGCGAAAAATAGATTTCCCCGACAGAACGTCCAATTCACTTTTTTGAGTAATAAGAAAATAGAGGGGTAAAAGCTGTGAAAGGAACCGAACTCTGTAAACTTTCAAGTGAAACATATGACGGATACCTGAGGTGGGTCGTCCTAAAACCCGGTTTCCATATGATCGCTACGATCGCTGCGGTCGCTGAAAAAATAGTTTCAGTGATCGCTGCGATTGATATGATTGCTGCGATCGCTACTATCCCTGGAGAGTAGTTTCCATGAGTCTGGGATCCAACTGGTTAGCCGTAACTTCAACTTTAACCTTGGTCAGCGGTGCGTGTTCCGTTCTGACCGATGTCTCATTGACTTTAAAAAGAAAGTCAAGTATATTACAAGGAAAATGGCTGGCTTATTTCGACACTAACTCTAGACCTGGTTAGTGTAAAGTTGTTTTCCATTGGCTGTGAATAAAGGGACAGGGACGCTTTCTTCACCCAATACCTAATCTCCTTTTCAGAGTCCGCTTTGCTGTTTCAACACGCATGCGAAATTAACCGTTCTCATATTCTCTTTCTCTCTCCTTAATTCCAGAGCCACTAACAAGAACGCACTGGCTGGAATCATGTTTCTCTCGACAGTGTTCACTTTGTTTTGCCTCATGGCGTCAGTTCCATCACGTTGTGTAAGTGAATCTAACGATCAACTTTTCTCAGGCCGAACACCTTTACATCGAGCGCGAGAGAATTACCGCAAGGCGCCATGAGGGGACCCCTCGAGTATCTGCCTACCAGCCGGAGAGTCACTTCTTATTCTTACTTACTTTTATCTTACATTTACTAATTTTTACTGTTATTAATTACTGATTCGTTACCTTATTAGCCTCTTATCCGTTCTACCCGTTTCTCTTCATGAGTCACTGATTGACTCACTCATTTTTACTTATTTCTATCCATGAAGAACTCATTTCAAATCAAATCTTACACATTTTTACTCGGTTTTAGGTGTAGTTTATTTCTAGCTATGTAAGGAAAACAAAATGAAAAAATAAGAGATGCGATAAAAAAAAAAAAAAGTTAAAAAGACAATCTTGTCAGCGCACCCGGATATTGAGGATATTTTTCTGTCCATATTCCAGTAAATATCTGTAATTCATTTTATTTTAATTACAAATTACTGTAGAATCAAGATCTCTCGAACCCTCGGTTTTTCGAACCTCCTCAGATCAGCGATATTTCAAATCAACACTAACTTCCCTTTACCTACTCAAGCTCTATAATTAATTCCCTCTCCGATTTTTTTCGAACCTTCCAGGGAAAGGAAAGCATAAGCTCGAATCGATCATCGGAAACAGATGTAGAAATTAGAGATAAAGTGACAGAGTAAAGAGGAGGAGTCAGTTTTAGATCAGCAAATCGGGATTTTTATGCATGTCCACTCAGTAAAAGTTGTTGCCGTGGATGCTCAAAAAAGCAAAACAAATTTGCTTTTGTAGTACCCGGCAAATATAGATCTCATTTTGTACATTAGAATTGCTCAGTGCAAAACGGAGGAAATAACCTGGTTATTCACGACTTCAAATTTTTATCCACGTTTATTTTTAATAGCCAATTGATTCGCCATGAGTTAGCTGGGATTCTTAGCTTGTCTCCAATGTTTGAAATTTCCTTAACAGGAAGAGGAAAATTAAATATTCATTTATTCATTTATTAATATCTATTATTTATTTTGTACATTGATCCTTTAACAGCAAAACGTTGTGCCATCAGCTCACATCGAGGGCGGGGATCCAAGACCTGTGTACTATCCTGAAGACACAGGTAGCTTACATACCAAACCTCTTTAAAAGTAACCAAAGCCTACCTTCCGCAGAAGAAACTAAAAAAATCCAACTTAACGAAATAATTAATGTCAAAAACAGAAAAAATATAGCTGCCTGGCCTGTTCGACATACATCCAGCAATAACGTAAATTTTACACGCGTTAATAAAATAGAGGCAATGTATGGAAGATCACATGTAATCGTAAAAGTTGAAACTCGCTCAACTTTTACCTTTACGCGTGGCCTCTCACACGTTGCCTCTGTTTCATTTATGCGCTTAAATTATACGTGCGTTCGCCCGAAAAAATTGTGCGACAGTGAAAATCAACCCTAAGGAAGTCAACATGCACGCGAGCTCACGCGAAAGCTACCAAGACTAACCGTTACTTACTCTAACATTCTGGGGGAAACGAGCCAGCACATGGCTTTCGTAGAAGGGTTTAAATTAATAATGGTAATCGAACTGAGTGGAGTATATTAATTTTGCCTGACATTATAAGTCAATGGTTTTAAAATCATTAATGGGCGAGCGCACAGCGCGAGTGTGATTTGAAATCACAAGTAGAGAACTGCTCACAATTGCACGATCCAAAGTTCAATAACCACTTCATTTACGCCATTTTCAATTCTCATAATTTAGTTGCAGTGCAAATATTTTATTGATTTAGTTATCGGTTTTGTTGAAAAGTAGAATAGGCACGCTTTTACACCTGTCATTTTTTAATGCGAAACAAAAATAATGCGTCACAGAGCACAAATGATGCGATCTATCACTTTATCACTCACTGATAGAAGGTAGAAGGAATCATAACAATTTTTTTTTATTTATCTCCTCTTTTTTAGCCATTAGTGCGTGGGACCTAAGCCATGCCAACAGCCACATTGCCGGTGGATTTGAGTTCGGCGGCTCTCAGTTAATTGTACCTGTTAGCGGCCGGTACTATGTTTATACTCAGTTGTACTTCAATTCTGAGCCCATGGCTACCAGAAATCGTGTGGGTGTATTCACTGGCCAGAGACTTCTGTTAATGATCCACAAGCCCATGCAACCCAGCACTGAGGAAACAGCCTCGGCAGGAGGAATTTTCAAGCTAAATAAAGGGGAGAGAGTGTTTGTGAAACCTTTCAAGGGCTATGGTTCTGTAAAACTATGGGTCGGGCCTAATCACACATATTTTGGCATGTATAAAGTCGACTGATCTCATTAATTTTCAGATAAGGCGTAATAATATGTATCAGTAAGATCATAACTTACGAAATGTAATGACCTGGATGAGAGAACAACATTATATGAAATCTTTACGTAATAAACAATTATATGATGATGTATACAGACGTTGCCAAGTTGAGAAAATTAAAGGTGCGCCGTTCTGAAATATCGTGTGTTAATATGATCGAGTCACCGGCCTTAATAAAGCAAGAAAAAAATGTCAAGATAATCATACATTCAAGAAGAAATTGTTTCTGTTCCAAGAACTCTAGGGAAACATTTTTATGGTTTCCGTACATGTAAAACTACGAGTCAATATTCCAGCCATAGATATAGAACGTTTTCACGTGACGTCACGGCGCTCATTTTGGTGTTCCAAAACAATAAAACGGCGGCCATGTTGGTGTTCCAAACAAATCCCGTGGTAGTTGAACTCTTTTCTAATGTAAACGCTTTCTTTTGTCCCAATGAATTTGTAAAGCTGGCCACTTGAGTAAAAACGCTCTATAGAATACTTCATAGTTGTTGACGTATCAGAAATCTCACTCGTTCGATTTCTGATGCAAAAAACGAGTGCCTAAACATCGTACAAAGCACTTTGCATGGGGTATTGTGTTTATTATATACATACTGAGACATTCTGATCATCATTTCGCCAGCCTTTTATTTTAAATCTTTTCAAAATCCAATGGGCTTGATTTTTACAAAAATCTATTAAGCGGTCACCTGGCTAATTCCCGAGGGTGACCGCTTAATAGAGGTTTGACGGTATCTGGAAACATTTAAGACTCGTCGTCATGTGTACGTCAACATTGACGTTTCTATGCCAGCCGCGTCTTGATAGCCACTTTCTTTCAAAATTTGCTCTTTTCATCTAAAAAATTATTTATTTTTATTTTCAATAATTGCATTTGAGCATTACCCTTGCTTCAGCAGTATTTTATTATATTTATTATAACTTTTAGTATGACCCCGGTTCTTAAATGCTTGATTTGAGAAAAAATATTAATTTTAAAGGACCTAATGGCAGATGCTGTGTTCAATTTTTAACAGAGATATTTTCTCTCGGAATTTTATAACTTAGGTTTTTTTGCTTTCTAATCATTGTTTTATATGCACAGATCAATTTTTCCATAACGATTACCTCGATTTATGCAGGTTTCAAGTAAAATGGAATACAATTAATTTAATTAAAATGGCGGATGGTTCCAGATCCTTTTTTAACACTGAATCGCGTTATCATGACATTACTGCTATTGTTTAAGATACTTAATGTGTTTTGCCAGCTTCTTGATTTTGTCAGACACCTTACTAGTTGAGTATTTTTTGCTTTGACGGAAATATTATGGAATTGGATTTTGTCAATAAATTCTACAAAATGACTTCATAGGCACATCAAATTACGCCATTGTGTAAAGTAAGCTATGCCTGGATGTTGCAAATAAAGAGTACATTATTGTTTAGTATATACACACTCAGTGATCTTGGTGATTTAAGCAATCTGATTGGTTCGCTATCTCGGACTATTCAACAATATTCACCTCCTAGCGAGTGGATAATGTGTGAGCTCGGTGTTTTTCCCATTTTTTTAGAGAACGATCTTTTAAAAGTCGACAAAATCCTAAGGCTGACTTCTTTTAAGGCAAGAAAAGACTTAGAAGGATTCAATACGGCGTTTTTCAATTTACTGTAGCTGAGTTTTGTGCTCGATGGATTGTTTACAACTCCCGTGTATTCGCGTAGAAGAAGCCGTTTCGTGAACTCAGCGATTTCTAACAAGAAAATTTTGGCTCAAAAATCGAAGTTTATTTATGACAAACAAATTATTTTAAAAGGAAATGTTTGCGGAAATTCTACGTTTCAAGTAAACAGGAAAAAGAATGATACCGGAAGACGACGTCTTACCTCGGGCAACCGAGCCGGCCATTTTTGTCAGCACTTCATGCGAAGAACGACAAAACAAGCCCTTTTGGCTATAAACTTGGCGAGTCAATAGAAAACAACAAAGCTCCACTTTTCTTCTCAGGTAAGGAAGCAGTTCAAACTTTTAGCGGCTCCATTTAAGCCAGTACGCTGTTGTTTGCGAAATGATAAACTTGTGAATTGCCATGTTTGAAAATTCTGCAAAGATCTATTTTTAAACTTTAATACGCGTGATTTGATCTGTCAATCAAATTGTACTTTTTAATGGTTTGCTTTCTGATTTTGTTGAGATCACTTCGTGTGTATATACTAAAACAATTATTCTTTTCAATCTCGGTGAATAGTGGCTTTGGGAATATTTACCTCGCCGCTTTCGCGGCTCGGCAAATATTTCGCCACTATTCACCTCGATTTCAAAGAATAATTGTTAAGTGTTATTGTGGTGGCCCATCATGAGCGGCTTTGATGTAAATAATCGTCAGCATCATCATCATAGCGGAGCTCTGGCGCGCAAAGCGCGCCTGCGAAGCACCATGGGTAAGTAAATCTACCAATCCCAGAAAATTTGGTAATCACGTGACCGTACACCGCCCGCTGCCCGCCCGTCCGTCCGCACCACGGGGCAACCAATGTTCAATCTCACACTTTCTTGCTAGTTTGGGAGCACAGGAAGACTGATATTGCACACATATTGCACATCAATGTTGTGATCAATTGACAGCTGTCAAAACAGGGCATCCGCTGACCAGTATTACCTGACCGTATCGCGGGCTCAGGTGTTGACCCATCGAGGTCGAGTATCTTTTTGAAGTTATCCGCTGACAAGTTACTAGTTTTCAAATGATTGCAGGCTCATGTTTAATTTTTTTATAATTCATATGAAATATGTTGTGTTTTAAATGTGCCGCACAATTAAAATTTTGATTTCAAACTGACCTCGGAAGCCAAAATTCAGCCAGTTTTTACAGGCAGGGAAGACATGTTAGTTGCTTTTGACTTTTCTCACCAAGGTCACGCGTTGGTTACGCTCCACGTCCAATTTTTATGCTCTGATTGGTCAAAACTTGACAGCTGAGTTCATGCGGAAAATTTATCAGCATCTTGAAACTTGTTTACTTTGACAGCTGAAGCTGACAGCCTTTTGTGTCAACTTGTGATGTTTTTAACTGTCTTTTTCCACTGAATGTACAAAATGAAATTCAGCGGCTATCAAGAGTCTTCTGTTATTCATGGCTAGTTTGTTTATTGGGTCTTTGGTTGAGAAATACGTCGCTTGTCAAAGTCGGAAATCCGATTTCTGATGGCATCGTTTTCGTTTTTCACCTTGCTTGATGCGTAAGAGGGTTGAAAAGTCTGAAGCGATTCTGGCCTTACTTGATAGCTTTCAGTGCATCTCGAATGGTAAGCCTGAGTAATTATTTTGTTTGATGTTTGTTTTTTATATCTAATTTAATGAAGTCGAGCGTAGTTTATGGGGCTATTTAGTTTATGCACGTTTGTAAAATTTGAGACAATGATCTGACCGAGTATCAGGTTTGGTTATAAGCTTATAGAACTTTGAAAAGCCTTCAGACATTTTCTCACCGCAAATAGAACGAAAACGTTCCAAAGAATATTAAGTTATAATTCTGGCTGTAAAAGAAAGCTTCGAGCCATTTTCTTGCCTCGAGTTCATCTTTGAAAAAAGCAAACACCGGGAAGCCGGCTTAAAACATAAACAATGATTTTCAGAGACACTAATTAATACTTGTCTTCGTGAATGAAAATTGTTGTCTCTGTGTATTTGTCACCGAATTATTTTCCTTTTATTATTGATTGTTAGTAGTCTCTTTGCAATTTTAATCGCTGTGCAGTTTGTTTTCAGTCGCTCATGAACATCGCTTGCAGGAGTCGTCAAAATGCCACGCGTATCACACGCTTTTGAAGGTTACACATCGTTATAAAACCATTAGATAAATAATAAACATAATAAATTCTTTATTATGTTGAAGCGTATAACTCTATTAGTCTTAATTTAAACAGTCGACTTTGGCGCTTGTCAAAAGTGAGAACCAGCTAGTCGTATAGGTGATTTTGGAAATTTTGTTAACGGTTTCGCTAAAAGCCCACGCGTGCTACGATCGTCCTGAATATTGAATGAGTGCAGTTTGTATTGCAAATTTGTGAAATACTGCATTCTGTCCGAGGTCTGTATGATAAAAACAACGCCTCATGGTACTGTTTCACCTCAGATGTGATGCCTTAAAAAGTATAAAAGGTTGGTTTCCATGTCCCTAGACTTGTTGGCAAGATTTTGTAAAGTAAACTTGTCGAACGCAAAAACTTCGGCCTGATTTGTTGGTTTCCAATAATTTGTTTTCCAGGCCTAATCTACTGTGATCAGGAGCCATTGTGGTTATGCTGTTTTTTGGGTGTACATATAAGGCTATCAACTCGATGTAAGATTAAGTTCACTCTTAGCTTGGACTGTTTGCAAATTATTTTTCTCTAAAATCACTTAGCCTTTCCCTAAAAAGTCACATGAATTGTGTGGAATACAAGTTTATTGTTTGGTTTTAATTTTAAATTTGATTTAATAGGAGCTTCGCTTTTAGCCCTGGCTAAATCTATATACTAAAACATCCTCAAGTTTCACAATAAACTATTATTATTAATTATTATTCATTCAAATTATTTTCCCGATTCTGATTGGCTAAAAGCACACCTTTAATTCACCATAACCAGTTACTCATGACCAAATTTGGAAGAATTTTGTGTTCAACGAGGAAATGACGTCAAAAATGCAGCGTTTTCGCAGGTTAAGGCACCGTTTACCGAGAAGACCTGGGGAAGAGGTTGAGTTGTTTTGGTTGTGAACTTGAAAAATGGCGGACATTTCACTCGTTTCAAGAGTAAGAACTAGGCGAAACAATTGCTAAAAACATAGCAAGAACAGCAAGAAGACAACTTGAAGGGCGACATATGCTATTTGGAAAATATTTGCGGAGCTGGACAAACCTAAACGTGCACTATCGTAGATGAACTTAACATCGATGGTTCGATGGAGGTAAGCATGTTTTAGCCATGTTTTTAAACTAGGAATTGCTTTGAATAAATAATAAAACAATTATTGAATTGGGCTTTCGTATCATATGAAGAATTATGGAGTTCTCGTAGGGTGTTATCCGCCTTGGCCTACGGCCTCGACGGATAACACCCTCCTCGATCTCCATTATTCTTCATAAGAAACTCAGTCTCATTCATTAATTGTTAAATACATCATTATCAAAATTATTATTATTATTACTATTATTATCGTCATTATTATTATTATTATTATTATTATTATTATTGTTGTTGTTGTTGTTGTTGCTGCTGCTGCTGCTGCTGTTGTTGTCGATGATGATACTTAATATTGGGTTTACTTGTCCCCCGAACATCCATTTCAAGTTTATTACAAAGTACGACAGCTTTTTCATTACAAAATGCGACAGGTATTGCAAAGTGCGACAATTATATTACAAAGCGACGATTGTTACAAAGTGCGACAGAACACGCCCGTAAGGCAGTCTTCGATCTCGACAATCTTACGGAAAAATAGGAGACTGTGAACACTCTACCCGAAGCAAGGGCGCTGCAAGGTGCAAGTGCCTACAAAAGGCAGGAATTTTAGCGTCAAACTCACACACCTTTGTCGTTTAGTATTGGGCATATCATTTTTCTCACAGGTTAAAAAACGTCGTTCGCGATTCTGATTGGACGTATCGTTTTATTTACGTGTGAAAAACATCGTGCGCCCCTCTGATTGGCGAGAGCTCTTTTGAGTATGGAAATTTATCAAATGATCCGTACGGCTCAGCTCGCAATTTCGTTGGAAAACCATATGAAACAAAAAAAGTCCCTTAAGATCAGGGCCGTTCGCGTCAAGTGGTAGGGGCGGGGAAAACGCTTACGGACCTGCTAGAAAAGCCAACTGTTTGATGCGGGTTCGCCCCGTCAGAAAAATTCGAAAAACAAAACCATCATACGAAGCTATACGATAAAATACTTCGACTGAATGTGAGTTAATTCGTGTCGGACGGGAAAATATTTGGCTCTCGGTGCAGCTGACCTGCAATGACCTTGGACCAAATATTTTCCACTTCGGTCCTCCCACTCAGTCAATAAGTACATATATCAACATAACTTTTTAGTGAGTATATCTCAGTACGTATATAATAAAAATGTTAACGTTCAAGCACTTTTAAAGCAAGCCTAGTTTTTTTGTAGACTGCGAAATTATTTTCATTTTTATTATTTCCATTTTTTCTTTATTATCAAGGAAATAAAGATCAATAGAATGCAAAAGGAAATCAGTAATCAGTGTGTGATATGCACACAGCTTTAATTTACAAATGTCTCCAGTTTGGAGAGAAAAAGCAAAAGATTGGGTAAACTTTTACTAGGTCATTTCATTTTCTTTCTTCTATTCTTTGTTTTTATGTTGCCTAATTTTTATTCCCGCTAAACTGCTAGATTGATAGGTCATATAAGTCATGGAATTTTTAAGCTATTACTAAGGTCTTTGACGTGAATGCTTTAACGATACGGTTATTTTGGCGGTTATATCGCTGACCGTTAATTTCTACTCCTTTCTCACTCTGTGTAGCAAAATCTTCACAATAATATTATATTGGTTCAAAAAGCAAAAAATAATAATAGCAATAACACTAAAATAAGTAAGTTTTCAGTTTCAGTTGGTAGGACCCTCCTGAGATGAAAAATGTTATAAGAGGTTCCAAGGAGACAAGACACAACAGGAAAACTATGATGTTATAAACATTTTCACGTCGCTATGGAAACCTTAAATTTCATTACTAACAACTTTCCAAAATACTGCGAGAAGTAGTTGATGCCTTTATCGTTTCCATGCGAACGAATAATAAGGAGGAAATATAACCAAACGTTTCATTAGTCTCCATGGTAGCCATACATCAGCATTTAACACAACTTAAACTTCAAAGACACCGCTTCTCATTGATTGGCTGAATTGTCCCTGATCATCACTTTGAAGAAAAACAGTTTATTCTATGACGTCAGATGGGCGTTATGTTTCTAAGGAGTTATGTTTTTTGATTGGTCAGCACAAGATAGCATTGGTATCAAGTACGACATATATCGATGTTACGATCATAAATATCTGTTCAGCCAGAGGATTTGCTATTTGTTGTATGAACGCTTCCGGTAAAAAAAAGATGAGTTTTGTTTGGAAAACCGACGCAAATTTTGAATACTTGCTTGTTCCTAATGCCAGCTGTCATTTCGAAAGTGGTAAGTTCTTTCAGAATTTTTCATAATATAGTAATTTTCCGGATTGCCGTGAAAAGAATGAAAAATATAAAGTGTTTGAAAAATACAGCTTTTCTGTCTATATAAAGAAGACTGAGTTTTTATGGTATACGGGAAACACTATTATAAAAGAAAGGTTAAAAATTAAATTTCTTTTAAAAGTAATTGCTAGTTTACACCTTTTTAAATCAAATTTCACGTATGTTGCTCAAAGTAAATTTAAGAAACTTTCTTGAAGCACAATTAAAAAACAAACAGTCCACGTGTAAAGATTGGAGCAAAATTGGGGCCATCCCTTCTCCGCGAAACTGCTTAAAATTAAAACTAGATGCATGATAGAAAAAAAAAAGAAAACAAGGAAACAACTTATTTCACCATTTTCCTTCCTTTTTTAGATTTGTTGGAGAATACATTGAAAACCAGGCCCCAGCTCTTTCAGTTCATTCTCGACATTTTGTCAAACCCTTATATGTCTACAATCATGTCCTGGGAGGGGACTGACGGGCAGTTCGTTATCATACGCCCCGACCACGTGGCACAGCTTTGGGGTGAAAGGAATGGCCGAAGAAACATGACCTACCAGAAATTTAGTCGGGCATTGCGTTATTACTACCATAAGAAGGTTTTGATCAAGATTAGAGGTCAAAAATACACGTACAAGTTCAACTTGCAAGAGCTTGAACGACTGTATGGATACACAGATATATTGCCTCTCGCCACAAGCGAATCTCGTGGAAATGGCGGCAGAATGATTTCCCCCTCTGGTGCCCGAGTTTGTGATGTATTGCCCGTAAGTTGTCACGTAATGAAGTTCGCATCTCACGAAATCCCTGATACACCTTTTGAACCCTTTGTTTATCCACACTGTTTCCCTTTCTTCTTTGATTTTAATCAAGACTGAACTCACAGTGCTGACGCTCAAACCAGGACACTTGGAAGAAGCTTGTCCGATCACAACGTTTCAATTTTTTCTTTTCTTTTTTTTTCAAACGGACCAATGGTATAAGTGAATTTGATTTCTCCGAGTTCCTGAGGGTTTAGGTAAGTTCAACGGGTTTTAAAGTTTACAACGGTTGCATAGTTGAACCTGGAATTTTATTGGCCCGTTTGCAAAAAAAAATTGAGAATCTTTTGTTCTTAGAAAACTTGGTGATTGAACAAACTTCTAGCAAGTGTCGCGGTTTGAGTGTCCACACTCTAATAGTCATGAGTATTTCAACTTATACAGCAGCATTTGACATTCAAGTTATGCGTAGTAGAGTCCTATTAACTTGCCAGCCGTAGAAACTCTACATATAGATAGCTGCTGATGTTTGTCATAAAACAGTAGAAACTCTTTCTAGGAATTACATTGTAATTAAGAAACGTTACATGATTATATTATACATGACTACAGTGGTCATATATGTAAGTAATGTATTATGTACATGTATGTATGTAAACAACGTAAGTAAATAAAAGATGAACCAAAACAGGGAACATTTTTCAAGTTTTATTTTACTTTTAACATATCCGAAGAACTGGTAGTCGTACAGCAGTGATTTTATTTTTGTTTACTGACGTTATAAACGTCCATCATTTAAATAAGATCTTTTCAAGCCCTTGATGAATCAGGCAATTTTGCCGGGTACCCTAATCGCTTTGCCGTTTAAGCTACATCCAAAAGTGTGAATACTTGGATACTTTGTAGCGGGAAGAATGTTCTCAGATTCAAGAAATGGTAAACGTGCAGCGTGCAACAATGGAGTTATGGATGCACGCGGGAGGTTGCTAAGCACGAAAGAAGCGTAAGAGTTGTGCGACTCTAGCTTCTTGAGTGCTTAGCAAACCTCCCAAGTGCATCCATAACTCCATGGTTGCACAGCTGCAACGTTTACCATTTCTTTTATAACATAATCAAAAGAGAACAAAATTATTTTTCATTTGCCTTCGGTTGAGTCATCGGTCCGAGTTCATGAATTCTAAATGAATTCTGCCATCTGCCCGCCCCTTTGAGTTTTTCTTTCGCTGAATCAACCGTTCTCCGGCTTCAGGTAAATTGCAAAACGTTTTTCGTTGTTATTCTGAATGGCATCTGTCTACTTGTTCTTAATATTAGGGTAAAAACTTTGAGGGAAAACTATAGCTGCAACTATAAACACCAACTAAAAAGACTCTAAAAAATAAGCTAAAACTAAAGTAAATGAAATAATTATCAAGCTTATTTATGTGACAATTTTTGAAATAAACGTAAAGTAGAAATGAGAAAATTTGACTGTAATTCCTTTAGAATAACAGGTAACAATAATTTCAAAAAGAAATTAACTAGCTTTGTATCGAAATCTGTCTGGGGAAATCCAGCTATGAAAGTCAAAGTTGCAACTGAAATTCGCCGACACACAACCGGCGCTGATCATTAAGCTGTTGTTTTTCAACCGTTCACTAAACGACTGTTATGAATGAACACTGAGGAACAAAATAATACAAACAGAAGTTATTTTTTGAAAAATTTATTTGAGAACCCAAATGTTTCTGTACTCAAATGAAATTCGCTTATTCCATCGTAACGTGCCCGTTTAAACTCAACTAAAATTTTTAATCGATGCGATGAAAACTTCACAACAAAGCTGACTCGAATTTGGGCATGTTTCCTAAAATGTTTGCTTGAATTTAGCATCAGCTTGACCAAAAAGTCAATAACACAATGCTAATTGATAAATTTACGTTTCAAACAGACTTTGTCTTCTATAAAAAAACACACAAAATGTACCTTAAATCTTCGCTCGCTCGATTTTCCTTCAGCCGATTCTTGCTTCGAGGAAAACAGTGATTAATTCATCCAGGGCAAATTTGTCGCTTGATCTTTTGTCTTTTTTCCTTCAAAACGACAGCTTAGTATTTTGTTCAACTTCCACTTTTCATCTGTGCATTTCACCGGTGTATTTTACCGTTAGGAGAGGAGAAAGGAATTTGCCTAAATTTTACCGCGCTAGCTCAGTTTCTTAGCGTGCACCCACGGGCAAATGGTAGTGGCTAGCTGACCAATTAAAGCGCGCGATTTACTTTTGTTATGTTATAATTACTGATTAGTGACCGGCGAATTCGAATACACCATGACCAGATAATATAAGGAAAGTACTTTGTAAATCATCCATTAAGTGGTTTTGAGAAATAAATTTGCGTTCTTATAAGGCTGCATTCAATGTGTATACCACAGGAAGAGGGGGAGAGGAATGGGTATAAGAGGATTTTGGCGGGTCAGTTAAAATTTTTTGAAGGGAAAAGGGGAAATGGTAGAAAGTTCTGAAAGCAGGAAGGGGGGATGACAATTTTTTTAGATGCCACTGAAAGATTAAGAATTTGTAGCATTGTTGATAAACCACTACAAAAGTGAAGTTCCTTATTTTTGTAGTCGGTCAGTGTAAAACGGAGACTGCGGACTGCGGACCGCAGACTGCGGACCAGGGGTAAAATGCAGACTGTGTGTAAAATGCAGACTGCAGACTAAGAGTAAAACGCAGGCTGGGGTAAAATGCAGCCCCAGCATAAACTGTAGTCGTGGAAGGGTTTAAGGGCAGAAAAGTCCCGCAAATACATGTAAACGAACACTTACTTTGCGACATCTGCTTTTACAAATCCATTCCTTTCTTCTCTGGGACGTCATCGACGACCCGAAAACATAATCGCAATCTTGAACTTTTTTTCCCGTCCGAGAGACTTCACGCTTCAACTTTAGATGCGAAGTTTTCGATATACGCGAATTGGTGCAATACCACGATGTTTACGCTTAAATGAAAGCTGCTGACCCAAAATACTGTACAGGAAGAATATGGCGATAAAAAAGGGAGTAAATTAGAAAGATGTTCTGCAGGAAATTTGGATGACCACCTATGAAAGTATTGCAAATCAAGGTACGCAAACTTAAGCTGTTCGGATGTTCATTGAAACTTCTGGTGAATGTGCAATGCACGTCGACTAGGAAGCAAAGTGTGTAACTGATACTGGCTAGCTATTTCACCGATTTGGAGAAGAGGAAGCAAAAAGGTTTAAAAAATCTCTATAGTCTTTATTCTGCATTTTGCACCCAGCCTGCGTTTTACTCTCAGTCTGCAGTCTTCATTTTACACTCAGTCTGCATTTTTGCCCTGGTCCGCAGTCTGCACTCTGCAGTCTGCAGTCTGCAGTCCGCAGTCCGCAGTCCGCAGTCTGCGTTTTACACTGACCGTTTTTGTAGTTCAATGAAGGATGTTTTTTAAAGGATGCCAAGGGCATCCCCCATGTTTGTGTATTTCCCTTGAGACCGCATTGACTAGATTAGACAAGTGCTGTCTAATGATAGCAAAGCTTTTTTAATCCCTTGGGTTTTGCTGAAACCAGTTTTCATAAAACTTAAAGAAAGATACGGGAAACTATGAAAAAAAAAACAGGATTACGAGACGAGTGAGTCAAAAACACTGACCCCATGTCCGCGAATTCCCCACAGACCCCACTCCGCGGACTACCCTACAGAGTACCCCTAGAGAACACCCTAAATATTAGATTAAATACCAATCAAATTCACTTTTTACGGGGGAACGAGAGTACATCAAACCTCTGACCTGCGTTCCTACGCGATAAACAGCCGCCATCGTGTTTATTCCTTGACCCAGTCGTTATTATTGCAACCTAACGTCGTGCCCAGTACGTGTCGATCCTGTACGTAAGAGATTGAGGCCCAGGGACTTCTAAGCGAGATGGCTACTTCCAAATAAGGCTCCGTCTCCTGCCGTGGGTTTCTTGGCATTAATTCTACATCCATTGAATGATTTTATGAAATTTGAACTACCATCAGTTGGCACGTATTTCACAAATGATGCAAGCGCGGAACCCAGGAATTCACTGTTTTTGTCGCGGGAGGTTGGGGCAGGGGGGCATTTTCATCATCTTCACTGATAATCACGATGATGTCGAGTTTTCCAGTCAGAAAGGATTAAAATTATTAATATTCAACTCACACTTACCGATCATCCATCTTCTAACAGCCTGTTGGTTGGTGGCTAAAAACGAATTGGGCGAGACTGAAAAAAGACTGGGTCGAGAAAACATGCAAAACTCAAGACGGCGGCTGTTTATGAATCCGTAGACAGCGCAGTGGAGGTAAGTTTCTTGTGTCTATTTCCCTCGCACAAGTAAATTTGGTTTATTTTTTAATGTAGTCCGTTGACGATAATCCACCAAGCTTTAAATGAATCGTTTTATTCTTCTCAACAACGAAACTTCCCATCTGATTAGCAAATGTCAGTATATCCTTAAACAGTGGAAAAGGAACCTCATGATCTTGTTTTAAGAGCCTCTTTTGTAGCCAAGAATAGATCCTTCTGATTAGAACTGTTCCTATCAATAAAGTCCTTGAGAAACTTACGACCTGCCTTGGTCATCAGATGCGTTGTGTGATTCTTCCTTTCTTTAAATTTCCTTTAAGATCAGAGGCGTTACGAGTACGACGCCTTCTTATTTCCGCTTGCCGTCTCTCCCTACGTGCTTTCTTAATGTCATTATTGAACCAAGTCACAAGAGGTCTGACTGTAAATTTCTTGGTCAGTAATGGGGCTTGACGATGAATGATAGAAGCTAGAGTTGGAATGTAACATTTCACAAGGTCGTTCAGCGTGTAAGAACTGTCCTGGCATAGTTATGATTGAGGACATTTCATAACATAATTCGAACATAATACTTGTAAATCAATAGCTTTGATTTTCCTGTGAGATATTGATTTAGTCGGAGGGGTCGGTTTACTCACTGTAAGGATACATAATAACGATCAATCATCAGAAAGAAAGTAGTCGGACACAGGAACACTTAAAAGAACCGAATCATATGGCCAAGTAGTAATTAAATCCAAGGTATGTTCTGATTCATAGAGTGACAACATGCATGCTGTTGTAGACCCATGGATTCGAGTAATTCGAATAAAGAAATTCATCCGGGTTTTCGACAAAGACAATAGGAACATGGACAAGTGACCGAGAAATTGAATTTTTGTATGAGTAAGCTTTATCAGGACGGTAAGAAATACTCACTGGGATCTTTTGACGACCAGCTCTACATCCTTGATATCGCAGAATGCCATTAGATTTCAAAACAGAAAACATAAAACATTTTTTCTAATCAACATTTTTCGTCAGGAGACAAATTTGATAAATGGGCTTATGTGAGTTCTAAAGGTATTTAGTTTGTTTTATATGTCTATGTCCTATTTTACTATTTCAACTCACCCCCACCCCCTAACACTTAACAGATTTAAAGTGGGACTCGTTTAAATCCTATTAATTTTTCTATTCTTCGTTTATTTTACTTTAGATTTTGTTTCTTTCCTTCTTTTTCTTTCTTCTTCTTCTTTTTTTTTAATTTTTTTTTTTCATTAAAAAAAATGGGAAAAATCTGCTACCCTCGACCCTCGACATGGATCCCTCGATCCTATGGCCTCAGTGTCTGTATTAACGGGGTTTGACTGTATTTTAGAGAAATTCTAAAATTACAACCAACGTACCATTCTTTAACTCACATTGTCATCACGACGAAGAAAGGAGTCTTCCAGTGAATTATGATGATCGCATAGGATCACCCATCGAGTTTGATGTATGGTAATACGCATCATCACGACGCCGCATCATCACAGAGAAAGTTTCCCACAGAAGCTTTATCGCCCCAATTGACGGCATAAAATAAAATGTGACGCTAACACAAAGACAAAAAAAAGCTTTTTTATCTCTCTCTCTCCATGGTCATCATGGTGGAAAAAATTGACCAGTCAATGAGAACTGGTCTCTCTGAAGAGAAAGTGTTAGTTTCGATGGTAATACATGTAAGTGTCATAGCAACTGATTACGTTCATTGATTTTCAATCTTATTATTTTATTCATTTTTATGACGGCCATTGAAGCAGTAAATACTTTTCGGTAGGTTTTGACAAAACTGTTAGTAAAAAAAGGCTTTCATATAGCAACATACTTATGTTTTACATCATCACAACCGCCGAACAAGTTGCACGATTTTAATGTTTCTTCAATGTTTTTTTACACATGTTCTATAATATTTTATGGACGGAGTATGTCATACTGCTTACGGTGACAATGAACAACAACAGTCAAAAGTCACGTATCCCGTGTGCCAGAATGAGTAGCTAGCGAAATTGGAAATTGGTTGATCGTTATCTCTAGCCCATAGCGTTAGCTACTTAGGTAAGAGCCAAAGGTAATAGTTACGGAACATTTGAAAATAAGAAAAGTCAAGAAAAAAGATTCTCAGGAAGAGTCAGAAGATATGTTTATTTTTTACGTCTCGACATCACATTGGAATTTAATACATTATATAACTGTATTTGAAAGTGAACAACAACAGCTGTTTAATAGCTAATCTTAAACAAGCCAAAATACGTGTGACTTGGTCCAAGCCACATTTTTACGGAGCCAAGGCCCTTGAGAGGTTTCACAAACACTCTCTGCCCCTTGTTCAGCTGAAAGACCCCTCCTGCCGTCGCTGTTTCCTCCGTGTTGGGTTCCATGGACTTATGAATCATCAGCAAAAGGCTCTGGTCAGTGAACACACCCACGCGATTCATGGTAGCTTTGGGCTCAGCGTTGAAGTATAACTGTACATATTCATAGTATAGGCCACTTGCAGGTACAATCAAATGAGAACCATCGAAGGTAAACCCGTTTTTCAGGTGGCTTTTGGGATGGTTTGGGTTCCAGGAGGCAATTACTAAAAAAAAAGCGAAGAAAAACCATAAGAATCTTATTCTTTCTTTGGAAACTCACGGTTTTCCTTTTTCAATATTTACGGGAATAAGAGGCCTTTCAGCCAAAAAGGGGAACAGTCTTCAAAAATTGACCAATCAATGAGAATTGGTCTCTCTAAAGCCTATCCCGCTGTGGAAAGTGTTAGTTTCCATGGTAATGATTGTCATAGCAATTGATTACTTCATGGATTTTCACTCTTATTATTTTATTTATTTTATTCATTTCTATATGATGGCCATTGAATCATCAAATACTTTTCGGTGTGTTTTTACAAAACTGTTAGTAAAAAAAGGCTCTCATATAGTGACATACTTATGTTTTACATCATCACGACCACCCAACGAGTTGCCACGATTTTAATGTTTGATACTCGTTTCTCCGGTTTCTGACCCCTTTCCTTCAATGTTTTTATAAATGTTCTATATTATTTTGTAGAGGGAATATGTCATAATGCTTACGCTGACAATGAACAACAACGGTCAAAAGTCACGTACCCCGTGTGCCAGAATGAGTAGCTAGCGATTTGTTTGGCGAGAGGGAAGAAAAGCTGCGAAAACGCGAGCGAAGGAAAAAAGCAAAACTTTATCTCTGTGCCTAACAAAACCAATCATACCGAGAAACAGATCCGGATCTGAAGCAAATAAATTCTGGTGTGAAACAATTTTTAAAGAATTATTATTCGCAAATTTAACCGTCCTCCTCTTCAGCAGCTGACGCAAGCTGTAGGTTTTGTCTAGGAAAACCGTCAAAAGTTAAATGAAGTTTAGTCTGCCGCAAAAAGTGGGGCTGAGGGATAGAAAAGTAAAAGAGTATAAAGTTAAGTATCTAATTACATTCTGTTTTATAGATAAGCCTAGTGAAAGGAGCTCTGTGTGTGGCGGATATTCAGTCTTAATATTTGGCCACTCCAGCTAGACCAACCTCATGCCAAATTTGTCAGGGTTCCTTTTTTTCTCTTTCTCTCTCAGTCTTTTTCTCGCAGACCTACTGAACCAAAATTTTTGTCCCATTCCCCCCGGGGGGTACTCCCTACGGGCCTATAAACGGGGAAGCTCTGCTTTAAAGGGGAGTAACTTTTTCCAGCTTCCGGTATATGAAAGGGTAGGGATTTCAGTTTAAATATATGAAAGGGTACATTCAGTAGTGAAAACTGTTATTTCGGTCGGTAAAAAGGCCAAAAAGGGCTAACAGATGCATTTTTTTGGCTGAGGCAAGAAAACGAACTGTTTTTTTATTTATTCATATTTGAAAGACAGTAATTAACAGCAGTTAAAAGGTATGCAAACTTCTAGACTAGATACGTCTATGGTATGTATATTAGGGTAGAGGGTTAAACCTCAGGGTGGAGCCTCCCCGTATTAAACTATGTTGAGTACCCCTCCGGGCTCATTCGTCTCGTCAATGCCTTAATTATGTACTAAATTCCTACAGAGTGTTTTCACTCACGTGGCCAGAACCTATGTAAATTAAATGGAGCAAAAGAAAGCGTTAACATGACAAAAGAGTTCAACTCCCACGGGATTGGTTTAAAACACCAACATGGCCTCAGTTTCATTGTTTTGGAACACCAATATGGTCTCCTTGACGCCTTGTGAAAACGCTCTGTACTAACCACTTCACATCTAAAGCTCTTCGACGCACGGAAGGTTATATTTTGATTGACTGAAAGTCTGGCACCGAATTAAACGCAGAAAAAAAAATAGGAACTCCGGATGGATGTTGCGCCATTATATAGAGCCGGAGGTGAAATTATAACGCCAAACTAGTTAGTTAGTAATTAGTTTGGAAGTAATTTTGTAAGTAAGGCACCTTTATCTTCAGGATAGTCCACAGGTCTTGGATCACCGCCTTCGATGTGAGCTGATGGTGGCACAGTTTCCTCCTTTTAAAGGATCAATATTATGACAACTAATGAAATATACATGTAAGAAAAACTCTTTTAATTATCTTTACCCATGGAAGGGATTGAAATATCTAGTGCATTCAAATTCTTCAAACTGATTTCCATACATTTGCTTAAAGACTTCATTGAGAGAATTTGACAAAAGATCATAGAATTCTCCTTTACGTTATTATTTCAATAATTCTCACTGCATTTCCTCTTGTTTATTTATTGAACCGTTGAGAGAAAATTGATGCTGGTCACTCGCCGTCGGGACTTGAAGGGTTAAAGTTGACGGCTACTGCAGAGATTGTCGAAACTTCATTTGCCCAAACCCGGATCACCTTATATTCAAGGTAATTATATGATGACACGACTTCGTAGGTTCAAATCATTTTTAGATATTCAAAAGTAACACATTAACCTGGTAAAAAGTTGTGACATATGGTTATTTGGAAGCGAGGAATTGAACGCGGCACTTTTGATCAACATTTCTCGAAAAAGGTGCTATTTAAACCCACACCACTGGATTGCAGTTTCTAAGCTTAACAAGTACATAAAATTTTAAAAGAACGGTTTTCAGGTTATGGATAGAGCACTGATCTCTCATTGGAGGTGCGACGTGTGAGTGTGGGAGAACAGTAAGAACTGCCTCTGCTGTTATCGAACTGAAAAAAAGCCTTCGCGCTACTGAACGCCCCCTGCCAGAAGAGCCTTTCTTTCAATTGTTCGATTTTGGCGTATTGGAGAAAGACTCTGCGTGAATGGAGCAATATCTTTGTTAAGGGGGCATGTGCTTCTTGTTGCTGGGATACACTTTTGAGCCCAGGCCTTAGCTGATAGCCGTGTGCTTTGTACGCTATTTTCCCCAGACTTAAAACTCTGATCCTCGGCCGGGTAACTGTTCGCTCATGACGTCACTGGATCAAAGAATGTCCTGTTTATCGTAAGAAGAATTCAGCGCTAGGCTTGATATCGACATTACGCGTTCGATTGGGTGAGTCAGTTGCTTCTCTGCAGGATGTTAAGAAAAGAAAAGTTTTGAATTCAGGAAAAAGTATGGAAAACTCCATATTTATCAGGACTTTTTAGAAATATGGCACGCGGTTGTTAGGAACAAGTGAATTGTATGAACCCTACATTTACTTACGATCTGAGCTGAGACTGCAGCCAAAAGGCAAGACAGAGTAAACGCGAGTGAAAGAAGCATGATTCCAGTCATTCAATGTACTGGTTGCAATTAACTAAAAAATAAAGAGAAATATATATTAAAAGCGCCATAAGAGCATAATGTTTAAATGAATCTGACGCTGTGGACTAGTGTAAAACTAACGATGGGCGGAAAATAGGACAAACGAATGAAGTCGACTACTGCTAGGAGCATGGGGCGACTCCGGCTTGACACTGAGTTTGAAAAGATTCTACAAAATCTGTCTTTACACATCAACTGTAATGTGATTTGTAGCACTGCATGGCATGGCATGTAGCATTAATTGTGGCACTGTTTTTAAGGTGCCCCGACTGAATTCTTTTTCGGGAAGTACCTCCCAAGCTTGAGCATTAACTATGTAGGCATGAACAAAGTTATCGGAAAACGGTTACCATCACACCTGTGTTGGATAAAGATGAAACCTTGTCATGATCAGTGAAGATTTTTTTGGCACTACAAACCGGTTAGTTTTTCACAATCGTTCACGGTCGTTTGCACATTCAACAGCCGCCTCAATGTTCGTAAAACATTAGCAAAATTTGGTGGAAACATTATCGAGATATTTTAGGATCATTTTTTAGTGGTACAAACGGTAAAAACTTACTAAACGTGGTCAATTGGCTAATAAATATCTTAAGAAAACGAATCGCTTTGGAAAAGCAAAATTAATGTAATTCTGTTTGAAAACGCGCGCGTCAAAAGTCTGTGAGGATAGAATTAACCGATTTCGAGAAAGAAGGATTTGATTAACATTCGCCGAAGCGCACTTATCACTGATTTATAATTGATACGCAATGATCCTATTTTCACGGGTGGCTTACGTGCCATAAGCTACACTGAATACTTTTTAAAGAGTTTAACAAACACGTCCTTCTAAAATAGAGGACACTTTGTGGTAAATTAAAGACAGTCAAATAATATATATATTTAGCCACAGCTAAAAGCGAAGCTCCCATTGATAAATTTATAACTTAAATCAAACAATAATTTTGTATTCCACAAATCAGTTAACGTAAGGGCACATTCATGTGACTTTTGAGGGAAAAGCTAAGTGATTTTGGAGTGAAACAAATTTTGTATCGAGTTGATATAGCCTTATATGTACACCCAAAAAATAGTCTTCGGTCACATTTAAGAGCAATGATGACTCTTGATCACAGTAGATAAGGCGTGCAAAACAAATTCTTGGAAAACAAATCAGACCGAATTTTTTGCGTTCGACAAGTTTACAAATTCTTGCCAATAAATCTGGGTGCGTGCAAACGAATCTTTTATTTTTTTTTATACACCATATCTGAGGAGAAAAAGTACTATAAGGCGCTGTTTTTATCATACAGACCTCGTACAAAATGCAGTATTTCACAATACTTCAAGACAAATTGCATTCATTCAATATTCAGGACCACAGAGGCACGCGTGGACTTTTAATTAGCGAAACCGTTCAAAGAATTTCCAAAATCACCTATACGGCCAGCCGGTTCTAACTTTTGACAAGCGCCAAATTTGCGAAGAAATTTTAAAAGAGTTACGCTTCAACGTGATAAAGAATTTATTGAGTCTACTTTTTATTAACGGTTTTATAACGATGTGTAATCTTAAAAAGCGTTTGATACGCTTGGCATTTTGAGTACTCCTGCGAGCGATGTTTATGAACGCCTGAAAACAAACGGCAAAGCGATGAAAATTACACTTTTGAGACTACCAAAAATCAATAAAGAAAAATAATTCGATAGAACATTTATAGAGACAACAATTTTCATTCACGAAAACAAATGAGTATTTAAGTATGTCTAAGAATCCTCAAGTCTTTACTAGTAAGCTTAAAGTTTATGTTTTAAGCCGCCGGTTTCCCGGTGTTGGCTGTTTTCAAAGATGAACTCACGAAAAGAAAATCGTTCAAAGCTTTCTTTCTACAGCCAAAATTATAACTAAATATTCTTCGGAAAGTTTTTTCTTTCTATTTAAGGTGAATTAATATCGACTAAAGGCTTTTTAAAGTTCTGTAAGCTTAAGCCTATATCAAACCTCATACGAGGTCAGATCAGTGTCTCAGTCAAATCTTAATACAAACGTGCATAAACTAGCTTCATAAACTGCGCAGCTGGACTTCATGAAATTAGATTAAATACAATAATTACTCAGGCTTACCATATTTCGAGATACAGCTCCTGAAAGCTATCAAATAAGGCAAGGATCGCTTGAGGCTTTATAATTCTCGTACGCATCCAGCAAGGTGAAAAACAAAAACAATGCCATCCGAAATCGGATTATCGGCTTTGACAAGCGACGCATTTTTCAACCAAAAACCCAATAAACAAACCAGCCATGAATAAGAGAACACTCTTGATAGCAGCTGTATTTCATTTTGTACATCCAGTGGAAAAAGACAGCTAAAAACATCACAAGTTGACTCAAAACTCTGTCAGCTTCAGCTGTCAAAGTAAACAACTTTCAAGATGCTGCATAAATTTTACGCATGAACTCACCTGTCAAATTTTAACCAATCAGAGCATAAAAATTGGACGTGGAGCGTGACCAACACGTGACCATGGTAAGAAAAGGTCTTCCCCGCCTGTATTTTAAAAAAAACTGGCTGAATTTTTGCGTCTGAAGTCAGTTTGAAATCAAAATCATAATAGTGCGGGGCGATACTGACATAAACACAACATATTTGATATGAATTTAAAGCAAAAGTAAACGTGAGCCTGCGATCATTTGAATACCAGTAAATTGTCAGCGGATAACTTCAAAAAAATACTCAACCTCGATGGGTCGACACCTGAGCCCGCGATTCAGTCAGGTGATAGTGGTCAGCGGATACCCTGTTTTGACAGCTGTCAATTGATGACAACATTGATGTGCAATCAGCTTTCTCCTGGGCTCCCAAAGTAGCTAGAAAGTGTGAGAGTAAACATTGGTATGCCTCTGGTTCGGACGGACGGACGGTCGCTCGGTCACGTGATTACCAAATTTTCTGGGATGGGTAGATTTCCTTAGCTATGGGGCTTCGAATTGAGCCCGTGATCAAATAAAATATCAGCGCAAAATTTTAAACACCACGTGACCTCAATAGATAGAAAAATGAGCCCGCGATCCACTCAGGTGATGATGGTCAGCGTGTACTCTAGTTTGACAGCTGTCAATTAACCTTCATTAGAATGGCGAATATTCGAATTAACAGACTACTAGTGTGAGTAGGACATTTCCGTCCGGCATGTAGTGGAAAATGCCAGATCGTGTACCTGACCGAACCTGAGCCCTCGTTATTAGTTTTCTCATAGCGGTCTGCACATGTCCTATTTTGACAGCTGTCAATTGACCTTAATTTGGCCTGCCAATGTAACTTTAAACGACTGTCAGCCAACTGACAGCCTTGCCCGGCGTAGTTTCCTTTTTATGTTGAATTGGTAAGTGTGACATATTATATCAGCTTATATATAGGGGCAAAACGACTGGTCTTTTATCTGAGCCTGCGAGACGGTCATGTGATAATTGTCAGCGGATGTCTGATTTTGACAGCTGTCAACCTAATCGTACTCATACGGATGGCTTACATAACTAAGAGGCTAGTCAAGTTGTGCAAGATCTATTGTGACATTTGACATCGGCTTACATGAAGTGTGTGTACGGACGGGCGTACGCTACGTCATAACCAAATTTTCGGGGATGGATAGTTTACCAAATTTTCTTACCCATGGTGCTCCGCTGCGCGCGCACTTCGCGCGCGGGAGCTCCGCTATTACCTCTTATGAAGGAAAGTCGATTCAAAAATGAAGAAATTTCTTAGACTGCAATGTTCTTCGAGTTAATTGCAGTAAAAGTGGGTGAGCTACCGATTAGTTAAGTAAGCTGTTCAGTAAACTGAGAGACCCACCCAAACAGCTGTACAAACTTGGCGGCTTTTTTCACCCTATCAATTTACTCTAGAAAACATCTGATCTTCAATATGCTAACAAAATATATACCCAAATACCGCTAATCCAATATCTATGGGACATTCTACAAACAGTTGTCAATGCTGTATCTTTAGCTTTAATCAGATCCCATAGAACAGAACACGTACGCAGAACAAAGAACAGCAAACGCCTTACAAGTGTCTGACTTGGCTGCTTTAATTTTCTCCTTTCTGTTTCATTTCATAATGTGATGATAGTACCAAAGAATTTACCTACTTAGAAATAATGTCAAGTTCCGTATAAATATCCCTAGATTTAATTAA
Source organism: Porites rus (assembly GCA_964035705.1). Lineage (NCBI taxonomy): Eukaryota > Metazoa > Cnidaria > Anthozoa > Scleractinia > Poritidae > Porites > Porites rus. The sequence goes on along the minus strand of OZ037998.1, from coordinate 23,304,172 downwards.
AATTATTTACTGAAATTGAAAAGGGAAAATTACCGAGAATTCTGTTTGTTATTTAATATTTAGTGCAAATTGATTATTTAAAAATACCAGCTTAATTAGTTTCAATAAACGCGAAATTCGGGGATTGTATAGTACACAGATTATTTGCAGATCTGAAAATTTTTAAGGAACCTCTGTAATCGAAGAATTTTGGTTTAATCGCTGTTTTCGTGAAATCAGCCTTGGAAATGAAAAAAAAAGAGTTCAGCATTGCGTTTTACCCTGATTCACATGTTTTTCAAAGTTGCGCAAGTCTACTTGACTTAATGTGTTTAGTGGTTTGTAGAGTGTATAATTAAGGGTCATTTGCAAGACGAATGGGTGACAAAAACGTTCGGTAAAATCCAAGAAGTAGCAAATTTGTCTGCTTTAAGTCCAGTCTTCAGTTCATGCAGGATTGATACTCTTTCTGTAGAAATTCCAAGATATCTCGAAACTCTTCTTCTGAAACTTCGCTTAACAGAAGACAAGCACCTAAAGTATGCGTAGCGTAAAGCATTTCCAAAGAAAATGCTGATAAGGGCTGAAATTCGATTTAGAGCTAAAACTATCGTGACGTAATTGTCACGTAATATTTATTCCGATCGCCCAAAAAGTGGTATCGAAAGTTTAGTCTACGTGTAAGAAACGTGCTATAATGGGTTTACAAAAAAAGATCAATTTGTTTAAGTATAAGAGATTCAAAGATGTAATGTGTGCCTGGCAAAATACTGGGTCGATCCACCCTAAGGCTGATCGCCTTTGATCTCTTTGAACCTTTGCTACCTGGACTAAGAATATTTTGCCTGTTTTTGCCTTTTTTTATTCTCTTGCATGTTCTAATCAACTTTTGACTGCTACGAACCAAAACTATCCAACTGGTGATGACCTATGCTCAAACGGTTTTGGTCAGTTTGACAGCAAGAAAAATTGTAAATATCTTTGGGGCTTCCGAGCTCTTAAGTGGACGCATGTGCATCGGTGAAATTTTATCTAGGGCTAAAGTTGAAGTATTAGTTGTTTTTTGAGAACTGCTCAGTACGGACAAAGAAATAAAGACGGTGGTTGCTCCTAGTCTAGTGGATGACCGTATTCCTAAAACTACCCGTCAATCACGCATGTTTCCTCGTTTTCCCTGAATATTCCTATGTAAATACCAACTAGAGAAGAATAGCTATATATAGAACGATGACGCGTAAACAGTTCAAGTACTAACTCCCATCAACGACTACGGTCTTTCTCGCTCGCGGAGATCACTGAAGCAAGGTAAGGCTTTATCTCTTCAAAACATCTAAGGTATTCTTATTATTACATTTTTATTAAAACGCCCTAAACTACAATCGTTTGCAATTACGCCCCTATGGGAGAGTCATATCGTCCAAGTGTCGCGGAAGCGTTTTATTTGATTGTTGATTTGTTGTGCCTAAAAAACAAAGTTGTCCAGTGTTCATTAATTTAAGTAAATACAAAAGCACATGTTTTCAATTTTTGTTTAATAGGTGTACGGTTTCTCGAGCTATAGTTATAGCTATGGAGACCGCGTAGTTTAACAATATTCACTCCATGTTGACGACCTTTCGAGGCACACATGCCGTCTCCTTCAGGTCCGATAATATTAATATTTCAGTGACATTGTCCTCTGAAATTATAACTTCTTGTACGTATTGAAAACGTACAAACCTGTATCTTGGCTGTATTCTTAAAATTTTAATTCTTTAAATCTCAGATTCTTTTGTTTCGATTTTTTATTTTTAGAGCGTGATAGAAAATCTAACCCACATATACAGCACTGGCCGGATACCTATCAGTCGAGGAAGGCTTAGTTATCTATAAGAAACCGAATAACCGCTCAAAAATAACCCAAAAATCGAAAGCCGCAATAGACCTCGATCAAAACCGAAATCTTCAGTTTTGATGGTTTTTGTATTAAAATACTTTCCCCTAGCATTACATTTCAGTAGTACCGGTAGTTGGTTTTTTCACACGCTCCATTAATCTCGTTCGGATCCTCTGCATCTTTGTGAAACCTCTGACAAGAAATTTAATGCACTTCTCGGCTATCAAGCTCGAAGCTAGCTCGAGGAGGCTGTGATAAAGGAATGCTGGCAACGTTCCGTGCTTGCCCATAGTTATCTGTTGGTGCACTCCCATTTGTCTTACCGCTGCATGTACCATAATGCCGAGGCCCATTTTCTGCAGTGCGGGGCTCTTAGAGAAGGAAAGTACGAGCACCCCCTCCCCCCTCCCCCACCCCAAATGCTTCAGAAAGGAAAACTGCAACAAATACCAAAACTGAAATAGTTAGTGCAGAAGCCGAAAAAAAACGGACCTAAAAATGGTCAACACCGGAAAACTGAAAGTAAACGACTCCCTCTAAAAGTATCGCACGAAAGTATTTCGAGTGTAGTGAATGGCCAAGAGAGCAAAAAGTCTCTGAGCGAAGATCGTGACATCTCCTTAGGGTGCTACGGGAAACCACATGCATGATGGAAGATGCTTCACTTACTTTGGTGCAACAAGTATTCATGTATGTGTTTCTGTAACTCTATAAGGAGTGTTTATTGCAAGTAACGAGTAGCAAGAGCAGCAATTACAACTTGAGAAATGAGCATGAAAAAACAGAAATACAAACTGAGCGAAATACTTCTAAATTTAATTTAACTGTAATCACGAGACATCAAATGAGGACAGCTGCATTTTCGTTCGTCTCAATCTGACTAAGAACATAACTACACCTACACAAGCCAGTTCATTTTTCTTGACCGATGTAGCCTCACTCGCAGCCCTTTTCGTCTCGTCACGTAACGTTCCTCCCCAACTTGTTGAGAAGCGTTGCGTGAAGCGACAAAAAGGGCTGCGAGGAAGGCTATGATCGCTGGTAAAAGCCGACAATTTTTTTTACTTGCTATAAAAATTCTCCCAGATGCTCTGTTGAGACGATAATAGGGACTTTAAGATACAGCGACTACGGACTACGAACAACGGCTGGACGAGCGTTGTCATTGTTTTGAGCCCTGGGTTGAGTCTTGTAATTATAGAACGTTAAGATTGTAGTACAGACTGTAGACTGTGAGAGAAGAGGCGGAAAGGGAAACAACACGCAAAGATTTTCTTGTTTTCATGTTCAGTTCACAAAAATGCAAGTGTTTTGCATGTGATCTTATCTTTACAATAATGAGCAAATTCTTCCATACTTGGGGAAGCAGTTACGTCTGGTGAAATTGGTGAACCGGCATAGTTTTGGTTGCAGAGTTTTTTTTTCGCTCATGGATACTTATGTCAAATATTAAAGAAATAAACAGAACTAATAATAGTTCATCTGTTAGATTTAGAGGATGATATGGACTTCTGAGGAATCGAAATGCCGAGTTTCGATTGTCTCAAAGATGTTTATATCATTTCATTCAGCAAATGCGATATAAAAACTCGCATAAAGAAAGGTTACACTCTAGAAAGACAGACTAATCATTTGGAACAAACTTTGAAACTCTTCAAGTGAGAAGAGAATGCAAATTACCTGCATGATTTCTGTTCTCGGTCGTCAATCTGGATTCTGCGTATCACAGCTAAGCTTATTCAAAAACAAGCTTAGTCTTACAAAGATAAAAAATGTAGTCACAACTTTAAGTGGTTCGAGTATATTTAAAGAGGAAAAATCTGAGCAGAAATTAGACACAACTTACATATTTCGCTTCCCTCTCACTTAAAGCAGGTGAATTGAAAACTTTTTTACGAAAAGACGAGATTCTAGAAATACCTAGAAGGCAAAATGCGAGCAAAATGTCCTTCGTAGTCGCGACTACACGAAACAGCTCAAGAACTCTCCGTAGCCGCAGAAATGAACAATCACGTGGTTCTGATCATGCGCAGTAGCACGTTTAACCGTAGTCGTAGTCTGTAGTCATCCTATCTTATAGCTGATTACATGGCCATGGATACACCCGGATTTTCAGACATGATTCGACAATAATCACGTGACGTATGGCTTCGTAGAACGTAAACGTTTGCAAAAATAGTGGCAGGCGAGAGTTCTGCTTAGCGATCCGAAACAGTGAGAGAAACACCTGGCTGGCAAGAAAAGCTTATCGCCAAAAGACATAAGTGTGACGAAGCTAGAATCCCAACAATGAAATGCGTTTTACCTGAAGAGGAAAGCTTTGTTGCGTGGAAAGCGGCGACATTACACAGCATGATAACATGTGATAAACCTAGAGTTCGATTGCCGAGTTCGAATGTATTTCAATCTGTAGGCGATTTCAAAATGGATGAAATATTATCAATACGGCGAAAAGCGAAATAGTCCCTGCATGTTTAGTCTTCTTCCGTATGACAAGGTTTCGGTATTTTGCCGTTGGTGCATACCCGCTATTTATTTGTGATGTAAATTTAGTTAACAGGGAGGCAAAAGTTGGTACTTTTTCGTCCTTACTTAGCTCCTGCATAGTAAAAAATAACAAGAAGACTTAACGTTTTGCAGAAGAAATCAACAGATAAATTGATCTGGAGAGTTTGAAAGTTTTGTTTTGTCGACCATTGAAAAATATTGATGATCACAATGTTCGGTTCTCGACCTATGACCCTAATTGAGCTCAAATTTGGCAAAGCAGATAAAGAAAACCTTACATAAAAGAAAGCAAGAATTGTTTTTTTTTTTCACTGAAAAAGAGTACAATAGAATATATCTTTAAAGATCAAGGAAGAATCCTAATGAAAAGGTTGAGAAAAGAGCCGAAAAACTTATAGATCGAGACGAAACGGCGCGAAAACATATATTGCGATTAGATTGCATGACTTGTATAATAATGAGAGACTGTTGTCTGAAAAGGAGAACAAATTATGGATCACAGTCCGGTTTTTTTTTTCTGAATAACAAGAGTAGCATTCAAGCAGTCATCAAAGTTAATTTCAGATTGTGTGCTTTGACTCCGGTAGGATATTCAAGGTAAAATTATACTGTACTGCTTGGTAACCTCTAGGTCGAATCATGACCGTCGAATCATATCTAAAAATCCAGGTGTATACACAGCACTGAAATCAGCTGTTAAGTCCCTAATGGCAAATTATAGATCGAAGTGTTCAATATTACTTTTTTGGATGCAATAACGACCGTGGATGTCCTCACAACAAGGAATAATGACGTAAAAACTCGAAATGTACATTTTGCATGACTATTAAAATCGTCGTCTCGTTTTGATAGAATAAACAAACTCGACCGCGATGACTCGCATTAAACAAACTTTATTCGGCATTGTATTTGTTTGCCCCCTGAGAAACCACCTGATATTGCTTTTATCCCGTCGATCCCAAAGAGCGTGCAAAGATGGCGGGTATCGAGAATAACGTCATCGCCGTGTCAGTAATTACATTAAACACCCGCCTGTAAGAACACACGATTTCGGAGGACAGGCTGGTTGGGTTCTTATTTATCGGGTGCTTAATGACAAATCAGCCTCAAAATGGTCTTAAAATGTTCTTAAATTTTTATTTAGTAATACTATCTAAAACATGTCGCTAGAGGTATATTTAGCATATTTTAGGAAAATTAAACAACTAGTTATTCTGTAATTTGATTAATGAAGTTATCTGACAGCAAACATCAACTTACATTTTTTTGTAATTATGGCACTTTTTCCATTTTAAAAGAACATGTTATAATTTTCAGGCTGATTTTGTTCTTATAAATATGGGACTTCATTGGCCAAATTCCAGCCTGGTGTTCTTAATCCTTTTTTCCTTATATGCGGGTGTTTACTGTAGTTAACGTCCGGAAAGCCGGTACCCCTGAAAATCTATTAGGGTGTAAATGCAGCCCAGGGTGACCTAACTGTCTGGTTTACTTGTATTTTCTTCTTACAGAGTTTATACTATTTTGGAAATCTAAACAGTTTCTAAAATTTACTTTGTTTCTGGTATTCATTCTAAGAACTTTTCACACCTGAGCCTCAAAATACCTTATTCTATTTGCTTTTCCACAACATGAATGACCGTGATTGTCCATGATTGACCATGTTTATTCAAACCAGAGCCCGCAAAAAAAACTCATCATGGAGTTATGCTCGTTGGCATTTCTGAACATAGTTTAATTCATACGCCATCCGCAAGTACAAAACTATAAAATCCGCACGGCTAATTTTAAAACTAAAAATGAGTTGAAATTATTAACGTGTATAAATAAAGTTAATTCATTCATTTTTTTTGTCTTCCTGCGAAGGAAATAATCTGAACAGAATGCACAGACTGTACTGTGCTTGTGTGGAAGCAAGTACCTTTTTTGGTACAGTTGATTAGTGCGAGTCAGACCTTCTGCGCGAGAGGCCTGAGTTCGATTCCCACGTGTTACCTCAAGTTTTTCTATTTACTTCTTTACTTTCGGTGTAGCTTCAAGAAGCTTTTAATACCAGGAAAACTGAGCCGCATTGGTTACTGAGAGAAGGCAGGGGAATCTGAAGCGCACCGTCGGTCTCAGCTTTGTTCGTCAGATGACGGCAAGCTACCGACGTAAAATAAGGACGCTTTACCTTTAAAAAGTATTGTCTCAGTCAAAAGACCACTTGATTGTTTTTTGGTTTCTATTCCCCTCATAGATGCAAGTACAATATCCATCCCAAGCCGTCTATCTCGAAGTGCCTCCACAGTACCCACAGTTTCTTTCCATGCCATCAGCCCATCTAGAAAGCCATGGAGAAAGGAAAGTCTGTCCTCAGGAGGAGAGTGTGTAACATGATATTAATTTTGAATACAGTCCTATCTCCCGATGCAATATAATATTTTGACTATACAGTTAGTTAATCCTACAACTATTTCTTCCGGGATTCACCCTTTTTACTAGAGCTACCTAAAAATGCTTAGGAGCTGTTTGCATGGAGGGAGGAAGATGCTAGAAGGTGGAACAACTTTACATTGGGTTTACATGCAGAAATTTCGGTCGGTATTGTGCCCAAATATAGGCGGTTCGAGAATGATTGTGGAATTAAAAATGGGAGGCGACAAAAAAAAACATACAATTTGGGCCCTTCTACTCTCTTTACTGGCATTAACAACTAACTTTCAGCAGAATTATCACAATAATCAGCTCGTAGTAACGCCAAACGAAATGGTCGGCCTTTATTGCCGTGATCGATGATTAGCCACTGAACGACCTGCTGCTATTTTTATCTGGTTTGTCCATAGTAAGAGGATCTTCCTAGCGAAGGCAGTTTACATGGTGCTAGGATCTTATTCTTACCTGTCAGCTAAGAAGATCCTAGCTTTAGGAACAAATACAACGCACCCTTTCAATATAAACCGAATGCAGAAAACATATGGCGCTAGATGATCCGCCTTCTAGGATCTTCCTGGTACAAGGATCTTCCTCCCTCCATATAAACAGCCCCATAGTCTTTCTATTAAAAAGTGCTTCAGAGAAATTTGATAAACGCTCATTCACACGGCATTTTTCGCCACGTGTTCGTGGCTTTTAAAAACCATAAGCAGACCCCCCGGAGCCCGTTTCTCAAAAGTCCAGTGGACTTCACGAACCCGAAGCCAAAATCGGAATCTAAAGAATTGTGGCGTTGATTCTATTCCTTTGTTTTGCAAACTGAGATTTTTATTGTCCCGTCGTAATTGTAATAGCTGTCGTAATTTGTAATAATAAGCATTGTTTATACTTTTCAATCAAAAAGCTTGTTTTTTGAGTGGTCTTTGATCGTCAAGGGGACAGTAAGGGCCTGTTTACATGGAGTGGGGGACCCCGGTCTAGTGGGGTTGGTTTCTTTTGTTTTCACGCTCTGGGGGACACAAAACAAAAGAAACTTACCCCACTAGACCGGGGTCCCCCACTCCATGTAAACAGGGTCTAAAAGGTTGATCTGAAAGGACACAATGACTCCAGCTCTTTTTTAGGAAAAACCTGTTAATTACCTTTTGGAATGAAAATTTTGAATGAGAAACGAGGGCCGCATTAATCTGAGCGAGTGATCTTAGACTCCTGCAAAGAGTTTTAAATTTTAGTGCAAGTTTACAAAAATGATCAGTCATTCGGACTATCTATCAAGTTCTAGTATGCCCTGCTGTGGTATAAGACAGGTGATAAATAATTTTATACGCCAAAGTTACTGTGAATGACGGTTATGGTAATAGTAATGATGATGATAATAATAGGCATAAATAAATACCCCAATTCTTTTTTATGTTGTTTCGCGTCTTATTCAGCCACCCTGACTGAGGGTTGGAACAACTTCTGTCGGTCTTTGTTCCTTATAATTTACATGTTTCTCCGTGTAAACATTCAAATCGGGGGTGTGGTGTTGCAGAGGGTGTTATTGTTTCAACTGTTTATTGATTATTTCAAATTTTACAAACAATATCCACTGCCCTCAGTTATTAATTAGTCGAGGCGAGCAGTGGTTACACGTATTTTATATAATTCTAAATAAAGAGAGGATATTACACGGTGGCGCGAAGATATGAATTTTATTTTCGAGTGGCAAAACAATATTTTACGAACGAGCGCAGCGAGTTAGTAAAATATTGTTTTTGCCACGAGAAAATAAAATTCATGTCTTCAAGCCGCCGTGAAATGTTCTTTTTATTATATAGACAAAATGACATCAATAAAATAATAGAGGGAAATTACCAAAATTACGTCATCGATAAACTCACGTGTGAGATTATGGAAAATAAACCACTCGCGTACCGGATGTATTTTTTATGAATTTTACGAGTGGTATATTTTCCAGTAAAATACTCGAGTCTATATAATAATACTAAATAATCCCTACTGCACAAGCTTTAAAAGACACCGAACCTGAATGCATAAGTAAAACCATAAGAAAACATCGATAAATTTTATTGTTTTTCGGTGGATAAGACATTAAAAAATGAGACATTAACACCACAATTAAACAAATTCCAATGATTTTAATTATTCATGTCCTATTGAAGTTTTATAACAAATTTTTTGCAATAAAAGTTAGCTTAATTCAAACGCGTTCCGACTGTAAGAAAACAAGTCTATTTTCTGCAACTGAACATTGTTTTAGCGTTAAATGTGCTACTTTTCTCCTTCAACTTCAGCCATGCATTGGGGCCTTTTTTGCTTGAAATATTCTACGTACTACTCAGTTTAACGCAGCACTATACAAAATCTCCCAAATTACCCTAAGACTGGGCCCAGCCGGCGCCTGTTTTAAATAATATACCAGGTAAAACTGAGTGAAAAAATTAAGAAATATTTTTACAAGTTTCATCCTCTGTTTATTACAAATTACGATAAAGTTATTACAAATTACGACGAAGTGTTGATACAAATTACGACAGCTTTTGTATTACGAATTGCGACAAGATTATTACAAATTACGACAGGTATTACAAGTTACGACAGAACACTTATTTCGTATCTTACGAAACCATTAAAACTTTGATCTTCGGAATACAAACAAAGCAGCTTTTCTTGCCGGAAGAAGGCGTACACGCCCAGTTACCCGGGACATCTGCTTACAAGAGGTTGGACTGACTGACTCAAAGGAAAGTGTCATAATAGAAAACTTGATGTAAACTAATTATTGACGTATGGTAAGTTTTGAGCAATTCACTATTTTTTTTCTTTTTCCATAGCTATCACCCACTGGAACCCGAACAACCCGAAGAGCCACCTTCTCGGCGGCTTTCATTACAACACCCACACTGGGGTCCTTACAGTTCCATATACTGGACGCTACTACGTCTACGCCCAGGTCTACTTTGTCGCTAGGCCATTTCTGTCAAGAAACCGCGTGTTGGTCATGGCAGGCAACAGAGTTCTTCTCATGATCCACAAGGATTTGTTAGGAGGTCCAATTGAAGAGACCGGAACTGCTGGAGGGGTGTTTGTATTGTCTGCAGGCGAGCAGATCTCCCTGAAGCCTACAACATATGATACCGCGCTGTGGTTCGGTCCAAATCATTGCTATTTTGGAGCATATATGGTCTCCCCTTAGGAGTAATACTAGTAAATCAGTCTTATTGCTTGGTCATCAAAATAAAATGCTAAACTTAACGAGCACTTTTAAATTTTTATCCCGGGATTATGTCTGGGAATCGGCCGACTCTTCTCTTGCGCATGATATTTTTTCCCCTTACTTTGCAATCTAAAAACTAAGAGCCATGCAAGAATGATACGAAAGGCGAGTAGCGCATAGTCTCTGTTTCAGCAGCCAAATAGGTTCTATGAGAAGTATTTTATTCAGCAGATAATTCAGTTGATTTCGTTTTTATTCTTATTTGGGCTAACATAAAGCGGGAGTCTTAATCGAGCGAGAGACGAGTGCTTGTTTGTATAGACGCCAATGTAACTTCAGGCAATACTGCGCCAAACGTAGAAACAAGGCGCGGGATGCATACATCAAATGATGGCGGTCCACAAGTGATAAGACCCACGTGCGGAGCAAGAGTGCCCAAGCTGAGGCTACGTTTGCAGGGAACCGCTCGATATTTTCACTCTGTTAACACGAAACTGACGAACCATGTTGAATTGTAACTTTTCTCAGTGGTTTTTGCCATCTGTCCATGTTCAGTAAATTGAGAATGGAGTCTCCCAGCTGAATAAACATGCATCCGTGCAATGACACCCTTGCCTTACAATGACGCCCTTGCCTTTTCAAGTATTTTTAACAAATAAGATGCATATTCCAACGAGGTGTATATAACCTTTACTTAATGTATACAGAAATGTACATAGTTGATTTTATTATTATTATTATTATTATTATTATTATTATTATTATTATTATTATTATTATTATTATTATTATTATTATTATTATTTATATGTCCATTCCTTGTAGACTCAGGCAGGATGTTCGGCCTGGTTTATAGTCCTTGGGAGCGGGTTACAACAAGTCACCATGGGTCCCAGGTCTCTCTCTTCCTTCTTCTTACAGGGACAGTACTTTCCTTTGTATCTTTGCTGTCCCCAACAATGTTGTTTTCTGGATAACTTCCAACCTCACGTTCACGCCGATTCGCTTCATGTTCTTCTTCTTATTAGTAGTAGTAGTAGTGGTAATTATTATTATTATTATTATTATTATTATTATTATTATTATTATTATGTCAATGAAGTCACTAAACTCGCAGATTTCGCCATATCACAGCCTCAAGCAAGCTATGCGGCCTTTACTTTTGGTCTGCGGCACCATTGGACATATTTCCCAGGAACATATAGAGAATATTACAAGGTGGCGAGAAGATATGAATTTTATGTTCGAGTGGCAAGAACAATATCTCACGAGTGAGCGCAGCGAACGAGTGAGATATTGCTCTTGCCACGAGAACATAAAATTCATATCTTCGAGCTAACGTGTAATATTCTTTTTATTATATAAACATACTGATGACGGCGTTTTTGATGATTTTCCGAAGATTTCCGACTACCTTCCGAAGATTTCCGAAGATTTTTCAAATTGTCCCGAAGACCAGACGAACGTTCCCGAACATTTTCCGAGAATTTCCGAAAATTTCAGAAGATGTCCGAAGATTGCCGAAGATTGCCGAGCACTTTCGAGGAAGACCCGAAGATGTTTCGATGATACACCAACGAATTTAAGTACAATTTAAGAGACAAACCTGATGTCAGTGAAATTATCGATATCTTCACATGTAAAAATATCGTATTTTTACGTGTGTTCAGATACCACATTTCTCGGTGGTAGAAATCCTTGTAAAACACTGCAGTTTATATAATAAAACCGGATATTGCAGAATAATTTAAGCCACTCGGGCGCGTGATTAATGAGGTTCTCATACCAGCTGTCACTGACCATACAGTCACTAAAGTAGAGCGCGACCTCCTTGCTCTCCCTGTGCGCATTGGAGGCCTTGGATTTACAGCCGTCCTGTAGTGACCTCATCTTCTGAGGCTTCAATCAAAGTTACTAATCCGCTCGTGAGGCGAATTGATGAGCAAGAGCACCAGCATTCAGATGCCTCAGAAATTCGAACACTGCAACTAAGCACACGAACACAAAAAGATGACTGTCTGAGTGAGAGGGTGGAGCAAGTGAAGAACTCCCTGCCGACAAAAGCTAAACGAGCTGTTGAGTTAGCTACAGAGAAGGGATCATCAAATTGGCTGACCGTGATTCCCCTTTAAAGAGCTGGATTACAATCTGAATAAAAAGGAATTTAGAGATGCAATCAAGTTACGGTACGACTGGGAAATGACGGACACGCCCATGATCTGCGCATGCGGTGTTCAATTTAGCGTGGATCACGAAATGGTGTGTCAGCGCGGCATTTTCATTATCCAGCGCCACAATGAACTGCGCGACTTGGAAGCAGAGGTGCTAAGGATGGTCTGTAATGATGTGAAAGTAGAGCCGGTCCTTCAGGACGTCACTAGGAAGACATTAAATCATGGCGCTAAAAAAGCCCCTGATGCTCGTTTGGATATTCATGCTCGAGGTTTCTGGGAGAGACAGAGATCTACATTCTTCGACGTTCGGGTGTGTCACCCTAATGCAGACTCATGCAGAGACATAACTCCTAAGCAGATCTACAAGAAGCATGAGAAAGAGAAGTAGAAGGAACGTTCACTCCCCTATAGCTGGTTTTCACGACCACCGGTGGAATGGCGGATGAGCGTGTTAAGTACCACAGCAGACTTGCGGAGCTGATCGCAAATAAGAAGGGAGAAAATTACTCACGCGCAATTTCCTGGATAAGAGCTAAAGTATCTTTCGCCATCGTACGCTCCGCGATACTATGCTTGAGACGCTCAAGATCCAGAATAAGACAACTAGACTTTGTTGACTCAGACCCACAGATCGATAAAATCTTTTTTTAAAGAATTAGGAATTTTAGGAATACGAGATTTTATTATTTTTAAATTGTTTTCTTTTTAATATCAGAGACGGATAATTCTCTTTTGAAAAGACTTAATTTAAAACTCTGGACTGCCTGCAAGAGTCATTGACCACATCAGAGCCGCAAGGAATGTATTTGCTAAATCGTTATTGACGCAGTGATTGCTATTCTTATCATTTATATAATTCGTAATGTTATATAGTGCTTAATTCATACTTAAAAAAAAAGAAAAGAAAGAAAAAAATCATTAAATCAATAAATAAAATAATGTGAAAGGTTTGAACCCAGGAGTCATTTCATAAGCAGGTTGATTATGATCGTCCGGGTGAACGTAGTCCTGAAAAGGAATGTTGTTGTTGACAGTGACTGACGTTTTGGCAACCTGTGCGGTAGTCATCTTCAGAGTAAAAGGGTCAAGTCTTTCACCCGGACGATCATACTCAACCTACTTATGGAATATTAATAATAATAAAATACAAGGAATACACATTTTAAGAGGAGGCCTCCATCACTAAGAGTGGTTTTCAGGAGGATCCTCTATTTAAAAAAAAGTATTAAAACTAAAATAACATTAAAAATCCTAAAATGGAATATTAGAAGAGGTTAGCATAATAATTAAGAACTTCGTTAAAAATATGTACATGCACATAAAGCTAACCTTAGAAGAGTTACCTAAAAACATAATCAAATTTGTTTTAAGAATCATGTCCGGCATTGGTTTTTTAATTAGTTCAATAGGCAGGGAAGGTCAATCGTTGAAAGGTCTAAAATACGTAGTCCGTCTTCTCCATTCCGTTCGGCGGATTGGGAAGTCTAGGTCGAAAACCATTCCTAGTACAGTCGAACCTGTATTAAGCGGTACCGTATTTAGCGGTAAGCCTCTATTAAGAGGTTAGTTTTCAAAGTCCCAAAAATTATTTCCCTTGATGTACTGTAATTTCGACCACTATTAAGCGGTCGCGTTCAGCAAAAATTTTTTTTGGAATCACTTTCTTGGAGAGCACTCATCTCCATACTCCAAACTGACATTTCCTTCAAACTGACATTTCCCTCTAACAAGAGTACAGAGTCTAAGTATCTTCAAATTTTAAGGAAAAAAATGTTCAGAAGGGCGTGAGTAGGACTCGAACCCTAAGCGTAGAATCTGCAGTCCATCTCCCATACCATTACGTCACTGAACATTTGTTGACGGTTGATGGCTTGATTTAAAGATATATAGCAACAACCCTAACCCCAAATAGAAGCTAACCTTTTATCCAGTTAATGCTTAACCCTAATCACTATTCTCAGTGCTGAACCCTAATCAGTATTGATCAGTGCTTAACCCTAGTTACTATTCTCAGGGCTTAACCCTTAACAACCCCTGCGGCCAGCTGAACATTGCATTCAAGCGGTTCAGGAAGGAATGGAAACTAAATGGGCAGGCTCGGTTACTATTCTAAGCTTAGTGGCCAAGCTCCCCAAGAAAGTGATCCACCAAAAACTTGGCAACTGTTTAAACTGCTGACATAGTTTAGGATGTCCTGCTAGGCGGTACTATTTCCTTAGATAATATAGGCCAGAAGGACAAGGCATTTTTTACGAAAAAAAGAACACTCCTGTTTAGTTATCCTGACCTTTTGGAAACCTAAGCGGAATCACCGTTTAACAATAAAAAACCCAGATATGATATAGCTCCTGACAAATGTTGCTAAAACTCAGAATGTCTCACTGGACGGTACTATTTTCTTCGGTAATACGGGCCAAAAGGACACAGTTCTCCTAAGCTTGTAGAAACCTACAGAAATCAAGTTCCGCTCAACAATATAAAACCCACATATGATATGCCTCCTAACAAATGTTGCAAAAACTCAGAATGTCCCGTTAGAACACTTCAAAACTCACAATATAATAAACGCAAACTTCGTCAAGAATACCGTAAACGGCTCCTTTGGCTGTCAATTTTCACCATGACGCTAGAGCCGCCGTATTAGATGTTTTCGAGAATTTCCGAAGTCGGAAACTTGATCCTAGTACTCCTTGGCTGTCCTTTTGGACCGTATGCAGTCCGGGCCACAACCAGATCTGGATATGTAATTTCCTGCAATCTGATTGGCTCTGAGCTCAACCAAAACATTGACTTTATTATTTGATTGAGGTTGTTTTAATTCTTTTTTAGTTTGCTCTTTCTTATTTGTTGGAGCACTTTATTTTTATACTAAATATTACCTTTTAGTTATTTACCATGTATTGTATTTTGTTATGATTAATAGAGGCTGTCTTGTATCCAAAACAATGCCTGGGTTTCTGAGTTTTGTTGATTTAGTATAAAAACTATGCCATTATAGTAATATCCTGTCACTGTAGGTGGACTAATACATACACACTGAAAAACTTAGTGGGCACTAAGCCTCTATTATTATTAGATTATGTTTGTCCTGTATCATACAGTCAAACCCCTCTTTATGGACACCAGCTAAATGTGGACTCCCTGTTATTATGGGAAGTTTCCTTGGTCACTGGGGAAAACCCTTAACTTTTCTCTTTATTCAACCAACTTAATACAGACTGACCTGTTAAAGTGGATAATGGACGTTTTTTTCTTCCTCAATGAACAGATTCTCATATGAAGTCAACCTCGCTAATCCGCACACTTTATAGTCCATTGTGTGCTGTAGTCATACCTCTTTTTTTGTAGGGTAAAAAAACCTTTCACTTAATTGACGTCATGTCCATGTTCCCAGCATCATAGTACACCAAAATGAATGAATTGTGCACAACAATAATAGACCATTTTGACATCAATCGAGTTGGTAAATGTTACATAATTTTTGATCGATTTTCTCGAGACTCCTGTGTGTTTTCATGGACACAGTCTGCAGAATAAGAACTTAGTGATGTTTAAAGATCTTAGGTGTGATGCTGTAGTATTTCGATAAAAAAGTGTGTTTTTGACTTTTATAACAGGACCTGCTTGATATGGACACCTCTGTTATATAGACACTTCCTATGCCCCCTTCAGTGTCCATATCAATGGGGTTTGACTGTCATTATGAAATATGGATCAGTTTTGTAAGATCGATCATTTGGTGTCCTGTTTAAAGTGTATTTTCAGCCATTCTTCACATTTTCCGCCTTGCATGTCATAACCTAAGGCAAAGTACAGTAACAAATAAATAATAAATTAAAAAATTATATGAGCATTCGAAAATACAGGCATTTTTTTATATACCTCAATCTGTTTACATTTATTTCATTGAAATGAAAGGGTTATCCAGGGATGACCAATGCTCTTATTATATTGTCAGCATTGACATTTTAATTCAGTAATCGAAAATTGCACTGGTTTGCACTCTTGCATAATTCCTTCTTTGAAGGCCTTCCCTTGTCTTGAGGTTCTGCAGGCAATAGCAGTTTGAGGAGTGTTCCTTCCACACAAACAGTTTTATTCCTTGCTTTCTCCCTTTACCCGAATTTAATTGATAAACGACTCTCCTAAAACCGAACACACTTTCTGTGGACGGATTTCTCTGGAGTCCGGCCCAATATCTACGCCAAAGAAGTTCAAAAGTTCCCTTCGAAACGCTGTTTTGTCGCAGTTCTGGACAGTTTTGACTTTAGAGAAAGTTTTCCCACACAAACGGCATCTTCTTTCCAACAAACCAAGGTGCTTTTCCATCCGACTGCAAAATAACGTAAAATAAACATGGCGTTACAAAAACTGCGTAACTAACTTTTGCATCTTTAAAAGCACAGCACTATGTGAAACTGCTTTGCACTACACCAAACAGACCACTATCAACAGGCAAATTTTATGTAGATTTCAAAAAAATTTTTTTCCAAAGGCCCAAAAAATGACACTCACCTTCTTTTTTTCGATGTTTTGCTCCTTGTCGGGCATTTCTTTGAGCTGAAAAACTCTCGTGTTCGGTCATTTTACCTCCCAAGAACGCAAAAACGTTCATCGGACGGCATTTTTTCTTCACACCCCTGATTTCTCATTGTCTAAAGTCACAGCTCTAAAAGTAATTTGGAGAAAGGACACTTCTAGGCGCAGCAAAGAGCCAGGAAGTGACCTTCCCTCGTGTTTCTCGGCGTAGGCGCCATTTTGCAAATGTGGGTGACGTCATCATATATCCAGATCTGGTTGTGGCTCGGACTGGTATGATTTAGGCACAATGAGGTCAATGAGGGGTATAGTTCTCAAGCAGTTTACTCTGCGATAGGGTATATAAATCAGAGAGTTTGGGTCTAGAAGAGGGTATCATTTTCCATTTAAACCGATCAATTGGCTGAAGATTTCAGTCTAGACTAGGGAAATCGGGAATTGCCACTCAAGAAAAAAAAAAAACAAATCGGTTTTACTTTGGCTGGACTGTTCTAGTGACCTCAGTTGTTTCTGGAAAACAGCTACTCTAGGATAAGGGGGGATTTGGGTAGTTTAGTCTAGTATAGGGTAGCAAAATTCACTTGAACTAGCTCTGGTATAGGCTAAGGGTTTCAGGGTCCCAGGAGCACATCCCCACCCAGGAAGTCCTAAAGACCCCCCCCCCCCCCTCTCCCTGGATGTACTTCTTTGCTACCGTGATGTGACATTTTCTACCTTGATATCATTTCACTTCCGTAATGGAACATTAATTTCTACCTTGATATTTTTACTACCATGATGTGACTTTTTCAACAACATATATCAATATTTGGGATAAAGGTGCAAACTTCAGTGTGTTGTGAAGCATTTCTCCCGATCACTTGAGCCTGTTAAGCGGAGTTACAGCAAATATATGAGATCACGTGTCGTGTGTGACAGCACGATGCCTTGCACACTGGTCGGATTTGTCTGCTTGTGTTCACATCACTCACGTGCATTCTCTCTCTCTCTGAAACCAGAATTTCCAGGCTAAGCGAGGTGAGTTTTCATCTCTTCAAGATTGCTTCTTGGTTGGTTTCTTTAACATTAATCGTTTTGGGAATTGACTTTTGGTCATCTCCGACACTTTCGTTTGTAAAAGACGATCGCACCAGGATCGCACCGATCGCACGAGGTGCAAACGGATTTCGCAGGAAGCGATTCGTTTGTTGGTCGATTTAATGTGTCGTACGGGCGTTTTCCATTTAGATGAAACATCCGGAATTTCGGTGGACACAAAACTGGATTTTCCGATGGGTAAAAAGTTGTTCCATTTGATCGTAAACTCCAGTAAGGCGTTAACCGACGGAACACCAAGATGGCTGCCGAGTTGGTAACAACTGGGATTGGTTCCCGGGGATTGGTTTCAAGAACGAGAAACGTGTAAATGCAACAAGAAATTCGGTTCGGAAAGCTCCAACCGGGAAAACGGGCCTACCTTTATAGATTTTTCGCTTTCTCCTGAAATTTTCCAGTTGGACGAACCGACGGAAACCCGCAGTCATATTTCAAAAGAAAAAATTGCCACATGTTCAGATAGGGTTCTTCGGGCTGTGGTTGTACCTGTACAGACTGTCGCTTTAGCTGTATGACTGTCAGCACGTCCGATCCCAAGGTAATAGAATGGCTAATTCGAGACTTTGCGACTAAAGCGTTTTTATCTTTTCCGAGCACGATATACTTCTAAAAACTCCAAGCGCCGAAGATTTCGCGACATTGGTACAATTAAAGGTAAATAAAATGACCGAAAACGTCAGTGGAAGCTAGCGGAAGACCACCAAAATACTGCTTTGTCTTGTTTCACTCCCTTAATCTATACCACCTCAGTTCAATAAGCTGTGCTCATGAACTCAACAAATTTCGACTCCTGAAGACCAAACAGAAAGAAAAAACGACAAACCCGAGACCCACGTTTACCGAGGTTGTGTTCTTTTCCCCTGATACCGCACTCTGATTACTATGATACAAGAAGAATAGAAGATGGGGGTAACGGCGCATGTTATATCATACATTGGTAATATTTGAGGCTGAAGCTACCAGCCCAGTTTTCTTAAATTTAAATCAATTTTTTCTTTTATTTCATAAGAGCGTTTAAATATTTGCATAATTTTAAGAGGAAAGAATCACCATAGCGTGACATTCTCGGAAAAACAGGAAGTTGATGATGTAATGATGGGACTTTCCCTATCAAATGAAGTCATCAAACTTCTTTTGTTTTATGTTGTATGTCTAATGCCAGACATAACTAAGGGACGGACCATTAGAAATAACCAGAGGGTGGGTGAAAAATTATCGGTACAGGAATTTTATTTTTTAAGCCCACTTGTCTGCAGGATTTTTTTTTCCCACACATTTCTTCTTTTGTAACTAATCGTGAAAAACATGGAAGCAATGTGTTTTTCACCCACATGACAAGGAAAAATAACAAGCGCTTGAAGAAGGGCCACAAAGAGAGTGATGAAGTCCTCTGAAGTGGTCTGAAGTCGTGAAGTCAATTTTGACTACCCATATAGTGTAGTTTTAGCATAGTGGTTCAACTTTATCCTTGGTCTAATGTTTTATATCTATTCTTGTTTTGACTTAGTTTGTCATAAATTACCATATTAAGAAGCAAAATAGAAATTAATCCAGGGACAAAATTGAACCACAACACAGACTGTTATTATAATCTAAGAAATTGCAGCTGCACTTCAGTTTTGTGCAATACAGCTTATACCAAAATAGTAGCAAGATTACTTATTCATTAACGTTAATTCACCCTTGGCGCCTCAATTGCATCTCATGCAAAAATCAAAAAGACTATTACCCTGGTACCTTGAAACATGGCATTGAGGGCCAAATTTAACATCTTATCAGGCAAACGAATACCTGCCATTTTGAAATACGGTATACATATTTTGTTATTTTGACTGTCGTTACTGTTTTGGAAACAAAAAATTATTCACTGTTATTTATTTGTAGAAGTTTTCACTTCCCAATTGAGCCAGAACATCAACAGTTATTAATGAAAAGCAGTAGCACTTCAATATATTCAGTATATTTTGTTGTTTTGACTATTGTTACTATTTCATATTAAAACCAAAATTACACTGTCAGATATTTATTGTTGGGAAGTTCCATTACACAATTGACTCATAATAAAGATTGTTATTATTCAAATATTAAGAAACGGAGGCTCTTCAATGCATCCAATACATTTTGTTGTTTTGATGATTGTTAGTGTTTCATATTAAAACAAAATTATACTGTTATTTATTGTTGAAAAATTCAATTTTTAATATAGTTGAGAAAATGTTATATTTCTAATATTACTTAATGTTATATCAAAAATATTTTCAAAAACATTTTATATCTGGAGAGAAAGATTTTATAGTACAATTATTTGTGATAGCAATATCAGTGGTAATGATGACTGTGTAGAAAGCAAGCCATTGCTATTTGTTTTGTGGTATGTAGAAATATCAAATAGTTGTTTTCAAATAAAATAACTGAAGCACAAATTTTTTTTTACGTATTACCGCTCGGAGGTTTTTTCTTTTAGACAAGCTTCCCTTGCAGGAATTTTTTTGGGGGAATTTTCACCCCACCTCCTGTTATTTCTAATGGTCCCTTCCCTAATCGATGATGAATGGCATCAATGAGTAATCGATTAGTAATCATTGGGTAATTAACTGATTAGTCATTGGTTATTCGCTATAATCAATCGGTAATCGATGACAAAATGTTTGTGATCTATCGATCACTCATCGATGACATTGATTACTCATTGATGTCATTGATGAGTAATTGATGACTATCCATCGATTAGTCATTGATGACACATCTCATACAATTTCTAGCAGCTTTTTTTTTTTCCCAACTTATTTCCGGTGATAAAAATTTACTTTATTGGTCTTGACGATAATAATAGCCAAATAGGAATTGAGTTTGCACGTAGAAAACCAAGGTATATTTATTGGATGGACAAGTAACTGAAATATCAAAAACGAGGTTCAGTCAGAAGGTCGAGTTATCTGTCTTACTGTCTGGCTATAAGAGTCTGTGTGTTTGTTGAGAAACAGCCACCGCAGAGTGCTTACCGGGTAAAAGATTATAGCGTCTTAAGTGGTTGTTTCGATTTATCCAGATTTATAATAAAAACACAGTAATTGAGTAAATTTGATCTAGGGAAAATATTAGCGATTGGTACTGTCCACAAAACAGGAGAACAGTGATAACCTAACTTCACTTTGTGAAGATTGGTAACGTCCCCTCCCTTTGGCAGTAACTAATGGCATTCTGGTAACTAAGCACAAGAATAATCCAGATGGTTGGACTGAATCCCTTTCGGTGGCTGTTTCTCAGCAGAGGACTGCTGCTTCGGCTTAGAAAGACTTCCGTCATAAGCAGTGGCATCAACACCCACAACTACAGTAGCTAAAACAATTACACTTCTAGCCCTAATGTTGTTCGTCCTGCTGGTTTTCAATTTGGTGTGGTTTGTGCTGATCATTTCATTTTCACAAAATCTTTTTTATTTATATATATTTTGCAACAAAAAAAACGCATGTAGGAATATTTACTTGCCCTTTTTGTAAGATTATAGAAGTTTAGAGAAGGATGAACCATGTTGTAAAAATAAAGAACTGAAAAATAACGAGGGAATGTATGTATGCGTGAAATGTTGTCGAGTCAATGGTTTTGATATGGTTAATGAATATGTTGATTTTAATGAAAATAAACATAAAATTGGCCGAAAAAGTATGTATTACAGAAAATATCATATCGAGAATATTCTTACTTAATTATATAAAAAAAATTATCGGAATTAGTTATAACAAAAGACAAAAGATATATGATATATTTAATAAAATTGATTGATGAAGTGTTACCGCTAGTTAATGAAGGCGGAAGAAGGATAGATCAGCCGAGTATCAATTACAGTTGACTCCCGATAACTCGAACCTTCAAGGGAAATCGAAAAAGGTTCGAGTTAACGGGAGTTCGAGTTATCGGGAGCCCGAAGAAAATAGCCTGGAGTAAAGAAAAAAACACTGTTTTTTTCTGCACAGTGAGCATTTTAATCACATTTAATTGTAGAAATGTTGAGGTAAAATTGAAAGATGCTTTTAGATCATAAATCAGAACGTAAAGTAACAAAACGTTGCCTAAATAGAGCATTCATTTTACTTTTTGAGAAGTAAAGCTATTTCACGTTAGATTGTGATAAACAACATCAGCCTCCACTATCGATCCACTAGTAAACTATATCCTTACAACACGTCAATGGGAAATTCAAAAATCAATGTTTCGGAGGCAGTACACTGTTTTTTCCCGACTTTTTAAGGGCTCAAAACATGGTTCGAATTATCGAGGGTAAAATTATATAGAAATGATCTGAGGGGAAACAAAAATTACTTCGAGTTAGCGGGAGTTTCGAGTTATCGAGGGTTGGAGTTACCGAGGGTAAAATTACAGTAAATGTAAGACGGAAATCCAGGGAAAATCGATTTTGGTTCGAGTTAGCGCGAGGTTCGAGTTAGCGAGGGTTCGAGTTATCGGGAGTCAACTGTATATATTGAGAAAATTATTTGGGACGCTAGGATTACAATATGAGAATATAAAAAAACAACTTCTACGAAAACACTGAAGTATTATAATCAACGGTGGAATAATGTTTATGGGTTAATTAAGACTCAATTAACGATGATATTCACGAAATTATCAACAAGTAACCAGTTGTGTGGTTCTCGGGAAGCGTGAAGTCTATAAACGTTATACAAAGGTATTTTCCCTTTGAATGAGTCACAAAATAAAGTTTATCATTAAGTTTACTCTAGAAGTTTACTCGGATGTGAATTGTTTGTCATACTGCTTTTCAGATTTATCAACCAGTGGACACAGATTAATAATTCAGAATGTTTTCAGAGTTTGATTGAATGTTTGAGTCAATTGAGTTTGATTGAATTCTGCGCTTCTTATTCTTATAGAAGTTCTTAAATCGACTAACACTTTTTCAGATGTTGTGTGAGCAAATTTACACATTTCGATTTTTTTCTTACAGTCCTTGATTTCACTAAATGTTTTTAGTAATAAACCAACACCCGAAATAGTCCTTAATATAACAGACTTTAATGTAAATCCACCGGCTACTATGCCAATGACAACCAAGCATGTTGAGCTCATATTTACGGTTAAATTTAATCGCTTGAAATATTTGTAAGCCTGTTTGTAAGACCAGAATGTTTTTAAATAATTTGTATATAATCGTTTTATTTTTGATAGCGTTTCTTTGTTGATATTTGGGTCTATATCGTTGAAGTGAAATATTAACCTGAGATCAGGCTCTATTTTCGTTTCGCTTTGAAAATGACATTCCAGCATGCAAGGCGAAACGGCGTTACGGCCAAAATCTGGCCGTAACGAGCACAAACGTGAGAGAGTTTGTATCAGGCCCAATTTTGGCGGTAGCCGTTAGAGACAACAACAACAATAAGCTTTATTTGCATGACCATAACAAAGTATCACAGTATTGCAAAAGCTACTTGAAATTAATCATTGATTCCTTGTAAATTAAATATTTAAAATAATTTGAAACTTATTAATCATTGTTTATTTCTAACCATCAGTAGGATTAATTATTCCGGAGATAAGTTTGTCTCTCAATTCAAAGCAAGTTGATATAAATGAAATTAATTGGATGTTAATAAAATAGTCAGTAGAATTCATCAGATGTGATAATAAGTACTCATGTGATTGTAGTCGTAGAAACGGTTGGAGAGAATGTATGAGAACCGCTAAAATTGGGCCTGATCTCAGGTTAGTGAAATATGTCCTTTTTAGTCATTATATTATATGATTACATGATTCGTGTGATTGGCATTATGTATGTTAGTTAATTTTGTAAGAAATTTGAACCATTATCTCATTATTTGTTATATCAGAATTATTCAGAATCATAGAAATATGGCCAAATCGTAGATTAAGATTTTGATGTATTATTTTAACTTGTATGTTTAATGTTGACGTGACAATTGTATTTTGTTGTAACATGAAATGATTTATAGTTAATGATATGCTAGGATATGTCACTCCTAATTTAATTTCTTTTATCGTAATGTTATTATATAGAACCATTTTTTTACAACCATTCAATAAAAATATTTTATTAGAAGCTTGCTCGTCTATTTCTAAATGACCATGAATGAAGTGAGCTATTTGTTGTTTTTTTTTCAAAGTCATAATTTAACATTTTTCGTCCATTTATACTATCCAAAGGAACAAGCATTTTCGTCTTCGTTTTATCAATCTCATAAGCTTGATGAGTGTCATACACTTCCCTATCAACATGATCAGTCAATTATTCCATCTACTCCATAAACAACAATATACACTTTATCTTTAAAATCAACAGGGTATGAATCCATGTCACTCCCCCGGTGTTCGTAATCTTTTCGTGTATTGTGTTGATATAGGTTATATTGATACTTTTTGTGTGTTATAAGCTTCAATGGCAGATACCTGTCCCAGTGATGTTATAAACGTATAAGTCTTTATTATAAATTTTTATCATGATAGTACATTCATTATTGGTTATTAAACGAAGCATTGTAAGCCAACTCTCCACGTGTTGCTGTTATCTGTTCTTTTGATTGGTGATAGGTACAAACATTTTTTATCCCAATAATGAGGACAAATATTTGGAATCATCAATTTTTCAAACATTACAACCATATTCTGTAGACCATTCATTAACATCATTCATGAGATACTGAAACACATTTTTAACAGTATGGCTTGGCTTAATTTAATATTTGTCTTTTTAATTTGATCATCAAGATATTTTTTGTTAATAGCTTCGTCACCTGTAACAGGATGAAGTGACAAACCAGTTATTCGATTATCATCAATATCTAATAAGCAAACCATTGTTGAAGAGTTCCATCTGTTTTAACAATGGGATAATTGATTTTCAACAAATTGTTTATTTACTACATCCGTTGAATTTTGTGGATGATTTAAGCCAGTTATTCTATGATTATCCATTTGTAAATTCTCGCCATTTTTAAACTATCATTTACCCAATTTATACATTGATTATATCACTATCCAATCCATTTATTTTATAATTGAATATTTTTTGTTTACGGTCAAAATTTTGATGATGATCTCGAATACTGTAGGGTTTAATGGACCTCAGATACTTAGTGTCAACCACAACATCGTTGACCGTAAAACCTTGATTTAGATTGAAAACTTTCTCCTTTACTATCCCAATCATTATTTATATTGAGTCCAATAGATGGTTTTACACAGTGACGGCATCAAATTGTAAAGTCAAAATAGCGAGGTTTTACGAATTCTTATTTACAATAGCACCACTAGGTTGAAGATAAACAAAAAGTAAATCTTTGTACAAGTTTCCATTCCCGTAGCATGTTTCATTTCGAAAAATTCAGCAATTTGAACTTCCGAGTTTTTACAGTGCGTGACACCAAAATGCTGTCTCGTTGAAAAAAACGTCTCTCCTCTTGATTTTCAACAGTATAACCATTTTAAGTATTAGAAGATATGTTTATGTTCACGTATGCTTAAGTTCTGGAGTGAAAAGAAAGAGCTTTTATGGAAAAAGTGAACTCCAGATGTTTTTGTTGATTCCGGCGGCCATATTGGTGCACCAAACTGGTACACCAAAGTTCTACAAAGGTGCGTGAAACGTTTTGCCAAATAACTCAGAAACTGTGGGCCACAAAGACCTGAGACTTTGACAAATTGTTTATATATTAGTCTTTTGTAACATTTCATTTTCTTGGCTTCTTCCACTGGACGGTTTCCAATTTATTTTTTTTTGTTGCGTGACAGTGAAAACAATCTTTAGAGTTATCATCAACGTATTGCTTATTCGCAATGCATTGTTTCTCCGAAAGAGAAACATTTGTAGAGTATTGGCAGTTATTGATTTGGTGATTTGAGGGCGGCGCTCTTTCGGTTAAATGAAGTAGAATATTTTTTCGATTTTCGAACGAGCGGCGCGGTGCTTATTTTTGTCCGACTTCAATTGAGGGCGGTGCTCTTTCGAGTATACAGTTTGTATTGTATTTGACAAGTTTATTACACTTGTGGTCAATTTGTATTCCATTTGAGGGCATTATTACACTTGTGGTCAATTATCACATTTGTGGCTTCAACATCGTTTCTTAATTCATGTCATCTTCCCGATCGCTGTTCTACTCCGTGCCTCTGCCATATTGGATCTCGCATCTGGGCATCACAGTGCATTCTGGTCTATAGCACACCTAGGCAGCTGCCAGCTGCACTATTTGTTTTTTTTTTCTTTTTTTACTATGGCACTCATAGGCCATATTTACTTTTTCTTCTCTCTTTTATTTAATATTCTTTGTTGTGTGACTGAAAAAAAACGATAACAGAAAACAAATAAAAATTAAAAATTAAAAAAATAGTAATAATAAAAGTAAAAATTATTGGAATAAATAAATTATTTTCCGTTATCCTACAGCTTTTTCCTATGGCACATATGGGGCACCATACCATACACGACTGTGTCACAACACCTCATTCGAGTTCCATTTCGTGGCATTCTTTGTTTTCTTCTTTACAAATGCACTGAGTAGAAATGTCTCAGCGAGGCGTCAGACTTATTAACTGTTTTGTGGTTTCCATTCTTTTCTCAGATGCAGGGACAATATCCACCCCAACCCGGCTATCCCGGCATGCCTCCACAGTTTCCTTCTGTGCCATCAGCCCATCTAGAAAGCCATGGACAAAGGAAGAACTGTCGTAACGGGCAAAGTATGTAACTTAAACATAATATTTTACTCGTTTACCGGACACTACATTCACTATAGTCTTCGTTAGTCTCAGTTTAAAAACTGACTCCTGGAGCACCTTATTACCTTGAGCTGTCCAAAACTGCTTACTCTTTCGCCTGTCAACTCAGTGTGTCAACAAAAATTGAAAGTATAGAGGTCGATGAAGCTTATTACACTGGGCGACACACAGACCCGCTGATTTCCGCCGCTCTCTCGAGTGCGTGCCGAGAAGAGACAGCTGGACTCGTGACTGGCCGATCGTGTCTGTGACGTAAATTCTTTTCTTGGGAGAAGCACAGGCGCATTTCCCGAAAAACGGCTAGTAATCGAGCCTAGCCGTCACACTGGCCTGTGATTTGTTTTACTGTCCGCTTACGGATGGCCCGGTATTTCAGATTTTCTGGGGACACTTTACTGAGACCAAGAAGTTAACGTGCTTAGATTAGTGCCATGCGATGGGTATTTTCATGGTTCGTACGGTAGAACTCTGAAATTCCTGCCTCCTTCTTAAGTCATCTTGTTCAATCCTATTGCGAGTATAGCTGTGCTTGGGTTTTCTGAGTCATGGAAGGACTACAGGTGTGTGGAGGTCCAACTCTTGTTATTGGTGTTTCCCTCCAGGTTTCCTTGTAGTGTGAAAGGCAGCATAGTAGGTAGGCAGGAGCGGTTTCCTCCCATAACTCAGTTTCCGGTGAACGGACAATAGGTACGCGGTGCAAATATTATAGTGGAGCTCCACGCGAGAACGAGCGTAGTCCCATACCTAAGAAAATGTGGTAATCTACGCTTCCGAGAAATTTTGGTCATCACGGTGACCGTCCGCCCGACCGACCGCCCGTCGGTCCGCAATGTAAAATAACTAAATGAACAGGTATGGCAACCCAAATGCAGCTTGAGGTTAGTCAGGAAATCACATAGCCATCCGCGTGTTGTGAAGCATAGACAACTAAAGAGTCAATAAAGACGAAAGCGAAAGGCGGAAATTGTTCCTGTATCCGTTTTGTCCAAAGTTTCGATGTCTTACAGTTCAGAATGCAATCAAGGGAGATGCTCCAAAATACTTTGATTATTTAGGACCTCTTTAAGTTAGTTAGTATACATAACTATAATACAGCCGAACCTGTATTAAGCGGTCAACCTCGTGGAATGGCTAAGTGGCCGCTTAATACAGGGTGACCACCTAATAAAGGTTGCAACTGAATTAACAATTAATAAATGAGGCAGAGTATCTTATGAAGAGTTATCACGTCGAGGCCGTAGGCCGAGGCGGATAACACCCTCCGAGATCTCCATAATTCTTCATTTGATACGAAAGCCGAATTCAATAATTGTTTTATTATTCATTCAAAATAATTCCTAGTTTAAAAATATAGCTAAAACATGCTTACCTCCATCGATCCATCGATGTTAAGTTCATCTTCGATAGTGCACGTTTAGAGTTGTTCAGCTCCGCAAATATTCTCTAAATAGCAGATGTCGCCCTTCGAGTTGTCTTCTTGTTTTTCTTGCCATGTTTTTAGCTATTTTTTCCGCCTAGTTCTTACTCTTGAAACGAGTGAAATGTTCGCCATTTTTGTTTCCACAATCAAAACAACCCAACCTCGTCCCCGGGTCTTCTCGGTTAACGGTGTCTTAACCTGGGCGAACGCTGCATTTTTGACGTCATTTCCTCGTTAAACACAAAATTCTTCCAAATTTGGTCATCAGTAACTGGTTATGGTGAATTATGCGTGTGCTTTTAGCCAAACAGAATTGGGGAAATATTTTGAATGAATAATAATACAGTTTAAAGAATTCGATCTCCAGTGCTGATCAGATCAGACGTTTGACCTCAAATAGAAACATTCATTTCCGGCGTTTTAAAAAACAAGGAAAACAATTGTTGTACGTCGTGTGTTACATTATTTGAAACTGTATGAACAAATAATTGACGCCGTGTGATCGTTTAATACAGGTTAAGACCATAGAAAAAGTCCCGTTGGGACTTGGCAAATGGTGACCGCAAGCAAAATGTTTTTGGTGGATCAGTTTCTTGGGGAGCTTGGCCACTAAGCTTAGAATAGTAACCGACCTTCCCATTTAGTTTCCAATCCTTCCTGAACCGTTTGTATGCAATGTTCAGCTGGCCGCAGGGGTTGTCAAGGGTTAATCCCGGAGAATAGTGATTAGGGTTAAGCACTGAGAATAGTGATTAGGGTTAAGCATTAACTCGAGAAACGGTTAGCTTCTATTTGGTTAGGGTTAACAAATGCCTAGTGGCGTAATGCAATGGGAGATGGACTGCAGATTCTACGCTTCGGGTTTAAGTCCTACTCACGCCCTTCCGAATTTTTTTTTTTTTTTTCCTAAAAAATGAAGATACTTAGACTCTGTACTTTGAAATTTTATGTAGGAAAAGGGAAATATCAAAGAATGTCTTGTTAGAGGGAAATGTCAGTTTGGAGTATGGAGATGAGTGCTCCCCAAGAAAGTGATCCCAACAAAAATTTCGCCCACCGCGACCGCTAAATAGAGGTCGAAAATCAGTACATCAAGGGAAGTAATTTTCTGGACTTTGAAAACTAATCGCTTAATACAGACTGACCGCTTAATACAGGTTCGACTGTACTAGGAATGGTTTTCGACCTAGACTTCCCAATCCGCGAACGGAATGGAGAAGACCGACTACCTATTTTAGACCTTTCAATGATTGGCATTCCCTGCCTATTGAACTTATAAAAAGACCAATACCGGACATGATTTTTAAAACAAATTTGATTATGTTTTTAGGTAACTCTTTTAAGGTTAGCTTTATGTACATGTACATATTTTAACGAAGTTCTTAATTATTATGCTACTCTCTTCTAATATTCCATTTTAGGATTTTTAATGTTATTTTAGTTTTAATACTTTATTTTTAATAGAGGATCCTCCTGAAAACCACTCCTAGTGATGGAGGCCTCCTCTTAAAATGTGTATTACTTGTATTTTTTATTATTATTATTATTATTATTATTATTATTATTATTATTATTATTATTATTATTATTATTATTATTATTATTATTATTATTATTATTATTATTATTATTATTATTATTATTATTCCATAAGTAGGTTGAGTATGATCGTCCGGGTGAAAGACTTGACCCTTTGACTCTGAAGATGACTACCGCACAGGTTGCCGAAACGTCAGTCACTGTCAACAACAACATTGCTCTTCAGGACTACGTTCACCCGAACGATCATACTCAACCTGCTTATAAAATGACTCCTGGGTTCAAACCTTTCACATTATTTTATTTAGTTATTTATTTATTTATTTATTTATTTATTTATTTATTTATTTATTTTATTATTATTTTTTCAAAGTATGAATTAAGCACTATATAAAATTAAGAAATATGTAAATCATGAGACAATCACTGCGTCAATAATGATTTCGCAAATACATTCCTTGCGGCTCAGATGTGGTCAATGACTCTTGCAGACAGTCCAGAGTTTTAAATTAAGTCATTACAAAAGAGAATCATCCGTCTCTGATATTAAAAAGAAAACAAGTTAGAAATAATAAAATCTCGTATTCCCAAAATTCCTAATTCTTTAAAAAAAGATTTTATCGATCTGTAGGTCTGAGTCAACAAAGTCTAGTTGTCTTATCCTGGATCTTGAGCCTCTCAAGCATAGTATCGTAGGGCGTACGATGGCGAAAGAGACTTTAGCTCTTATCCAGGAAATTGCACTTGAGTAGCTTTCTCCCACTTTCTCCCGCTTCTTGTAGATTTGCTCTGGAGTTAAGTCTCTCTAAGAGTCTGCATTAGGGTGACACACCCGAACGTCGAAGAATGCAGATCTCTGTCTCCCAAAAACCTCGAGCATGAATATCCAAACGGGCATCAGGAGCTTTGTTAGCGCCATAATTTAATGTCTCCTCAGTGACCTCCTGAAGGACCGGCTCTACTTCCACATTATTACAGACCATCCTTAGCATTTCTGCTTCCAAGTCGCGCAGTTCATTGTGGCGCTGGATAATGAAGATGCCGAGCTGACACACCATTACGTGATCCACGCTAAATTGAACACTGTATGCGCAAATCATGGGCGTGTCCGTCATTTCCCAGTCGTACCGTAACTTGATTGCATCTCTAAAATCCTTCTTATTCAGATTGTAATCCAACTCCAACTGTATGGTTATCCAACCATGGTTACGAACTGTGGTTAAAGATTAACTCTTTAGGGGGAATCACGGTCAGCCAATTTGATGATCCCTTCTCTGTAGCTAACTCAACAGCTCGCTTAGCTTTTGTCGGCAGGGAGTTCTTCACTTGCTCCAGCCTCTCACTTAGACAGTCATCTTTTTGTGTTCGTGTACTCAGTTGCAGTGTTTGAATTTCTGAGGCATCTGGAGGCTGGTGCTTTTGCTAAACAATTCGCGTTACGAGCGGATTAGTAACTTCGATTGAACGATTGTCCAGCGGTGCTGCAGACCAAAAGCAAAGGATGCATAACAGGCTTAAGGCTGTGATGAGGCGAAATCTGCGAGTTTAGTAACTGCTTTTACCCATTCGTCTACTTTCTCGCCAACATGTTCTTCAAGGAACGATTTAGATTCTAGAGCCGCGCCTAAGTGCTTGTGGCCCTCTGTGGTAACGTTAATAGCGGTGCCTCTAAACACCTCCCTGGCAGCCTGTTCTCGTTCCGGTTTGATGATCAACCAGCATTTCTTGGCATTAGGGAAGTAACCTAGCGGAGGGCTACTCTCTGATAGTTCATCCCACCATTTCCTCAAGTCTTTTAGGGAACCACTTCCGGTTGCATCATCAGCAAACCAACACTGTTTTGCTGCGCTTGAAACGTGCAGTCGCGTTATAAGTGGTTGAAGTCTGATGGCGTATACACAAATGTCCAGTGCTGGTCACAAGATCCCTACTTTCCTTTTTCATCCTTAGTTCCACACTTCTCAGAGTAAAGAATGCAGAGTATGTGCGTTCTATCTTCCTCGCTTTAAGATCAATCTGATAAAGTTTATAAATGCTCAAATCAATTGTTATTGTTCTATTCCTTCATCAGGTTCATGACCTAAATTGCTCTAAAAATATACAGCATTCTGTATAAAGTAATAATTGTGACTTATCGGCCTAGAGTAGCTACCTGCATATCTCTCTGTGGAAAAGGGGATCACTGTTTAGGTGCGTGTTATAGGGTCGACAATATTTATGTTATCTCTCCGGCACGTGACAATACTAAAATATTTGCATGGTCCACCCACCTCTTCTTCTTTAGAGAGTCACCCTTAGGTGAATTCTTTTTCGAGGTTTCTTGGCCTCGAGCCGCTCGCCTCCGAGCGTGGTGTTGGGTCTTTTTCATAATTTATGTCCAGCATTTACATAACCTTAGAGAAGAGGAAAAACTGCGAAACAGTGGATATATGGCGTGATCTAACAATTATCAAATTTGAACCCGTACTGATAAGGAAGAAAGCTTAGTTGGAGATCGGATTTCTTAACTTTAAGTTTCTTTCAACAGCTGGCATTGAAGCAATGGTTATATCTGCTACTCAAAATAAAAATAGTTCTTAAGGAAAAATGTAAAAAACCATACAGAAATAAAACCAAGTGCTCATAAAGCGCACTGAGCTTCTCGTGACTCAGGGAAAGTACGACATTAAACTCAACTGGTCAGACAATTCTACCCTTCCACACCTCCGAGAAGTGTGGAACTAAGTAAAGAATGACAAGGGGTTCTTAACAGGGGGAAAAGTGCGACAATATCCTTACTTTGTCAGACTATTCCACAGTTCCACACCTCCGAGAAGTGTGGAACAAGGTAAAGAATGACAAGGGGTTCATGACTGGGGGAAAAGTGCGACAATATCCTTACTTTGTCAAACTATTCCCCACTTCCAGACCTCTGAGAAGTGTGGAACAAAGTAAAGAATGACAAGGGGTTCATGACTGGGGGAAAAGTGCGGCAATATCCTTAGTTTGTCACACTATTCCACACTTCCAC
Source organism: Porites rus (assembly GCA_964035705.1). Taxonomy (NCBI): domain Eukaryota; kingdom Metazoa; phylum Cnidaria; class Anthozoa; order Scleractinia; family Poritidae; genus Porites; species Porites rus. The sequence goes on along the minus strand of OZ037998.1, from coordinate 23,271,646 downwards.
ACCTCTGGGAAGTGTAGAACTAAGTAAAGAATGACAAAGGGTTCATCACTGGGGGAAAAGTGCGACAATATCCTTACTTTGTCACACTATTCCACACTTCCAGACCTCTGAGAAGTGTGGAACTAAGTAAAGAATGACAAAGGGTTCATGACTGGGGGAAAGTGAGACAATATCCTTACTTTGTCGGACTTTTCCACACTTCCACACCTCTGAGAAGTGTGGAACTAAGTAAAGAATGACAAAGGGTTCATGACTGGGGAAAAGTGCGACAATATCTTTACTCTGTCAGACTACTCCACACTTCCACACCTCTGAGAAGTGTGGAACTAAGTAAGAAGTGAAGAAACTCTGGATTTCATGGCCAGGGCTGGACATGGCCCCGGCGTATAGGCTCATGGACAGAGGGTCACCCTGTGTGGTGCCCTCTGCTGATATTAGTTCCTCACTGCCTGTAATGAAGAGACGCGCAGGTTGTCTATCAGTGTTTATCACACAGGTAGCCGGGTCGGATACAGCACTCGCATATTATGTAGTGCTGCAGCTCTGTTCAGGGCGTTAAAGGTGTTTGATGCATCGATTAACAGAACAGCATCCGTCTGATCCGCCTCGAAGATGTTGCGCATTGCATGAATTGCAGCTTAACTTCCGCTTTTGTGCCCTGCACAAACTTGAAGGGAATCACTTGTGTCAATGACATCGGGCTTTGTCACGTGCATAACACACTTTCCCATTTTCCTCCGTATAACTTCTCCTACACCAACTGGCCGAACAGTGTCCTCTCCTTTGTCCAGGGGGATGAGTCGATTCGCTGAAATCCATTCGTATTATTATTATTATCTCGCAGTATAAAACTTCGGAATGCTGTCCACATTATGAGTAGTATAGGGCGCATAACGTAACCTACACCACTTGAGAAGCTATACTTAGAAGTAAAAGAAGGTCGGTGCGAAACCTAATACGATCCTAATATACATAATGATATGAATCTCTCTACTTAAAAAGCCAATTTAGAATATTATTAACTTCTTATACTCTGTAAAACCAACGCAAAAACATGATGATATAATTATCTCTACTAGAAGCCTGTTTAGAAAATTATTCAGTTTTTATACTCTCATTTTCTCTTATATACCTAAACAAGGCCATTATAATATGGTTATCTCTGGTAAAAGCCTATTTAGAATAATATCAAACTCTAATACTCTAAAAAATCTTAGTAAAAACATCAGCAACCTTGTGTTTCTGGATTTCTACAGGAAAAAAAAAACCTAAAAACTGGAGTCCTTAGCGCCCTAACTAAGTATTTATCTTAAATGTTCTGGCAATGTTCAAAGTGTTTGAGATGACCGACTTCTGCATCCGCTCAAGTACGCCCCGTGCTCTCGCTCCAAGTAGCTTCCTCACCGACTTCTCTAGGTGTTTAGAATAACCACCTAGTACGTCAATTATTACGTTGTACGTACTCCTACACCAATCGGCCGAACAGCGTCCTCTCCTTTGACCAGGGGGATGAGTCGATTCGTATTATTATTATAAATATTATTGTTATTACTATTACTATTATTATTAGTAGTAGTAGTAGTAGTAGCAGTAGCAGTAGCAGTAGCAGTAGCAGTAGTAGTAGTAGCAGTAGTAGCAGTAGTAGCAGTAGTAGCAGTAGTAGCAGTAGTAGCAGTAGTAGCAGTAGTAGCAGTAGTAGCAGTAGTAGTAGTAGTAGTCGTAGTCGTAGTCGTAGTCGTAGTCGTAGTCGTAGTCGTCGTCGTCGTCGTCGTCGTCGTCGTCGTCAAATCACGTGAGGTCTCAGAAGATTTCACTCTCGCTGTAGCTGGTCTACATCTGTATTCATAATTTTAGGCCTAGATTTTTGATGGGTTTTTTTTTTTTAATTGAAATGAAATGTTTTTAATTCGAATAAATTTTTCTTAGTTTAAGTAACTTCTTTCTAAGCTCTTTTTAAATCGACAGGAATTGTAAATAGTGTTTTTGAATGAATAGTTTTTTTTTCTTTTCTTTTTTTCAAGCGAATTAATTGTAAATAGGATTTTAATAGTTACCATTGTTGTCATATATCTAGTTTTTAATTTGCAAACAATACGATATAATTTAAAATTGTAAAATATTACTTATTGTTCTGATATTTATTATTATTATTATTATTATTATTATTATTATTATTATTATTATTATTATTATTATTATTATTATAGTAGCAGTAGCAGTAGCAGTAGCAGTAGCAGTAGCAGTAGTAGTAGTAGTAGTAGTGATAGCAGTGGTACGTTTTGTGTAATTTTATTTGTTTTTGTTTTATCCATAGTTATTACCCACTGGAACCCGAACGACCCAAAAAGCCACGTGCTTGGCGGCTTTTCCTACAACAATGCAGGCGCACTCACAGTCCCATATACTGGACGCTACTACGTCTACGCCCAGCTCTTCTTTGTCCATCAGCCATCTCTGTCAAAAAACCGCGTGTTGGTCATGGCAGGCAATAGAGTTCTTCTCATGATCAACAAGGATTTACCAGGAGGTCCAATTGAGGAGACCGGATTTGCTGGAGGAGTGTTTGTATTGTCTGCGGGAGAGCAGATCTCCCTAAAGCCTGATCGGAATGACACCAGTATGTGGTTCCATCCAGAGCATTGCTATTTTGGAGCATACATGGTCTCTGCTTAATTAAGCGTAATATTTCAGACCAATGTTTAGGTTTTAACTGTGAAGTTTAAATTAGCGAATTTGTACAGGTAATCACATCATTTCGAGTGCAATTTGGAATTAATAAGCACGAGCAAATTTTTTAAAAGGCTAACAAAATTACGGGCGAGTGCAATTTGTGGTCTCTGAAAAAAATTTACGAGTGCTCATTTATTCCGAATTGCACGAGAAAAATCATGTGGTTACTTATTAATAATATTCATGAAAAAATTGCGAGATAGCTTTAAAATCTCTTTGATAAAGAGTCAACACGCGTAAACTACGTGCAAAAATAAATCATTCAAATGCCGCAAATATCATCACAAGTGCAGTCAAAACAACATTTTGCTCGATGTTTTTAAAGTTGGCAAGCTGCAGAAACGGGCTGAACAGTTCATGGAATCGTTCAATGTGTTTGAATTAAAGATTCTGGGTTATTACCTCGAGTTTTCCGCTCTTCCAGAGAATTTCTTCTTTCTCCTCTCATACTTGCCGAGCTTTGTTTGGGCGCTTACCACGGCCATCCAAGCGAAGCTGTTTCACTTTGTCCTCTAACACCTCTTTGGACGAACTAAATTCTCGGTCACGTACAACGGACAGGGTGCAGCCTTTGTTCTTTAAGTGTCTATCAAGCGATACCATCGTTACTTTAAGGCTTTCTGGTTCGTAATCTTCACCTTTTTATTTCAGCGTAGAAATGCTCGAGCAAAGTGGTAAGCTCAGCCGGCTCATAATTTTCTATTTCATCTGTAACTTCCTTATCTACGTACCAAAAAGAGAGCCAAAAACCAGTGGTTTTCACAGTGTTTTCGTTTTTAGAGCAGTTTTTCAGCTCCTCTACAGTTATTTCGGTCGCAAAAGCAAATGTGCTTCCAAGCCTCACCATTGCGGTTTTTGCACGAAACTGCTCCGGAGCGGATCCAAATTTTGCGCCATTTAGATGGCGCATTTGATTGGCTCCAGTGAGTTCCTTTGTTTATTAGCCAATCAGAATGTCACGTTTGTTACTCTTTTCTGCACTATAACTTACTTTTTTTCCGCACCGTGTTACCTAAAAACTGCATTTCCTTTGGCCAATCACAATCGAGAAATTTTTTCATGTATATTGTTATGTTTTGAATATTGGCTGTGTAGTTAGGACCAGTGAATAAACTATATGTTTTTGTTGAATTAAAATAAGATGCTAACGTTATATGAACTTTTATCCAGGGAATATGTTTGGACGGTTTGCGAATTTTTTTTTTTTTTTTTTGTTGCGTGACAGTGAAAACAATCTTTAGAGTTATCATCAACGTGTTGCTTATTCGCAATGTATTGTTTCTCCGGAAGAGAAACATTTGTAGAGTATTGGCAGTTATTGATTTGGTGATTTGAGGGCGGCGCTCTTTCGATTAAATGAAATCAAGAGACTATTATAGTCTCTTGATGAAATAGAATATTTTTTTCCATTTTCGAGCGAGCGGTGCGGTGTCTATTTTTGTCCGACTTCAGTTGAGGGCGGTGCTCTTTCGAGTATACAGTTTGTATTGTATTTAACGGGTTTATTACATTTGTGGTCAATTTGTATTCTATTTGAGGGCATTATTACACTTGTGGTCAATTTTTATTTCATTTGAGGGCTTTATTACACTTGTGGTCAATTATCACATTTGTGGGTTCAACGTCGTTTCTTAATTCATGTCATCTTCCCGATCGCTGTTCTACTCCGTACCTTCGCCATATTGGGTCTCGCATCTGGGCATCAAAGTGCATTCTGGTCTATGGCACACCCAGGCAGCTGCCAGCTGCACAATTCCTTTTTTTACTATGGCACTCATAGACCATATTCACTTCTTTTTCTCTTCTATTTAATATTCTTTGTTGTGTGACTAAGAAAAAAATAATAAAAGAAAAGAAATAAAAATTAATGCTTAAAAAATAGTAATAATAAAAGTAAAAATTATTGGAGCAAATAACTTATTTTTCCGTTATCCTACAGCTTTTTCCTATGGCACATATGGGGCACCATACCATACACCACTGTGTCACAACACCTCATTCGAGTTCCATTTCGTGGCATTCTTTGCTTTCTTCTTGACACATGCACTGAGTAGAAATGTCTCAGCGAGGCGTCAGACTTATTAACTGTTTTGTGGTTTCCATTCTTTTCTCAGATGCAGGGACAATATCCACCCCAACCCAGCTATCCCGGCATGCCTCCACAGTTACCTTCCGTGCCATCAGCTCATCTAGAAAGCCATGGACAAAGGAAGAACTGTCGTAACGGGCAAAGTATGTAACTTAAACATAATATTTTACTCGTTTAACGGAGACTACATTCACTATAGTCTTCGTTAGACTTAGTTTAAAAACTGACTCCTGGAGCACCTCAGTGTACACTTACTGAATGTGTCAACAAAAATTGAAAGTATAAAGGTCAATAAAGTTTATTACACTGGGCGACACACAGACTCGCTGATTTCCGCCGCTCTCTCGAGTGCGTGCCGAGAAGAGACGGCTGGACTCGTGACTGGCCGATCGTGTATGTGACGTAAATTCTTTTCTTGGGAGAAGCACAGGCGCATTTCCTGAAAAAGGGCAGCAGCATCTGCAGCAGTAGTAGTAGTAGTAGTAGTACGTAGTACGTTTTGTGTAATTTTATTTGTTTTTGTTTTATCCATAGTTATTACCCACTGGAACCCGAACGACCCAAAAAGCCACGTGCTTGGCGGCTTTTCCTACAACAATGCAGGCGCACTCACAGTCCCATATACTGGACGCTACTACGTCTACGCCCAGCTCTTCTTTGTCCATCAGCCATCTCTGTCAAAAAACCGCGTGTTGGTCATGGCAGGCAACAGAGTTCTTCTCATGATCAACAAGGATTTGCCAGGAGGTCCAATTGAAGAGACCGGAAGTGCTGGAGGAGTGTTTTTATTGCATGCGGGAGAGCAGATCTCCCTAAAGCCTGATCGGAATGATACCAGTATGTGGTTCCATCCAGAGCATTGCTATTTTGGAGCACACATGGTCTCTGCTTAATTAAGCGTAATATTTCAGACCAATATGTAGGTTTCAACTGTGAAGTTTAAATTAACGAATTTTGTTTTGAATATTGGCGGTGTAGTTAGGACCAGTGAATAAACCATATGTTTTCGTTGAATTAAAATAATATGCTAACGTTATGTGAAGTTTAAAATAACGAATTTTGTTTTGAATATTGGCGGCGTAGTTAGGACCAGTGAATAAACCATATGTTTTCGTTGAATTAAAATAATATGCTAACGTTATGTGAAGTTTAAATTAACGAATTTCGTTTTGAATATTGGCGGTGTAGTTAGGACCAGTGAATAAACCATGTGTTTTCGTTGAATTAAAATGATATGCTAACGTTATGTGAACTTTAGAATGAATTTTTATCCAGGGAATATGATTGGGATAGTCTTGTCTCCTTCTTTATCCTGCACAATTAAAAACTAAGAACCGTTCTTCGTACTTATCGATGGATTACTTAATTGGTTCCAGTTTTAGTCTTCTTTGATCGAACACAAAGCGGGAGACTCGCCGAGTGAACACTTCGCGGGATCAGATTTGTGTGCGTTTCGATGGATCGTTTCTAGGCTCGAAACATTTGAAACCGAGATGGTCGCCTGTAACGCAAAGCTTATGCTCAACCAATCAATGGATTGATAAAGAGGTGTTATTGTTAATGAATTAGAAAGAAGAACAGAACTCGACGTAAAGCTAAGTTGAAAGATTCCGTAAGTTTATGGGAAAGATTTCGTGAGCTTAGACGTCAGGTTAAGAAAATGGTTAAATTTAAAAAGCGTAGTCACCTCACTAAGCTTAGTTGTTCCTTAAGGGACAATCCTTGCAAATGTTGGTCACATATGTTACAAAGCGATTACCAAAACTACTAGAATTCCGGGGGTGATTAAACATGAATCGGTACAGGCCACCAGACCTATTGATCAAGCTAATTTATTCAACGTGTTTTTTCACTTAGTTTTTACCCCACCTGACTCTAGTAGCCTGCTAGTAGCGCTGATGTATGTCTACTCAGACTGAACTACAGCGTTAAACGTGAATCATCTGAAGTACGCCTTAGCCCTAGCAACAATCTTAAACAGCTTCAATCGCTTGACGTTAGCAAAGCTTCCCTTGGTCTTTCCAGTAAGTTATTGCAAGCATGTGCTAATGAAATTTCACCTTCATTTTGCAGATTATTCAATTTGTCCTTAGAGCTTGGGACATTTCCTGAAAAATGGAAACACGCAAATCTTGTCCCTATTCATAAATGTGAGTCTAAGACGATGCATTTAAACTACCGTAGTATTTCGCTTCTTGATGTTCTAAAATTTTGGAAAGACAAGTTTATAATGAGATCTTTAGTATTATTTGCCCCCATCTTACCCACTGGCAGCATGGTTTCCTACCAGGAAAATCCCCCGTGTCTCTACTATCTCAAAAAGTTCATCAATTTGCTAACGCTCTTGAGACGAGACAACGAGTTGATGTTATTTATTTAGATTTTTCTAAGGCTTTTGATCGTGATCGCATGATTCTGCGGAACTCGAGATTGTTTTTTTGTTTACATAAACCCATAAACGGCCATAAATCGGCCCGTGGACCACACAGGAGAGATGTAACACACATTTTAAGTAAGGTTAGCTGTTTTTTATTGAAATCCTTTCATTTTCGTAGGTTAGAGAAAAGATAGGGTTTTTTTCCCATATAAATCCTTATATTTTGAATGTTACGCAACAATGCCGATGCTTGCCGATGCTCATGTTTCGAGCTTGGGCTACCTGTAATATTTCTACCTTGATATCATTTTACGACCGTGATGTGACATTTTCTACCTTGATATTTTAACCACCATGATGTGACTTTTTCAACAACATATATCAACATTTGGGATTAAAGGTGCAAACTTCAGTCTGTTGTGAAGCATTTCTCCCGATCACTTGAGCCTGTCAAGCGGAGATACAGCAAATATATGAGATCACGTGTCGTGCGTGACAGCACGATGCCTTGAACACTAGACGGATTGTCTGCCTTTGTTGACATCACCCACGTACATTCTCTCTCTCTCTGAAACCAGAATTACCAGGCTAAGCGAGGTGAGTTTTCATCTCTTCAAGATTGCTTCTTGGTTGTTTTCTTTAACATTAATCGTTTTGGGAATCGACTTATGGTTATGTCCCACACTTTCGTTTGTAAAAGGCGATCGCACCAGGATCGCACCGATCGCACGAGGTGCAAACGGATTGCGCCGGAAGCGATTCGTTTGTTGGTCGATTTGATGTGTCGTACGGGCGTTTTCCATTTAGATGAAAAATCCGGAATTTCGGTGGGAACAAAACTGGATTTTCCGATGGGTAAAAAGTTGTTCCAAAATGACCGAAAACGTCAATGGAAGCTAGGGGAAGCCCACCAAAATACTGCTTTGTCTTGTTTCACTGCCTTAATCTATACTAGCTCAGTTCAATAAGCTGTACCCACGAACTCAAAAAATTGCGACTCCTGAAGACCAAACGGAAAGAAAAAAAGACAAACCCGAGACTCCGAGATCCGTTGGCAAAAAATCTCGCGACTCCGAGACGCAACAAACGCTTTTGAGATTTCGACATCGCGCCAAAGTTTTTCAAGACATTTACGGACGTAGCATACTATACCCCTGATACCGCACTCTGATTACTGTGATACAAGAAAAATAGAAGATGGGGGTAACGGCACATGTTATATCATACATTGGTAATATTTGAGGCTGAAGCTACCAGCCCAGTTTTTCTTAAATTTAAATCAATATCTTTTTTATTTCATAAGTGCGTTTAAATATTTGCATAATCACCATAGCGTGACATTCTGGGAAAAACAGGAAGTTGATGATGTAATGATGGGACTTCCCCTATCAAATGAAGTCATCAAACTTCTTTTGTTTTCAAGTTGTATGTAGGCTTTTGTACATTATGCTTTTGCTTCCCTACTAAAATGCTCCACCTTAATGCTCCATTTACCTCACTAAAATGCTCGGTCTCCCCCAAAAAAGTTACTAAAATGCTCGGATAATGCTCATTATACAAACGGTTTTTTTTAATTAATTTTAAAGTTTACACTTACAAACACGTGCAAGTGTTGCAAGTAACAACGACAACGTGTACAAGTTCATAAATACAGCCAAAAAAACAGCTGTATTAGGTTTTTTGTGTATTTTGAGTTTTGGTCTTCATTTTGTTTAAAAAAGCAGGAGCTCATGGTTCATGGTGTCTTGAAAAAAGTTAATTTCTATTTTATTACCTCGGAAAAATTAATTTTCCGGGCAAAATGCCACTAAAGTGCTCGAATAATGTTCAATGCTTTTGCCTCACTAAAATGCTCGAAAAAATGCTAGCATAATGTACAAAAGCCTTGTTGTATGTCCAATGCCAAACGTAACTAAGGGACCGACCATTAGAAATAACCGGAGGGGGGTGAAAATTTTTTGGTGCAGGATTTTTTTTTTAAGCCCACTTGTCTGCTGGAATTTTTTTCCCACACATTTCTTTTTTTGTAACTAATTGTGAAAAACATGGAAGCAATGTGTTTTTCACACAAATGACAAGGAAAAATAACAAGCGCTTGAAGAAGAGCCACAAAGAGAGTGCTAAAATCCTCTGAAGTGATGAAGTCAATTTTGACTACCGATACAGTGTAGTTTTATTTAAATATCTTAAAAAGGCAAAGTGTTTCAACTTTATATCCTTGATGTAATGTTTTATATCTATCCTTGTTTTGACTTAGTTTGTCATAAATTTTACCATATTAAAAAGCAAAATAGAAATTAATCCAGGGACAAAATTGAACCACAACATAGATTGTTATTTAACAGTTAATGAATGAGGCTGAGTATCTCATGAAGAATTATGGAGATCGAGGAGGGTGTTATCCGTCGAGGCCGTAGCCCGAGGCGGATAACACCCTCCTCGATCTCCATAATTCTTCATATGATCCCTTGTAAAAATTTATAAGCGATCGCTGTGAAAATCGCGTAGCGTTTTTGGCCGGATTTCGCGGCGCGATGAGAGCGATCGCGCCACGGTCGCTGTCATCAATCGCTTGGCGTTTTTGGCCGGATTTCGCGGCATGATGGCAGCGATCGCTGTCGTCAATCGCTTAGCGTTTTTGGCCGGATTTCGCGGCGCGATCGCTGTCATCAATCGCTTAGCGTTTTTGGCCGGATTTCGCGGCGCGATGGCAGCGATCGCTTAGCGTTTTTGGGCCGAATTTCGCGGCAAGATGGTAGTGATCGCTCAGCGATCGCTGTCGTCGATCGCTTAGCGTTTTTGGCCGAAGTTCGCGGCGCGATCGCTGTCATCGATCGCAGATGGTTTTCGGCCGAATTTCTCGTCGCGATCACGGTCCGGACGAAAAAGACATAAATGCAGAGTATTTCTTATCTCAGAAGAAGAGCAGTGAGCTGAAATTTGTCCTGAAAGTTGCAGTAACATTTTACTAACTTGTGACAAACAGAGAGCATCTGAGCTTTGTCGAAAATCGTGCATCATAGAAAATGACCGCTCCGTTTGAAGGCCCCTGGTCCGGCCAGTAGTTCCGGCCACTTTAGCCACTTTGGAAGCCGACATCAAAAGTGCGTAAAAAGAAACCTTCCAAGCACCATCTGATCTAAATACTTTTTATAGGCATCAGTTAAAATTCGAAACCAAACTGAGATTTCTGTGTAAAGAGCTAAAGTTTGGTCTCTCGAAGAAACTAAACCGTGAAAAGGTCTATTCGCCACCATTTTAAATGAACTCAATCAAAGTTTAGAGAGAAAGAAAAATTTGTCGTCGCTTGTTTACGTCCTCAAGAAAAACTTCCCATCAGAAAATGTTGTCTAAGTCATGCCGCGACCGAAATGCGTGCGTCATAATGCACGTGCAGGACGTGCAGAGTAATGTTTTCCTTGTTAGGCCCATTGCTTGCAAGTTTTTTGACTTTGCTAAATGCCGCTACAGCTCCCAAATGAAACCAATCGGACAGATATAAGTTTCATTTTATGGCGTTCTATATCACTGCCTAATAAATAAAGTGCAGTGTTCCTGGGAAATTTTCAAACAGGCTTTCCCTTTTCAATCACTATTTGGCTAGTTTGGCCGGACCAAGGGTAATAAGTACGCAAAATTTACTTTGAAATATTATCTAAAGTTTGGTTTTAAAATTCAACCAGTCGACCGAATTTTTTTTTTGCAAGTCGAAAGAACATTTCTTGTACGCCGTGTACACCAAAAATTAGCTTTCTTAATTAACGCACTTAATCGCATATACCTGAACTAAAAATACATCCAAGTAATTTAAGGCGCCATGAAAAAAAGCAAAAATAACAGAACAAAATTCACCTACGACAATCGAGCTTAAGATGGCAAACAGATCAATAAAAAATCGGAAAGTTTCGTTTGTAGTTTAACCTTATTTTCTTCCCGAAAATTATACGTACATCACAAATAAAAAAGGGCCGGACCATGTATTTTAAAATCGCCTTTTGGGTCACACCGCGATTAGTCACACTGTAAGCTTTGTGACAAAACCTTCATCCTTGATTCAATTTAAGATTTTTTGGTCAGTTCGATTTGTTTTGAAGGCGCCTTCCTCTTTCCCAACTTATCTAGGGAAAGATCGAAGCTCCTCAGTCTGCAAGTAGGGTAGTATAAATCATGTCAAGATAAAGCTAAAAGAAATAAAGATAAAGTGGTTGATCCACTTGTCCATGTCTTCAGATAGGTTCATCCTATTAGCTTACGAAAGCCGAATTCAATAACTGTTTTGTTATTCATTCAAAATAATTCCTAGTTAAAAAACATAGCTAAAACATGCTTACCTCCATCGATCCATCGATGTTCATTTCATCTTCGATAGTGAACGTTTAGGTTTGTCCAGCTCTGCAAATATTCTCCAAATAGCAGATGTCGCACTCCGAGTTGTCTTCTTTCTGTTTTTGGTATGTTTTTTGCTATTATTACGCCTAGTTCCAGCTGTAGTTTTTACTCTTGAAACGAGTGAAGTGTCCGCCATCTTTATTTTCACAACCACAACAACTCAGCCTCGTTCCCACGGTGCCTTAACCTGTAAGAATGCTGCATTTTTTTACGTCATTTCCTCACTGAAGTCAAAATTCTTCCAAATTTGGTCATCAGTAACTGGTTATGGTGAGTTATGCGTGTTCTTTTAGCCAATCAGAATTGGGGAAATATTTTGAATGAATAATAATATAATTTAAGAAATGACGGCTGTGCTTCAGTTTTTGCAATAACAAGGTTACTTTATCATGAACATTAATTCGCCCTTGGTGCCTCAATTGCATCTGCAAAAATCAAAAAGACTATTACCCTGGTACCTTGAAACATGGCATTGAGGGCCAAATTTAACATCTTATAAGGCAAAAGAATATCTGCCATTGTGGAATATGGTGTACATATTTTAATTTGTTATTTTGACTCTTGTTACTGTTTCAGAAACAAAAAAGTTATGTACTGTTATTTATTGGTGAAATTTCCACTTCACAATAGGAGCCAGAATATAAATAGAAAGCAGTGGCACTTCAATTGATCCAGTGTATTTGTTACTTTGACTATTGTTGCTATTTCATATTAAAACCAAAATCACACTGTCAGATATTTATTGTTGGGAATTTCTATTATACACAATTGAGTCATAATATTTAACAATTATTTGCCGAAGGCGAAGTTAATATTGTTGAATTCGTCTCGGGGATTATTCAACAATATTAACTGAGCCTGAGGTGAATAATTGTTTTAGTATATTCACACGAAGTGATCTCAACAGAATCAGAAAGGAAACCATTAAAAAACGATTAGTTTGATTGACGGGTGAAAATTCATGCGTGAACACGAAGCCGTAAACAGTGGATGCGCAAAAGTTAGATCTTTACAGTATCTTCAAACATGGCAAATGATAGTTTTAATCGTTTTGTATCGAGTTTTGTAAGCTTTAGCATCAACGGTTTAAAAGGAAACGCCGAAAATTTAAATTACTACCCAATTCTGAGAAGAAAAGTATCTAGAGCTTTACTTGTTTCTCTCAACTCACCGTGAATGAGAAAGTTTTCTTCGTCGCTTCTTGCAAATGCTGTCAACAGCGGCTGCGATCAAGGTGAGCGTTGTTTATCTCCAAAGTTCTTTGCCTTGTTAACTTGCTGGCACGTACAATTTTCGAAAATATTTGCCTTCCTCTCTTCTCCATAAATTAACTTCTATTTATAGGTAAAATTGGTCTTGCGAGAAAATCCCGAGATCACAAAACAGTGACCTCGTTTTCCTCTGTAGTGGTAAACATAGCTTCGAGCGTACAAAAAGTCAGCTAAAGTAAACCACTTCACAATAAATCACGCTGTTTAAACACCATGAAGTCTTTTCTTGCCTTCAAAGTCATCAGCACTTGGATATTCGTGTATTTTCAAAAAGGTTTTACTTTGAAACTTTGGCAAAACACCCAGTTCACGACAGCGATTTTGTTCGGCTTTATATTCGCCGCCTAGCGCGGTGAATATAACGTCATAGTCCGAGATAGCTAACCAATCAGATTGCTTGAATTACCAAGATCACTGAGTGTGTATATACTAAAGATTGTTATTATTCAAATATTAAGAAACAGAGGCACTTCAATGCATCCAATACATTTTGTGGTTTTAATCATTGTTAGTGTTTCATATTTAAAACAAAATTATACTGTTATTAATACTGTTGAAAATTTCCATTTTTAATATAGTTGAGAAGATGTTATATTTCTTATATTACTTAATGTTCTATCAAAAATAATATTTTGAAATACAATATTTTATATCTGGAGAGAAACATTTTATAGTATAATTATCTGTGATAGCAATATCAGTGGTAGTGATGACTGTAGAAGGGAAGCCATAATTAGCTATAATTACTATTTGTTTTGTTGTACGAAGAAATATCAAACAGTTGTTTTCAAATAAAACATCTGCAGCACAAATTAAGAATTTCAATTCTCTTTTTCTTTAGGAATTGTTTTATGTTACCTTTTCCCCCTTATCCCATACTTTTAATAACCTAAAATGCTATACATGTCGCTTCCTCTGTAAGAATTTTTTTTTCCTATTACCGCGCGCAGGATTTTTTTTAGTCAAGTTTCCCTTGCAGGAATTTTTGTTTTGGGAATTGTCACCCCACCTCCGGTTATTTCTAATGCAGGTGTGTCCAGTTCCTTTTTTTCCCTATTTTTTGAGCCCATTCCTATTTTCTCCTATTTTTAAACAAAAACCTCCTATTTTTCCTATTTTTTGCTGGTGAAGCCAAAATTTGTTCCAAAATTGAAAATGGAATATAAATAATTATAGTTGTATGTGTTATAGAGTGAGATTTTTCATAAAGCAAGTAGTATGTTGACTTTGATGTACTAATGTTAGCAAAAATAATATTTACATTTGTTCTTTCCATGACCTCTCAGAGTTCTGTTAACAACTTGGTTACATTGTTACTCTTTGCATAATTTTCTAGTGCACTTATATGTATTGTATGTAGTGTTATATAGTTCTCGTGACTATTGAATATTATAAAATACCCAAGATAGTACGCGCGCTCTGATTGGCCGAGAAGAGTGTTTGCATGAGAGTTTTTGGCTTTTCGCGCTCTAATCACGCAAGCACGAATTTGAAAAGGTTTTCGAGTTCAAAACTCGACAAGTTTACTTTATTTACCCATTCCTTCGTCGGCTGAAACATGGAAAATCGTTACAAAGAAGGTGAGTCAATTTTTCGTCGCTTAAACTGACATTTTAAGCGAGAAAAATTCGTATTTTGCAAAGCATCTTTTTGCAAAACAAGAACTGATTACGCGTGCAAGACTTCGTGGACAAGATTTTGCGATCGGTAAGAATTTCTCTTTTAATCAGTTCCATACAAAGAGTTTTGCGTTTTTTTCTCGGGAAAGTTATTTTATAAAAGCAATAGAAAACTTTTTTTCTATGTTTGCATAGCCTGATATAAACACTCGAGGAGTTGGGAGAATTCTCGACAGTTATGCAAACCCCTTACTTCGTATCGGGTTGGCATAACTGTGTCGAATTCTCCCAACGCCTCTCGTGTTTATATCAGGCTATGCAAACACGGAAAACGTTTTCTATTGCTTAAATATTGCACATAGCCCACTGAAACTGCATTTCAGTATCTGTACATGTTATCTTTTATTTTGAAGTCTTGCTTGCTTTTATGTTCATCTTTGAAACTGAAAACAGGATCAAGTTGTCCTCTTACAACACAAGTCATATAGATCATCAATCAGCTTCTTGTTTAAACAACCAATCACTAGATGGATTCTGGATGCTACACGAAAAGAACAGACTCAAGTTTACATTTCGGCACTACCTCTCTTGGTGACCCTTGTTAACAGCTATACCTAAGCAACTGATGAATGATCCAATATTTTGGTTGGGAACCGGTCTTGCAGTCATAGCAGAGAGTAACGTTCTTCTTAGAACTTAACCATGATACACTTACAATCTGGTACCAAATAGATCAGTGTCATTTTGCGTACATCGCGGAAAGCCTAGTTCTGTACTTGAAACTATGCGGTCTTTTGACTCAGAAAAACATATTCTCCACCAGCTACTGATTGCAGATTGATGGAAGGAAAGCTTTCCTTGGGACTTTTTTGTCCTAGTTCGATATCGTTCAACGACAACGCAATCAGAAGAAATTTCACCCTTCGAAACTTTTCAAAAAAAAAAATGTGCATCTTGATCACCTTTGATTATAGAACCACGCTTGACCTGTAGTCAATGAAGCATATCATTCCGATTACAGCGTAACGTAGCCGATAAACTAAACGTTTCTGATCATTTTCACTCCTTCTAAGCTGCGAAAGTTGACCTAAATCTTTCGCAGGTACAAGCTGAGGACTCGTAGCCTTTATTATAACCCTGATGAGGTGCAGCGAGGCTATCTTTGTCGACGAAAGTACTATTGATTTTCTTATTTTTCTCCTACTTTTTAATGCAAAGTTTCCTATTTTTCCTCTTTTCTCAATCCTGAGCGTCCTATTTTCCTTTTTTTTTTGAGCAACCATGCCGCTGGACACCCTGCAGTAATGGTCCGTCCCTAATCGATGATGAATGGCATCAATGAGTAATCGATTAGTAATCATTGGGTAACTGACTGATTAGTGATTGATTATGCGCTACAATCAATCGGTAATCGACAACTAATCGATGGCCACTGAAAATGTTTGTGGCCTGTCGATTACTCATCGATGACATCGATTACTCATGGATGTCATTGATGAGTGATTGATGCGTTCGATTACTTATCGATCATCTAACGACTATCCATGGATTAGTCATTGATGACACATTTCATACAATTTCTAGCAGTTTTTTTTCCTAACTTATTTCCGGTGATAAAAATTTACGTTAAAGTGTCGTGACAATAATAATAGCTAAATAGGAATTCAATTTGCACGTAGAAAACCAAGGTATATAGGCCTTGACGAAAACAGAACGCCAAGTAAAAATTATTTATTGGATGGACAATAACTGAAATATTAAAAACGAAAGTTCAGTCAGAAGTTCGAGTTATCTGTCTTACTCTCTGGCTAATAGAGTCTGTGGCCTTGTTGTGAAACAGCCACCGCAGAGTGCCTACCGGGTAAAAGATTACAGCGACTAAAGTAGTTGTTTCGAGTTATCTAGATTTATAGTTCTAAACTAATTGAGTAAATTTGATTTAGGGAAAATATTGAGTGATACTGCCCACAAATGTGTCTCATTTCGATTCAAGGATTTAAACGTTTTTTAACAAAGCAGGAGAACAGTGATAACCTAACTTCATATTGTGAAGATTGGTAACGTCCCCTCCCTTTGGTAGTAACTAATGGCAGTCAAGTAACTAAGGCCATCCCCATAAAATGTTTCGTTTCCCCTCGCCCTCCCTCTCGTGAAGGTGGGTCGGTCGGTCGGGCACAAAAAAGAAAGAATGAACATATGATTGCATTTTAAATCTCACGTTTAGTCTGCAAGATATAATCAGGTGGTTAAAGGTTAACAGGACTACAAGATCGTGTGCTTGTAAATTAAAGTACTTGCTTCTTTACAAGTGATTCTGATTTTTACTTTTCCAAAAAAATGGGTCGGTCGGGCGATGGGAAACGAAACATTTTATGGGGATGGCCTAAGCACAAGAATAATCCAGATGGTTGGACTGAATCCCTTTCGGTGGCTGTTTCTAGGCAGAGAACTGCTGATTCGGCTTTAATTACGAAGACTTCCGTCATAAGCAGTGGCATAAACACCCATAGCTACAGTAACTAAAACAATTACACTTCGAGCCCTAATGTTGTTCGTCCTGCTGGTTTTCGATTTGCTGTGGTTTGCGTACGCATATGAACCTAGTATATGGCCTCGCTCAAGTGGATAGAGTGCCCGCCCTGTATTTGGGAGGGGATAGGTTCGAATCCTGTCGGGGTCTCAGATTTTTTTTCTTTGTCCCACGCTCATGAAATGCTGATCATTTCATTATCACAAAATCTTTTTTATTTATATATACCTGGATTTTTGAAAACCGGGTTAGCAAAAATATCAACTCATTCTACTACTTGGTAATTTAAAACAACAAAACTCATTCAAAGGCCAATTAAAAGCCTTTATCTGACGCCGGGCAGTAAGTTAATGGTCCCTAGAAGATTCCAACGAGTCCAAATTTAAAATGACGCAACTTTTAGAACATTTATTCAGTAAACTGACTTCGGTGTCATTTTAGTCTAGAAAGTTTTAAGTTGAGAGTGAACTGCAGCGAAAGAGTGCCTGGTTAAGGTTTACATAACAACTTAAATAGGTAGCAAAACACTACTTTTTTCGCGGTCCGATAAACAACAGGATTCCGCATGGAATAGACAACAAACTGAATGAAACATAGTGCACAAATTATCACCTTCTTATCTGCAAAGACCGGCCTATGGTGCAATGCCATTAGAGCTCGCTGAAACTAGACCTAGATCCAATTTAAAATGACGCAACTTTTAGAACATTTATTCAGTAAACTGACTTCGGTGTCATTTTAGTCTAGAAATTTTTAAGTTGAGAGTGAACTGCAGCGAAAGAGTGCCTGGTTAAGGTTTACATAACAACTTAAATAGGTAGCAAAACACTACTTTTTTCGCGGTCCGATAAACAACAGGATTCCGCATGGAATAGACAACAAACTGAATGAAACATAGTGCACAAATTATCACCTTCTTATCTGCAAAGACCGGCCTATGGTGCAATGCCATTAGAGCTCGCTGAAACTAGACCTAGATCCAATTTTTCTGAGTCGAGAGTTGCTTTTCCAAGGTACAATCAGCTAAGCTAAACACCGACGAAACAATATTAATGGCTGGCACAGAATATTTTGGCGAAACCGCAGTTCAACCACGCGATCACATACCTGTCAACACCATGCGGAAATCACACAACCACACACTTTCGCGGCACTGAGACTATCCATAACCACGCATAATCTTCTCAACATAAGCGAAATATCATCGAATAACTCGGAAAAACTCAGCCTATTGCCAGATAAACACCTCTTGGCTTTTCTCTTACACTCGTCTTATTCAAGTTCCCGGATGTAGAGTCTCGCGTTCGGCGGATCACCTTAGCCTTGTTTTCACACCAGAAAAAAAAAAAGTCTTGGCCCGGGTCAAAGTTCACTGGCAATTTTGCTCTCACCTAACTCATTTGACTCCTAAGAGCCTGTTCCCGAGGCTAAAGACTAAGTGGTCACCTTAGAAAAGCGAACAATATCCTACCTTTCTGTCTCAGCCCGGATCAGGGTGATTGATCCGTTTAGCCAAATGAAACAAGAATCGGTCAGTGTAAAACGCAGACTGCGGACTGCAGACTGCAGACTGCGGACCAGGGGTAAAATGCAGACTGTGTGTAAAATGCAGACTGCAGACTAAGGGTAAAACGCAGACTGGGGTAAAATGCAGACCGAGCATAAACTGTAGTCGTGGAAGGGTTTAAGGCCAAAGAAATCCCGCAAATACGTGTAAACGAACACTTAATAGACGACATCTGCTTTCACAAATCCATTCCTTTCTTCTCTGGAAACCGAAAACATAATCGCAATCTTAAACCTTTTCTTTCCCGTCCGAGAGACTTCACGCTTCAATTTTAGATGCGAAGTTTTGGTTATACGTGATCAGGGACCGTGAATTGGTACAACACCCAGCCCCCCCCCCCCACCCCCCGTACAACACCAGGATATTTACGCTTAAATGAAAGCTGCTGACCCAAAATACTGTACAGGAAGAATTATGGCGATAAAAAAAGGGAGTAAATTATTGCAACAACAAAGAAAGATGTTCTGCAGGAAATTTGGATGACCTTCTGTGAAAGTATTGCAGATCAAGGTACGCAGACTTAAGCTGTTGGGATGTTTATTGAAACTTCTGGCGAATGTGCAATGCACTTCGACTAGGAAGCGAAGTGTATAACTGATACCAGCTAGCTATTTCACCGATTTGGAGAAGAAGGAGCGCAAATGTTTAAAAAAGTCTACCGTCTCTATTCTGCATTTTGCACCCAGCCTGCGTTTTACTCTTATTCTGCAGTCTGCATTTTACACACAGTCTGCATTTTACCCCTGGTCCGCAGTCTGCGTTTTATACTGACCGAAACAAGAATATAATACGATATTGGACGATGCAGACTCTGCAAATCGTAATAACTTTGTCCCATCTCAGAGCTTTACATGATGCTCTCCGGGAAGCTTTTCTGAAGGTGACCAATACATGAAACTAAACTGCTAAACGGCACCGAAACCAGCTTTAGGAGTGCGCTGATTTCAAATAAATGTCACAAAGAATTGTGGGTAGGGAAACAATCAGGTGGGGTGGAGGGGGGTAAGATTGTAATTCTGTCTACATCCACTTCTACACAAATCCCTAACCTCAAAACAGGCCAAAAAAAACGACATAAGCAAGCAACACAGTAAACACATGTCAAGCTATTAGACAGTGGAAGTTGAGAAAAATTACAAAATGTTTGCTAAGCCGGTTTTCATAACGCCAGGTAGATATATATCTTGTAAAAAAAAGCACCTGTAGGAATGTTTACTTGCCCTTTTGTAGGATAAAGCCGAAAAGTCGAAAAAGTAAATATCACAGAAAATATCATATCGAGAATATTCTTAATTCATTATATCAAAAAAATTATCGAAATTAGTTATAACAAAAGACAAAAGATATATGATATATTTAATAAAATTGATTGATGAAGTGTTACTGCTAGTTAATGAAGGCGGAAGAAGGGTGATTAGCCGAGTATCAACTATATAGTGAGAAAATTATTTGGGATGCTAGGATTGCAATATGACAATATAAAAACAACAACTTCTACGAAAACACTCAAGTATTATAATCAACGGTGGAATAATGTTTATGGGTTTATTAAGACTCAATTAACAATATACAAAGGTATTTTACCTTTGAATGAGTCACAAAATGAAGTTTATCATTATCTTTACTCTAAAAGTTTACTCGGGTGTGAATTGTTTGTCATACTGCTTTTCAAATTTATCAACTAGTGGACACAGATCAATAATTCAGAATATTTGAGTTTGATTGAATGTTTGAGTCAATTGAGTTTGATTGAATTCTGTGCCTCTTATAGACGCTCTTAAATCGACTAACACTTTTTCAGATGTTGTGTGAGCAAATTTACACATTTCGATTTTTTTCTCACAGTCCTTGATTTCACTAAATGTTTTTAGTAATAAACCAGCACCCGAAATAGTCCTTAATATAACGGAATTGTAAATCCACCGGCTACTGTGCCAGTGACAACCAAGCATGTTGAGCTTATATTTAACGTTAAATTTAATTGCTTGAAATATTTGTAAGCCTGTTTATAAGACCAGAATTTTTTTAAATAATTTGTATATTTAGTCATTATATTATATGATTGCATAATTCGTGTGATTGGCATTATATATGTTGGTTAATTCTGAAAGAAATTTGAGCTATTATCTCATTATTTTTTATATCTGAATTATTCAGAATCATAGGAATATGGCCAAATGGTAGATTAAGATTTTGATTTATTATTTGCACTTGTGTGTTTAATGTTGACGTGACAATTGTATTTTGTTGTAACATGAAATGATGATTTATAATTAATGATATGGTAGGATATATCACTCCTAATTTAATTTCTTTTATTGTAATATTATTATATAGAATTATTTTTTTACAACCATTCAATAAAAATATCTTATCAGAAGTTTGCTCGTCTATTTCTAAATAACAATGAATGAAGTGAGTTATATGTTTCTCAAAGTCATAATTGAACATTTTTTGTCCATTTACATCCAAAGGAACAAGCATTTTCATTTTCGTTTTATCAGTCTCATAAGCCCTCTTTTAGCCCTGTAATAATTTAACAATTAATTTTGCTTTACTCTGTTAATGCCTATTGTTAAGGTTTTTTTTTTGTAGTATTGTGAATGTAATTATTTAATGTGATTATCAATAAATACATTGAAAAAAAAAATCTCATAAGCTTCATGAGCGTCATATACTTCCCTATCAACATGATCACTCAATTACTCCATCTACTCCATAAGCAACAATATACACTTTATCTTTAAAATCAGCAAGGTATGAATCCATGTCACTCCCCTGGTGTTCGTAATGCACAGTTAAATAAATATAAACAGGCGCACTACCACTTATCCCTTTGAAATAAACTAATATGTCTTTGTGTAATATAATAATTTTCGTGTATTGTGTTGATATAGGTTATATTGATACTTTTTGTGTGTTATAACCTTCAATGGCACATACCTGTCCCAGTAATGTAATAAATGTTTAAGTCTTCATTATAAATTTTTATGATTATAGTATATTCATCATTGGTTATTGAACGAAGCATTGTCTCCAGATGTTGCAGTTATCTGGTCTTTTGATTGGTGATAGGTACAAACATTTTTTATCCCAATAATGAGGACAAATATTTAGAATCATCAATTTTTCAAACATTACAGCCATATTCTGTAGACCATTCATTAACATCATTCATGAGATACTGAAACACATTTTTAACAGTATGACTTGGCTTAATTTAATATTTGTCTTTTTAATTTGATCATCAAAATATTTTTTGTTAATAGCTTTATCACCTGTAACAGGATGAAGTGACAAACCAGTCATTCGATTATCATCCATATCTAATTAGCAAACCATTGTTGAAGTTCCATCTGTTTTAACATAATTGGATAATTAATTTTCAACAAATTATTTATTTACTACATCCGTTGAATTTTTTGGATCATTTAAGCTAGTTATTCTATGATTATCCATTTGTAGATTCCCGCCATTTTTAAACTCTCGTTTAGTTTTATCACTATCCAATCCATTTATTTTATAATTGAATAATACCTTTTGTTTACGGTCAAAATTTTGATGATGATCTCGAATACTGTAGGGTTTAATAGACCTCAGATACTCAGTGTCAACCACAACATCGTTGACCGTAAAACCTTGATTTAGATTGAAAACTTTCTCCTTTACTATTCCAATCATTATTTACATTGAGTCCAATAGATGGTTTTCACAGTGACGTCATCAAATTGTAAAGTCAAAATAGCGAGGTTTTACGAATTCTTATTTTCACTAGGTTGAAGAGAAACAAAAAGTAAATCTTTTTACAAGTTTCCATTTCTGTAGCATGTTTCATTTCGAAAATACAGCAATTTGAACTTCCGAGTTTTCACAGTGCGTGACACCAAAATGGGAACGCTGTCTCGTTGAAAAAACGTGTCTCCTCTTGATTTTCAGCAGTATAACCCTTTTTGGGTATTAGATATGTTTATGCGCACGTATGCTTAAGTTCTCGACTGAAAAGAAAGAGGTTTTATAGAAAAAGTGAACTCCAGATGTTTTTGTTGATTTCCAGTGGCCATATTGGTGCACCAAAACGCTACACCAATATGGCGTCTCCTTACAAAGTTCTACAAAGGTTGCGTGAAACGTTTCGGCAAATAACTCAGAAACTGTGGGCCACAAAGACCTGAGACTTTGACAAATTGTTTATCTATTAGTCTTTTGTAACATTTCATTTTCTTGGCTTCTTCCATTGGACGGTTTCCAATTTTTTTTTTGTTGCGTGACAGTGAAAACAATGTTTAGAGTTCTCATCAACCTATTCTCGGTTTTCACTGTCACGCAATCAAAAATAAAATTGCAAACCATTCAATACAGAAAGTCCCGAATCTAGGATATAAAAGAAGATAAATAAGCAAACGGCCTCGCCAAGAATCAGGTCTGTGTGATATTTCATATGCGAGATATTAGGAAAAACGTTTTACCCAAATTTTTAAAGCTTTGTATGGCGACACCATGTTTGTGTCCCTTTGAGGGGCACAAATATGGCCGCTGGAACATCTGTTTTTGAGTTTTCCTACTAATGCGTTAATTCATCGCTTGAAAAACTCATAAACTATTAAAGTGATATTTATTCTGAGACAAGGAATGTTTAGACAGCAAAATCTCCCAAAATTGGTAATGTTTTTAACCCACATAAGAGCAGTTCCGGCCGCCAGCTAAATGCCGCGTCACGCAAAAGCCTAGAAATTCAAACGTCCTCTATCGCAAAACGAAGAACCCTTTCGAACCAAAACTCTGTTTAAATAAAGGTGTTTAGGTGATGTAATACCTCATGAAACTCAGAAACTCAGAAGAATCGATAGTTTCTTAGTTTGAATTTTGGTGACGTCATGTGAAAACCGAGAATTGCTTATCGGCAATGTATTGTTTCTCCGGAAGAGAAACATTTGTAGAGTATTGGCAGTTATTGATTTGGTGATTTGAGGGCGGCGCTCTTTTGATTAAATGTAATAAAATATTGTGTTCGATTTTCGAACGAGCGGCGCGGTGCTTATTTTTGTCCGACTTCAATTGAGGGTGGTGCTCTTTCGAGTATACGGTTTGTGTTTATTACATTTGTGGTCAATTTGTATTCCATTTTAGGGCATTATTACACTTGTGGTCAATTATCACATTTGTGGCTTTAACATCGTTTCTTCATGTAATCTTCCCGATCGCTGTTCTACTCCGTGCCTCTGCCATATTGGATAGCGCATCTGGGCATCAAAGTGCATTCTGGTCTATGGCACACCTAGGCAGCTGCCAGCTGCACAATTTGTTTTTTTACTATAGCACTCATAGGCCATATTCACTTTTTTTTTCTCTTCTGTTTTATATTCCTTGTTGTGTGACTTAGAAAAAAATAATAACAGAAAAAGAAATAAGAATTAAAATTTAGAAAATAGTATAAATAAAAGTAAAAATTGTTGGA
>OZ037998.1:23172619-23242619 GCA_964035705.1 Porites rus | reverse complement strand
TTTCGCTTCTTGATGTTCTATCTAAAATTTTGGAAAGACAAGTTTATAATGAGATCTTGAGTATTATTTGCCCCCATCTTACCCACTGGCAGCATGGTTTCCTACCAGGAAAATCCACCGTGTCTCAACTATCTCAAAATGTTCATCAATTCGCTAACGCTCTTGAGAGGAGACAACAAGTTGATGTTATTTATTTAGATTTTTCTAAGGCTTTTGATCGTGTGTCTCACGAAAAATTCCAATTTAAATGTGAATGTCTTGGTATTGGTGGATCCTTGTTAGCTTGGTTTAGATCATATTTATCGGGTAGAAGACACAGAGTCGTGATAGGTAACAAGTCGTCTGATTACCTCCCTGTTACATTTGGAATCCCGCAAGGGTCAATTTGGGGCCTTTACTGTTCGTGCTTTTTATCAATGATGTGCCTAATGCAATTTCAAAGGAAACGTCGTTACCCCTCTTTGCTGATGACTCATAGTGTTTTCGCTTAATTCTTGGGCGGGATGACGGCGACAAATTGTGGGATGACTTTAATAAGTTATGAGTTTAATTCCAAGAAGTGTAAGGTTTAAAGGGTGGCTCCTATAAGATCAATCGATGACAGGGACTATTACCTTGGTAGGATTAAGTTGGACCATGTTGACGTTGAGAAAGACCAGGGGGTTTTGGTTAGCCACAATTTAAGCTGGAATAATCACGTTGATCTTATCTCCTCGAAAGCTCAAAGAATGGTTGATGTCCTTTACCGAACATGCAGGGTAAATGATATTAGTAGAAAAAATTACTTTATCAGTATTACCTGAGTTCGTTCGCGCCTTGAGTATGCTAGCGTGGCATGGTCTCCTCATACCAAACGAAACATCGACAATTTGGAACAAGTTCAACGCAGGGCTACAAGATTCGTTCTTGGAAGGGATTCTTCTGGGTATGAGCGCCTTAGTAAGTTAAATTTATTACTTTTGAAGTATCGCAGAGAAATAAATGATTTCAGGTTTTTTTTAAGTGTCTTAAGAATATATAGAAGTTAAACATTTTCGATTATGTATCGTTTCGCTCTTGTACCAAACCGCTTAGGAATATTGATCATTTAACGCTTGATGCCCCTTTCAGTAGGACTGACGTTTTTGTTCGGATCTGTCGCCTGTGGAATGAATTACCCCTTAGTATAAGAGAGTCAAATACCGTGTCAATCTTCCTTAAGAATTTGATGGCCTTTTATTATGATAAGTTTAATGTAAATTTTCCCTTATTTTACATTGTAATTTACTATTTCATTTGTCCATTTATGGAAATTTTTTATTAAATTTTTATTTTTTATCTCATGTCTTCTGTAAATTTTTTAATAATACTTTTTAAAATAACGTTTTAGATAATTTTTTTACTTAATTAATTCTCTAGATCTATTTATGATGTAATAATAGGTGACTTATTTTTAAGGAGTCTTGTACTCTGTTTTAAGCCTTCCTCACTTACTAACACTACTCATAATTACACTAAACACGACGATCTTACGGAAAATAGGGAACTGTAAATAGTCTAGGGATCGGCCAGCTGATCGGCGACCTCTAAGAAGGACATCTTGACCGTCAAAGCTGCCGAGACACGACCAAGAAATGAAGTCTCTCTCTTTCCTTTTCCTTCCTTTTTCTTACTTCCTGGCGTCTCTTTAAATTCTTTGCAAAGCTTCCCGCCATTTGAACCCGCCCTTGGTCTTTTTTCGGTGATTAACGCCCCTTTACTCTTTTCTCCAAAATCCTTCTATAGTGCGGCTGGCTGGCTGACGTTCAGTAATGGCGATAACATTAATATTTTAAACCCAAAGTTTTGAGCTATCTAATTTTTCTGAATAATAAGCCTTTACTTATTCCGTTTTGCTCTTTATATCACCCCGTAGATTTTTCTCCAAAAAATGATAAACATTATGAAATTCAGCAATATACCACATCCCTGGGTATACCTCTGGTGACGAATGCTCCTCAAATGGACACATGACTAATTCAGAAATAACCGGGGTTCATAGGCACCTTAAGAATTGATTGAGCCACGATTATTGTTCTTCAAGTCTAAAATAACTTTGGTATTAAGATGGCGTTATGTAAATCACGTTCACGAATCAATCTATTTTCGAAACAAGCGCTTCATTCCATGCTCTAATTCTCCTTGGAGGGCCTCCAACATTTCAGTCCCCAAAGGTGACTCATGTTAGCAGGGCAGCAAGATTTATTTTTAACATTGCCTGTGTACAGCCTGGTAATACTTCGCATGCATTTAGGGGCTGGTCGTTTATTACCTGTACGTGCGAGGTGGGTGGGGGCATTTTGGGAAAGCTGAATTTTCAAACCGACTCCCCAGTTCAACCGAGCTTTTTAGAAATGTCCTTCCCTCCCCCATAAATTTTTTCATTTTGTGAAAGTGACCCACCATCCAGCTGCTGTGGAAACTACAAATGTTCTAGCCACAAATCGTGCCGAACTTCACCAGATACTTTATCTACAGACTGGTGTTTACTATTTACGACTGGTTCATTCAATTTCAATTCACGCTCTTTACTGCTTACTTACCTACTTTCACGAAATTGATTGAAAATGACCCCCAAGCAATGCTCTCTTATCTGAAAATGACCCCCCACATGACCAAGCAAGATTTTGAAATTGACCCCCAGCAAAATGGCCGGCTCCCACTCACAGGTAATAAACGTCAAGCCCCTTATAGGAGAAGAGGATGGTGCACTAACACAAGCATTTCATAACACTGAGCTAGCATCAAGCATGATCCTATTGTGACACCTCTCTTTTCACTTAACATTCTTCTTTGAAAATGAGAGAGACAATCTTTTAATTTTATGTGCCACGAGTTACTATCAGGAAGAAGGACACACCAGTTTCAATTTTCGGGACAAGTAAATTCAGTGTTTACAAATTCTGAAAACAAAAGCCGATTGCCTATCGTGCTATTCTTTAAAAGGTACTTTTCAGTTTTAGAAGCACTATAAATTGCTTCAAACCTTGCTCTGACGTCGAATGACTTGTTCCTCGACATTTTTAAAATATCCCTTGGCAGTTTTGGTTCAAACTCCTGCTACATACATTTTGATGTATTGCAATGCATCCTCAACGGCTTTTCCTGCTGTACGTTGTTTCCAATTCAGGAGAAAGGTTTTGGGATTGTAAGCTACCTTGTATCGAAGCTCAGATAGAACTGTCCAGCACCTTTGTTTATGACCAGAAAATGAGCACGAGCGGCAGCTCTGCGAGGAATTCGCACCTCAGCCAGGGGGAACGAACTGACAATGATGCCCATGTCTGTGAACCGATCTGTATAAACATGTATTGCAGAGCAAAACATAATGATCAAGAAAAAAATACCCATTCATTGAAGGAAGGAGTGACAAAAATTTCAGAGTTGTAAATTTAATCACAGGCAGTATTTTTGCGACAATTTTATTTTGCACTGTGATGTTATTCGGTTCACAGGCATGGTCATCGTTGTCGTTCGTCCCCCCTGGCTGAGGTGCGAATTCCTCGCAGAATTGCCGCTCGTGCTCATTTTGTAGTCATAAACAAAGGTGCTGGACAGTTCTATCTGATCTCTGATACGAGGTAGCGTCCAATCTATATACTTTTTTCCTGAGTTGGAAGCAACGAACAGCATCAGTAAAAGTCGTTGAAAATGCACTGCAATTCATCAAAATGTATGCAGCAGGAGTTTGAGCCAAAACTGCCAAGGGATATTTTAAAAATGTCGAAGAACAAGTCATTCTACTTCAGAGCAAGGTTTGGAGCAATTTATAATGCTTCTAAAACTAAAAAGTACCTTTTAAAGAATAGCACGATAGGCAATCGACTTTGTTTTAAGAATTAGCAAACGTCGAATTTACTTGTCCCGAAAATTCAAACTGGTGGCTCCTTCTACCTGATAGTAATTTATTTTTGAAATTCCAAAACAATTTCACAACTGAATTTGAGCGACTTTTAGTTACCGACTTCTGTTCCAACGATTTTTCCGAAATTTCTCTGGCATATTTATTTTATCAATTAAAGCCGATACCAGAAATTTCAGTAAAAAATATCATGAAAATTGTTTACTAGACGCGATTTTCTTTGAACATTAGGGTCCTTTTAAGGGCTAATTTCTCAAGAAATATTTACATCAATGAAATCGGAATATTTTGTATTATTGCCGAATGATATCTGTTGTTTTTTGCAAAGTTTCGCAGCCATCGCGTTATAAACCAAAAAGTTATGACGGAAAATTTGTCACAGCTAAATGCTCTTGTATTAATTACGGAGCCACCTTAATAGTCCACGTTCGATAAATTGCTAATTTTTCACGACTCCATTGTCTCGCAATTCCCAGAAGAGACTTCAGTACAAAGACAACCAAACCAAATATAGAATCAAAGGTTCCTAGGAGCGAGCTCATGGATGAATTGAATCGTAAACGAGCATAAGTGCTAAGTGCCACTGCTCTTGAATTTCGTGATTGAGTTTCGTTATTCTGATAGTGACAACCGAATGTTGAAGTAAATCACCTTTGTATTTATAATAAAGAGAAGGCTTGTCAGAAAGGCTTAAGAAACATTCCATTCTGAAATTAATTTGTTTTAAACTACTTGGGCACTGTAACATATTCACTTTTCTCCTTAGTTTTTTTTTTGGCCTTCGATAAAACCCCGAACACGGAACATTCCGGAACATCGCGGAACATCCTGGAACATGAAAAAATTAAAGTAATTTTTATGAAAAAAAAATTAAAAAAAAAAATTTTTGTAAAAACTTACAACAGCAAAATAAATAAAATAACATTACATACATAAAAACGGAAAAGGGAGAAAGAAAAGGAAACTGGTATAACATTGTCCACTCAGCGTGTGCTGAAACGCTGTCCCCTCCCTATATTTCGAGCCCAAGCCTAAAATATCGAAGACACTTAAAGGTTTGCTAATGCGACTTGTTAT
Source organism: Porites rus (assembly GCA_964035705.1). Lineage (NCBI taxonomy): Eukaryota > Metazoa > Cnidaria > Anthozoa > Scleractinia > Poritidae > Porites > Porites rus. The sequence goes on along the minus strand of OZ037998.1, from coordinate 23,237,662 downwards.
TTCTGCAAACACTATTTTCAGCTAAATTCGCTGAATATTACAGTATCCGTTTAGTACTTGTCCTAGTCAAAAGTGAATAGAAAGGAAAGGAGCTGTCCGTTTTTGTTTGTTTGTTTGTTTGCTTGCTTGTTTTACCTTGTAAAATAAATCAACCGCGGAGCATTTGGTTCCGTCGTGTCAGTGTCATGTTTGGAATCTGAAACAGGCCGAGGAAACTGTGTGGATCTCCTTGATCAAGGGAATCACAACGGCCCCTCCTATAAAAGTTCTAGTTCCATTATTGGGTCATTATCTTATTCTGCGGAGCTCGAGATTGTTTTTTTTGTTGCTGTTGTAATTATGTGGGATGAGTAGTCAACTTTGTTATCCGACGCACTGAATCAACATAAGGATTTAATTGAAGAAAGTTTAGTCGCCGAGAATATATAGCTACGCAGGCGCGGATCCAGGATTTTGAAATGGGGGATGAATTTTTGTAATAAAGTAATAGAACCAAAGCCTGGTTGAGGTGTCTAAGGTCTGTGCATCAGCATGATTGATTTTCGATGAATAATTGACATTTTCGAATTTTAGGCGAACGCAAATGCCAATTAAATTATTTTAGATTTGCAAACTCATTTGCGGATTTCTAAACCGGGACGACTAATTTCTTGTCGAAATGGTAAATACTTAGCTTTTGGTGCCTTGTTGCATTCGAATTGTTGCTAGTCTTTATCAAGAACAATGAGAGTTTACCGTGTGTACATTCCTAATAAATATGCAATCATGAATACATTACCCACTAATGTCCTCTACGATATTTACTGCCCAAAAAGTGATGGTTCCGTCATCCTAAAAGTTAAACCAAGAGTTATAAACAGTATCTGGAAATCGAAATCGCACGCCGTCGCAATGGCAGAGTAGACAGACCTGGCCTGGGCCCGGTTGCATAAAACGTCCGTAACAACTACGGGTACACGTACGTGCACTCGTAACTTCAGTCAGTTGCATGAAATCACTTAAGTGGTCCACTTAGGGAATTCGTAATTTTTCGTAAGTGTTCACTTAAGTGTCGTTTATGCAACAGAAATTGCGAGTGTTGCATAAAACTTTTTTTACGGGAAAAATAGCACGTAAATTTACGAGACCTATGTAGGTCGCGTATCGTTACTGTTTTTACTAAAGTTAACGAGATCTTTTACTGAGAAGTGAAAAAAAGTATTTTTCTTCACGTAATTTGTTCTAATGCGCTTTATTAACCTCTGATGTACACTTAAAGGCCGACTTTGTGAAAAAAGAAGAACTATCATTTTCAGTAGATATTGAAGAAAAATAACGTGTGCATGCAAATTTCATTTTTTGAGAGGCTTAAAAGTGTTCGAAACGACTTAAAACTTTCTTTACACTCACCGATGGTTAGCTTAAAAGAAAAAAGAGTGAGTCATAAATGAAGTATTATATCAAAGTTACGTGTGCCTTTAAGTGATCCCGTAAGTTACCACGTAAAACAGAAACTTACGAGAGTGCTAAGTGTGTTCCATGCAACACACATAAGTGTACCCATAACAGATTCGTAAGTGACCTACTTAAGTGGGCACTTAAGTGTCGGTTTTATGCAACCGGGCCCAGGACGACGACAACGCAACGTCGTTAAAGCATGGAAACGAGGCGTTTTTGGATTACATGCTGGACAGTGTGTTTGTGGGCTCAAAATGAACAAATTGATTGGTAGAACCAGTCATCGCTTATGCACATTCTCCACCTCAATCAGAGAAATCAGAGAAATCATATATTATTTCAATATTTTAGGGATAAGAAAAAAAAAAGAAAGAAGGGGGCTCAGAAAAAAAGGGGGGGGGTGAAAATTCACCCATTTCACCTCCCCTGGATCCGCGCCTGCTACGCATTACTATTTCCAAAATGAAATCTTGTCCACTAAATAAAATCCAGTAACGTCACAAAATTCAAAGCAACAAACATGTTAGCACTAAGCATTCGGATTAGCAGTTAGATTGATTGCAAAAGTTATCTCTCAAATACTCTTCGCTCTCACTAGTTTTATCGTGAGAAACAGGATTTCGGTACAGGGACACCCAAATAACTTTGACAGCGGCGATCGCCATCTTCAACTATATGATGAGGAAGAAAAAAGAGGACTCAGAACTGGCTTGAATTTCAGCCATCTCCTCGAGTCGCAAACTTAACTTGCAACTCCACGAGACAGCTGAAATTCAGGCTAACTGATGACGGTTAGAAACTACCACTGCGTTACCACTACCACTGAAACTATTCACTGCGAATTTAGCCTGCGTAGCAAGCGTTTCCGTGCTGTTTCGGAGCAAAGAAAGACCGAGGAACGAGATTCTCGGTTTTGGCCGCGCGAGAAATGAAACGAGAGCGCCATTTTTCGCGCGGTCCTTGCTCGGAAACAGCACGGAAACGCTTGCTACGCAGGCTACTGCGAATTTGAATCTTGTCCACTAAAGTCCAAAGCCACGACGCCCTAAGCTGTTCTTACGGTTGAAAAGCCGTAAATGGATAACCGTCAAATGATTAAACCGCATGGCACTGAAACAATTACAAGAGGTGGTTGTGTGAGGAAAGCTTGACTAAAAGCTCCCCTCCTAAAGTCCAGTTTTAATATAGTTTGAATTTAGAGGCAAGCCTTCACTCATTATTGTCATTTGCATGGACCCTCACGCGCCCAACAAATTAATTGCGACAAAATATTGGGTTCTCATACTCGGAGATGATACCAGTTTCTTTTTCTTTCTTTCTTCATTTTTCTTTTTTATGTTATTTTATGTTATTTTATTTATCCTAGTTAATATTAGTTTTTTAAAAATTATTTTATTTTTATTTATTTTTTTTATTTTTCATGAAAATTACTTTTATTTTATATACTGAACACTATAAAAGAACCCCCTCTTTTATAGTGTTCAGTACTCGATGGAAAGAAAGTCGACTAAACGGCGTTTAAACCGGCCGTAGGACACAGAGTGGCTATGAACTAAAGGTAAGGGAGCTTTTTGAATCAATATTTCGCGTGATCATGATTTTTTTCTTAGCGTTGTAGATTCGAAAACATGTAATAAAATTCGAACAATAAGGGCCCGAATCACATGTTATAATGCAAGAAATATCGACCTTCGTTATCTTAAAGGCTACTAGTACAGATAGAAAAACAAGAAGACTTCGTATCTTTAAGATTTTTGCGTTTATTTAGCATCAGATAATAGACTAATAATTCTAGTATATTCCGACAAAATGACCTCTGAAGCCCGAACCCACAAATAGTGCGCTTGGGCTGCCTGTGGTGAATCGAGTAAATATAACGAATTGAAAATATATAATTTTTTAATATTTTTTCGAGAGCAACCCTAAAAGAGACCTTTAAGGCTAAATATAATAGTGTTTTGCCCAGAACATCCTAAGCGAGACCAAAATCCGAAATTTACACCCCTAAGAGAGACGACGAGCATCCCCACCCCTTCCATATACGGAGTCCCCCCCCGGGCATTCGAGTGCCTCCAAAAGCCCATGGCATGACTACGTCATCGATCAGCTAAAAAAAGAGTTATCATTTTGAATGTTGGGAGTTTAATTTGATTTATTAACACTGAATGTTGAAACGTGAAGTTGAAAGTTGGTTGCTCTAACTTATTGTTAGCCGCTCAAGTTGAACGTTGAGTAGTCAAGTTGATTTTTGGGAGGGGATTGAACACCATATCTAACTTGATATTGTTTTACTACCTGATGTATTTCTAACTTGATATCATTTTACTACCGTGATGTGACATTTTCTGCCTTGATATTTTGACTACCATGATGTGACTTTTTCAACAACATATATCAACATTTGGGATTAAATGTGCAAACTTCAGTGTGTTGTGAAGCATTTCTCCCGATCACTTGAGCCTGTCAAACCGTGATTCAGCAAACAGGGGCGGATCTAGGGGGAGGGTGCAGGGGGTGCGCACCCCCCCCCCCCCCACAAGACGACCTGCGGTTTTCTAATACAACTGGTATTCTGCAAAAAAAAAACTATGTGGTTTGTTGGTGTTGAAGTAGAACAAGAGACGAGTGCACCCCCTCCTAAAAAAAAATCCTGGATCCGCCCCTGGCAAATAATTTATATGAGATCACGCGTCGTGAGTGACAGCACGATGCCTTGAACACCAGTCTGATAGTCTGCCTGTGTTCACATCAGTCACGTTCATTCTCTCTCTCTCTGAAACCAGAATTACCAGGCTAAGCGAGGTGAGTTTTCATCTCTTCAAGATTGCTTCTTGGTTGTTTTCTTTAACATTAATCGTTTTGGGAATCGACTTTTGCTTATCTCCTACACTTTCGTTTGTAAAAAGCGATCGCACCAGGATCGCACCGATCGCACCAGGTGCAAACGGATTGCGCCGGAGGCGATTCGTTTGTTGGTCGATTTAATGTGTCGTACGGGCGTTTTCCATTTAGATGAAGAATGCGGAATTTCGGTGGGAACAAAGCTGGATTTTCCGATGGGTAAAAAGTTGTTCCATTTGATCGTAAACTCCGGTACGGCGTTATCCGACGGGACACCAAGATGGCTGCCGAGTTGGTAACAACTTGGATTGGTTTCAAGTACGAGAAACGTGTAAATGGAACAAGAAATTCGGTTCGGAACGTTCCAACCGGGAAAACGGGCCTACCTTTCGAGATTTTCCTCTTTTTCCTGAAATTTTCCGGTGGGACGAACCGAGGAAACGTTTAGTAAATGGAAAGCACTCGCAGTCATATTTCAAAAGAAAAAAATTGCCGCATTTTCAGATAGGGTTCTTCGTGCTGTTGTTGTTTCACCTGTACAGACTGTCGCTTTAGCTGTATGACTGTCAGCACGTCCGATACCAAGGTAATACAATGGCGAATTCGAGACTGCCACACCCTGGTTTCAAAATTTGAGACCGAGACCACAAAGCGTTTTTATCATTTCCTAGCCCGAGATACTTCTAAAAATACGAGCCCGAGACTCTTAAGTGCCGAAAATTTCGAGACATTGGTAAAAGCTAAAACGTCAATGGAAGCTAGGGGAAGCCCACCAAAATACTGCTTTGTCTTGTTTCACTGCCTTAATCTATACTAGCTCAGTTCAATAAGCTGTACCCATGAACTCAAAAAATTTCGACTTCTGAAGACCAATTTCATAAGTGCGTTTAAATATTTGCATAATCACCATAGCGTGACATTCTCGGAAAAACAGGAAGTTGATGATGTAATGATGGGAGTTCCCCTATCTGCCTATCAAAAAAAAAGTCATCAAACTTCTCTTGTTTTCAAGTTGTATGTCTAATGCTAAACGTAACTAAGGGACGGACCATTAGAAATAACCGGAGGGTCCTGTTTGGTGCAGGATTTTATTTTTTAAGCCCACTTGTCTGCAGGAATTTTTTCCCACACATTTCTTTTTTTGTAACTAATCGTGAAAAACATGGAAGCAATGCGTTTTTCACACAAATGTCAAGGAAAAATAACAAGCACTTAAAGAAGAGCCACAAAGAGAGGTGATGAAATCCTCTGAAGTTGTGAAGGCAATTTTGACTACCCATACAGTGTAGTTTTATTTAGATATCTTAAAAAGGCAAAGACTTGGTTCAACTTTATATCCTTAAATAATGTTTTATATCTATCCTTGTTTTGACTTAGTTTGTCATAAATTACCATGTTAAAAAGCAAAATAGAAATTAATCCAGGGACAAAATTGAACCTCAACATAGATTGTTATTATAATTTAAGAACTGAAAGCTGCACTTCAGTTTGTGCAATACAGCTTATTCCCAAATAGTAGCAATTAAGATTACTTTATCGTGAACATTAATTTATTTGCCCCTGGTGCCTCAATTGCATCTGCAAAAATCAAAAAGACTATTACCCTGGTACCTTGAAACATGGCATTGAGGGCCAATTAACATATTATAAGGCAAATGAATACCTGCAATTGTGGAATATGGTGTACATATTTTAATTTGTTATTTTGACTGTCATTACCGTTTCAGAAACAAAAAATTATTTACTGTTATTTATTGGTGGAAGTTTCCACTTCACAATTGAGCCATAATATCAATAGCTATTAATAAAAAAGCAGTAGCACTTCAATTGATCCAGTGTATTTGTTATTTTGACTATTGTTACTCTTTCATATTAAAACCAGAATTACACTGTCAGATATTTATTGTTGGGAATTTCCATTATACACATAATATAGATTGTTATTATTCAAATATTAAGAAACAGAGGCACTTCAAAGCATCCAATACATTTTGTGGTTTTGATGCTTGTTAGTGTTTCATATTTAAAACAAAATTATACTGTTATTTACTGTTGAAAATTCAATTTTTAATATAGTTGCAGAGAAAATGTTACATTTCTTATATTACTTAATGTTCTATCAAAAATAATATTTTGAATACTAATATTTTATATCTGAGAGAAACATTTTATAGTATAATTATCTGTGATAGCAATATCAGTGGTAATGATGACTGTAGAAGGGAAGCCATAATTAGCTACAATTACTATTTCTTTTGTTGTATGAAGAAATATCAAACAGTTGTTTTCAAATAAAACAACTGAAGCACAAATTAAGAATTTCAATTCTCTTTTTCTTTAGGAATTGCTTTATGTTACCTTTTCTACCTTATCCCATACTTTAAATAACCTTAAATGCTATGCATGAAGCCTGCGAAAACATCCGTTTCTCCTCGCTCTTCGCGCAGAGCGAGGAGAAACGGATGTTTTCGCAGGCTACTATGCATGTCGCTTCCTCTGCAAGAATTTTTTTTTACGTATTATCGCGCGCAGGATTTGTTTTAGATAAGTTTCCCTTGCATCCCTGATCGATGATGAATGGCATCAATGAGTAATCGATTAGTAATCATTGGGTAATTAACTGATTAGTTATTGATTATGCGCTATAATCAATGGGTAATCGATGAGTAATCAATGGCCAAAAAATGTTTGTGGCCTGTCGATTACTCATCGATGACATCGATTACTCGTGGATGTCATTGATGAGTGATTGATGCGTTCGATTATTCATCGATCATCTAACGACTATCCATGGATTAGTCATTGTTAACACATCTCATACAAATTCTAGCAGTTTTTTTTCTTAACTCATTTCCGGTGATAAAAATTTTATTTAATGGTTCTTGACGATAATAATAGCCAAATAGGAATTGAATTTGCACGTAGAAAACCAAGGTATATAGGCTTTGACGAAAACAAAACGCCAAATCAAAATTATTTATTGGATGGACAATAACTGAAATATCAAAAACGAAAGTTTAGTCAGAAGGTCGAGTTATCTGTCTTACTCTCTGGCTATTAGAGTCTGTGTCCTTGTCAGGGGCACCCAACGAGAGTATAGTTCAAAACCATTTAAACATAGCATAGTTAAACGTATTTAAGTATTTAAACGGTAGATATAGGCCTATTTTCATCCACTAAAAATTTTTCATCTGTTCGGATTTCCTAGCTGAAAGTCTAGTGATCCGAAAATTATAGGGATCAAAACTTACCTTTTTGAAAATTTCAGCCAGAAAAAAGGCTCCCGAGAATTCTAGGTGACCTTTTTAGGGTAAAAATCCGTTAAAAATGAGCAATTATACCATTTTTTGAGATGTTCGAAAATCCTAGGAGAGGCAGGCGAGCAAGTGAAATTTTACAACAAACGTTCCGAAAATTCTAGATCTCAAATCGTCTTCCGAACAGATATTTTCCGAGAATTGACGTTGGGTGCCCCTGCCTTGTTGCGAAACAGCCACCGCAGAGTGCGCTTAGAAGCGCTTAGAACTGAAAAGTATAAGCGCTATATAAATATTTTATTATTATTATTTATTATTATTATTATTATAGAGTGCCCACCGGGTAAAAGATTACAGCGTCTAAAGTGGTTGTTTAGATTTATCCAGATTTATAGAAATTAATTGAGTAAATTTGATTTAGGGAAAATATTAGTGAGTGGTACTGCCCGCAAATGTGTCTCGATCATTTCGATGCAAACATTTAAACGTTTTTTAACAAAACAGGAGAACAGTAATAACCTAACTTCACATTGTGAAGATTGGTAACGTCCCCTGCCTTTGGCAGTAACTAGTGGCATTCTAGTAACTTGAGCACAGGAATAATCCAGATGGTTGGACTGAATCCCTTTCGGTGGCTGTTTCTCAGCAGAGGACTGCTGCTTCGGCTGAGGAAGACTTCCGTCATAAGCAGTGGCATCAACACCCATAGCTACAGTAGCTAAAACAATTACACTTCCAGCCCTAATGTTGTTCGTTCTGCTGGTTTTTGCTTTGCTGTGGTTTGCGTACGAATATGAACCTAGTATATGGCCTCGCTCAAGTGGATAGAGCACCCGCCCTCCTGTATTTGGGAGGTCAAAGGTTCGAATCCTGTCGGGGACTCAGATTTTTTTCTTTGTCCCACGCTCGTGACATGCTGATCATTTCATTTTCACAAAATCTTTTTTTATTTATATACATCTTGTAACCAAAAAAACGCATGTAGGAATGTTTACGTGCCCTTTTTGTAAGATAATAGAAGCATAGAGTAGGATGAACCATGTGGTGAAAATAAAAAACTGGAAAAAAAACGAGGGAATCTATGTATGTGTAAAATGTGGTCGAGTCAGTGGTTTTGAAATGGTTAATGAATATGTTGATTTTAATGAAAATAAACATAAAATTCGTCGAAAAAGTAAATATTACAGAAAACATCGTATCGAGAATATTCTTAATTCATTATATCAAAAAAATTAATGAAATTAGTTATAACAAAAGACAAAAAAAAGTATGATATATTTAATAAAATTGATTGATGAAGTGTTACCTCTAGTTAATGAAGGCGGAAGAAGGGTGTTTAGCAGAGTATCAACTATATATTAAGAAAATTATTTGGGATGCTAGGATTGCAATATGAGAGAATAAAAACAACAACTTCTACGAAAACACTGAAGTATTATAATCAACGGTGGAATAATATTTATGGGTTAATTAAGACTCAGTTAACGATGATATTCACAAAATTATCAACAAGTAACCAGTTGTGTGATTCTCGGGCGGCATGAAGTCTAAACGTTTATATACAAAGGTATTTTCCCTTTGAATGAGTCACAAATTAAAGTTTATCATTAAGTTTACTCTAAAAGTTTACTCGGGTGTGAATCACGGTTTGTCATACTGCTTTTCAAAACTATCAACCACTGGACACAGATCAATAATTCAGAATATTTGAGTTTGATTGAATGTTTGAGTCAATTGAGTTTGATTGAATTCTGCGCCTCTTATAGAAGCTCTTAAATCGACTAACACTTTTTCAGATGTTGTGTGAACAAATTTACACATTTCGATTTTTTTCTTACAGTCCTTGATTTCACTAAATGTTTTAAGTAATAAACCAGCACCCGAAATAGTCCTTAATATAACAGAATTTAATGTAAATCCACCGGCTACTGTGCCAGCCCAAGCATGTTGAGCTTATATTTACGGTTAAATTTAATCGCTTGAAATATTTGTAAGCCTGTTTGTAAGACCAGAATTTTTTAAAATAATTTGTATATAATCGTTTTATTTCTGATCGCGTTTCTTTGTTGATATTTGGGTGTTTATGGTTGAAGTGAAATATGTCCTTTTTAGTCATTATATTATATGATTACATAATTCGTGTGATTGGCATTATATATATTAGTTAATTTTGTAAGAAATTTGAACCATTACCTCGTTATTTTTATATCAGAATTATTCAGAATCATAGAAATATGGCCAAATGGTAAATTAAAGTTTTTGATTCATTATTTTCACTTGTGTGTTTAATGTTGACGTGCAAGTGTATTTTGTTGTAACATGAAATGATGATTTATAGTTAATGATATACTAGGATATGTCACTCCTAATTTAATTTCTTTTATCGTAATATTATTATATAGAATTATTTTTTTTACAACCATTCAATAAAAATATTTTATTAGGCGCTTGCTCGTGTATTTTTAAATATTCATGAATAAAGTGAGTTATTTGTTTTTCAAAGTCATAATTTAACATTTTTGGTCCATTTATATCCAAAGGAACAAGCATGTTCATTTTCGTTTTATCAATCTCATAAGCTTGATGAGCGTCATATACTTCCCTATCAACATGATCAGGCAATTATTCCATCTACTCCATAAGCAACAATATACACTTTATCTTTAAAATCAGCAGGGTATGAGTCCATGTCACTCCCCTGGTGTTCGTAATGCACAGTTTAATAAATATAAACAGGCGCACTACCACTTGTCCGTTTGAAATAAACTAATATGTCTTTGCGTAATATAATAATTTTCGTGTATTGTGTTGATATAGGTTATATTGATACTTTTTGTGTGTTATAACCTTCAATGGCACGTACCTGTCCCAGTGATGTAATAAATGTTTAAGTCTTTATTATAAATTTTTATCATGATAGTATATTCATCATTGGTTATTGAACGGAGCATTGTAAGCCAAGTCTCCAGATGTTGCTGTTATCTGGGCTTTTGATTGGTGATAGGTTCAAGCATTTTTTATCCCAATAATGAGGACAAATATTTAGAATCATCAATGTTTCAAACATTACAGCCATATTCTGTAGACCATTCATTAACATCATTCATGAGATACTGAAACACATTTTTAACAGTATGACTTGGCTTTATTTAATATTTGTCTTTTTAATTTGATCATCAAGATATTTTTTGTTAGGGACGGACCATTAGAAAACTTATGGGGGGGGGGGGGGCGAAGTACAAAAAAATATATATTTGCGCAAGGGAAAATTAAATGAAAAAATTCATGCACGCCAATTAATCACAAAAAATATTCATGCTATGGCCTAAAAAAAGTTCATACAAGGAATTTGATGACGAAAAAAAATTCCTGCGGCTCGAAAATTCCCTTTCCCCCCCCCCCCCCCATAACCTTTCTAATGGTCCGTCCCTTATAGCTTCATCACCTGTAACAGGATGAAGTGACAAACCAGTTATTCGATTATCATCCATATCTAATGGGCTCACCATTAGTGAAGTTCCATCTGTTTTAACATAATGGGATAATTGATTTTCAACAAATTGTTTATTTACTACGTCCGTTGAATTTTGTGGATCATTTAAGCCACTCATTCTATGATTATCCATTTGTAAATTCCCGCTATTTTTAAACTCTCGTTAAGTTTTAAAAATCTCTACATTGATTATATCACTATCCAATCCATTTATTTCATAATTGAATAATACTTTTTGTTTACGGTCAAAATTTTGATGATGATCTCGAATACTGTAGGGTTTAATAGACCTCAGATACTCAGTGTCAACCACAACATCGTTGACCGTAAAACCTTGATTCAGATTGAAAACTTCCTCCTTTAACATCCTAATCATTATTTACATCTGAGTCCAATAGATGGTTTTCACAGTGACGTCATCAAATTGTAAAGTCAAAAAAACGAGGTTTTACGAATCTCTTATTTACACTAGGTTGAGGATAAACAAAAAGTAAATCTTTGTACAACTTTCCATTCCCGTAGCATGTTTCATTTAGAAAATACAGCAATTTGAACTTCCGAGTTTTCACAGTGCGTGACACCAAAATGGGAATGCTGTCTCGTTGAAAAAACGTCTCTCCTCTTGATTTTCAGCAGTATAACCAGTTTAAGTATTAGAAGATATGTTTTTGCCCACGTCTGCTTAAGTTCTCGAGTGAAAAGAAAGAGCTTTTATAGAAAAAGTGGACTCCAGATGTTTTTGTTGATTTCCAGCGGCCATGTTGGTGCACCAAAACGGTATACCAATATGGCGTCTCCATACAAAGTTCTACAAAGGTGCGTGAAACGTTTCGGCAAATAACTCAGAAAACTGTGGGCCACAAAGACCTGAGACTTTGACAAATTGTTTATCTATTAGTCTTTTGTAACATTTCATTTTCTTGGCTTCTTCCACTGGACGGTTTCCAATTTAATTAATTTATTTTTTTGTTGTTGCGTGACAGTGAAAACAATCTCTCTTCTATCTTTTATTGGCAATGTATTGTTTCTCCGGAAGAGAAACATTTGTAGAGTATTGGCAGTTATTGATTTGGTGATTTGAGGGCGGCGCTCTTTCGATTAAATGTAATAGAATATTGTTTTCGATTTTCGAACGAGCGGCGCGGTGCTTATTTTTGTCCGACTTCAATTGAGGGCGGTGCTCTTTCGAGTATACGGTTTGTATTGTATTTGACGGGTTTATTACATTTGTGGTTAAATATCACATTTGTGGCTTCAACATCGTTTCTTAATTCATGTCATCTTCCTGATCGCTGTTCTGCTCCGTGCCTCTGCCATATTGGATCTCGCATCTGGGCATCAAAGTGCATTCTGGTCTATGGCACACCTAGGCAGCTGCCAGCTGCGCAATTTGTTTTTTTACTATGGAACTCATAGGCCATATTCACTTTTTTTTCCCTTGTATTTTATATTCCTTGTTGTGTGACTCAGGAAAAAATAATAACAGAAAAGAAATAAGAATTAAAATTTTAAACGATAGTATTAATAAAACTAAAAATTATTGGAACAAATAACTTATTTTTCCGTTATCCTACAGCTGTTTCCTATGGCACATATGGGGCACCATACCATACACCACTGTGTCACAACACCTCATTGGAGTTCCATTTCGTAGCATTCTTTGCTTTCTTCTTTACACATGCACCCAGTAGAAATGTCTCAGCGAGGCGTCAGACTTATTAACTGTTTTGTGGTTTCCATTCTTTTCTCAGATGCAGGGACAATATCCACCCCAACCCGGCTATCCCGGCATGCCTCCACAGTTTCCTTCTGTGCCATCAGCCCATCTAGAAAGCCATGGACAAAGGCAGAACTGTCCAAACGGGCAAAGTATGTAACTTAAACATGATATTTTACTCGTTTAACGGAGACTGTATTCACTATAGTCTCCGTTAGTCTTAGTTTAAAAACTTACTAACTCCGTAACAGTTTAAAAACTGACTCCTGGAGCAACCTTATTACCTTGAGCTGTCCAAAACTGCTTACTCTTTTGCCTGTCAACTCAGTGCGTCAACAAAAATTGAAAGCATAAAGGTCGATGAAGCTTATTACACTGGGCGACACACAGACTCGCTGCAAATAAGTCGAGTCTAGTCAATATTGCTCAACAGCAAAGAGCTTTGGAGGAATCTGGTCAATAGAGCATTTTTTTAATTGATTTAACCGCCTTCGAATGTCGTGACAAAATGGCGTGTTTTGACCTCAAGGGTCGCTTTTGTTTGGCGTTCAAACATTTTCCCTGCAGGATTGCCCAAAACTTTTATTACATTTATTTGAAGAAGACATCTTGCTCTTTCTAGCGGTAGGTAAGTTATGGCTCAAAGCCGTATACCAAGTAGTGATTTTTGTGTCTGAAATTTGCTAATTTTAAGTCTGTCAAAAATCGGTAAAATAAGTAAAATTATTAAAAATCCGAAAAATATTAGATTTGCTGTGGAGTAGGAAAATTATACATCGAAACTATTAGTTAAGTTTTGTTCTTTCTATTAAGATTTTCAGAAGCAGAGTTTGTTACTTCTTTAATTTCAAACGATTTTTAAGTAATATATGGTCTTGAGCCTGTGAAAACTGATCTTAGTGAGAGCCTCCGAACCGACTCGGTCGCCGTACACGTAAAATAAAAATCCACTCGAACTAAAAGTTATTTTTTTAGAAATAGTTTACCTTGACCTATATTCTGACAAAGTTTGGGGATTTTCGATTTTTTCATTTTGCACACCCCCAGGCGATATTTCCGGACGGCCGCTCTTAAGTATTCATTGTCATCTACAAATTCTATTTGGTCAGAGGCCCAGTCTCATCTACCCAAGAACATTTACAAATTTACCATCAGCTACATCAACAACTCCCTCCTTACAGGTAAGAATATGTCAAGGTGGGGATTATCACAAAGTCCTGATTGCTCCTTTTGCCTTATCCTGAATCACTCCCTCATGTTGTCGCTGGTTGTCAACAGTACCTTGATCGCTTTACCTGGAGACACGACTCATTCCTTAACTTCATTGCCAAGTCACTTCAACCTGTAATTGATGTTCACTCCTCACTCTATGCAGATGTTAATGGTTTTCTGAATCTCTCGATAATGACTGCTGAATATTATCGTCCAGATCTTCTTTTCCTAATGCAGTCCAAGTGCCTATAATTATGTTCTAGAATTAACAGTTGGTTTCGAGTCTAACCTTAACAACAATGCAGTGCGTAAAAAAGAAAAGTATCTGAACTTGATCAACGAAATGAGTAGAAATTAAAGATGTGTGAAATTTGTAAATCTCTCCATGAGCTCCCTTGGCGTTTTCTCCGATGAATGCTCCACGTTCTTAAACATGATGAATAACATTGGCATTGACAAAAAGCAGCAACTTTCTATTATCAAGAAAATGATAAATATAGCCATTAGAGCAACTTATGTTTACATAAGCTCGGATTCCTTTGTTCTTTTCGGGGGGAATATATTACATAACCCCGGAATCAACTGTCTGAAAAGCTGGGTGCGGCTCTGATTGTTTGAAGGGAAGAGCGGGGCTAATGAACAGCTAATTAAAATGCGAGGGAATTATGTATTAATATGCGAGGGGGATAAGTGACTTATCCCCTTGCATATTAATACATATTACATCTTTTGTTCTAGAAATAGGAATTGGGACAGCCCCGACTTAATGCAATTTTGATTTCTTTTCTTTTCCTTTCTTTGTCTTTTTTTCTTTTTTTGTTTTGTTTTGTTTTGTTTTTGGTTTTTTTTAATATTCCAATCTCAAGCAGCATTTGTAAATTACCTATACGTAGCGAGATTTACAATTGTACATTCAAAAACACAAATAAAGTTTCCATTATTATTATTATATTAGTAGTCATGTAGTAGCAGCAGCAGCAGTAGTAGTAGTAGTAGTGATAGCGGTGGTACGTTTTGTGTAATTTTATTTGACTTTGTTTTATCCATAGTTATTACCCACTGGAACCCGAACGACCCAAAAAGCCACGTGCTTGGCGGCTTTTCTTACAACAATGCAGGCGGACTCATAGTCCCATTTACTGGACGCTACTACGTCTACGCCCAGCTCTTCTTTGTCGCACAGCCATCTCTGTCAAAAAACCGCGTGTTGGTCATGGCAGGCAACAGAGTTCTTCTCATGATCAACAAGGATTTGCCAGGAGGTCCAATTGAAGAGACCGGAAGTGCTGGAGGAGTGTTTTTATTGCATGCGGGAGAGCAGATCTCCCTAAAGCCTGATCGGAATGATACCAGTATGTGGTTCCATCCAGAGCATTGCTATTTTGGAGCATACATGGTCTCTGCTTAATTAAGCTTAATATCTCAGACCAATGTTTAGGTTTCAACTGTGAAGTTTAAATTAGCGAATTTTGTTTTGAATACTGACAGTGTAGTTAGGACCATTAAATATAAACAATATGTTTTTCGTTGAATTAAAAAAAGATGGTAACGCTATATGAACTTTTGAATGGATTTTTATCCAGGGAATATGTTTGGGATAGTCTTGTCTGCTTCTTTATCCTGCGCAATTAAAAACTGAGAACCATTCTTCGTAGTTATTCGATGGATTACTTAATTGGTTCCAGTTTTAGTCTAAGTTTAAGTCTTCTTTGGTTGAACACAAAGCGGGAGACTCGGCCGAGTGAAACACTTCGCGGGGTCAGATTTGTGTGCGTTCGATCGATCGTTGCTAGGCTCGGAACATTTGAAACCGAGATGGTCACCTGTAACGCAAAGCTGATGTTCAGTCAATCAATGGATTGATAAGGAGGTGTTATGTAACAATTAATGAATGAGGCTGAGTATCTTATGAAGAATTATGGAGATCGAGGAGGGTGTTATCCGTCGAGGCCGTAGGCCGAGGCGGGTAACACCTTCCGAGATCTCCATAATTCTTCATATGATACGAAAGCCGAATTCAATAATTGTTTTATTATTCATTCAAAATAATTCCTAGTTTAAAAACATGGCTAAATCGTGTGTCTCAAGAAAAACTCCTCTTTAAGCTTGAATGCCTTGGTATTGGTGGATCCTTGTTAGCTTGGTTTAGATCATATTTATCGGGTAGAAGACACAGAGTCGTGATAGGTAACAAGTCGTCTGATTACCTCCCTGTTACATTTGGAATCCCGCAAGGGTCAATTTTGGGGCCTTTACTGTTCTTGCTTTTTTATCAATGATGTGCCTAATGCAATTTCAAAGGAAACATCGTCACCCCTCTTTGCTAATGACTCAAAGTGTTTTCGCTTAATTCTTGGGCGGGACGACGGCGACAAATTGTAGGGTGACTTGAATAAGTTATGAGTTTAATTCCAAGAAGTGTAAGGTTTAAAGGGTGGCTCGTATAAGATCAATCGATGACAGGGACTATTACCTTGGTGGGATTAAGTTAGACCATGTTGATGTTGAGAAAGACCAGGTAACAACTGAGGTGCAAACACACACAACACGTAGGTAGACAATACACACAAAACGCAAAAATACTGACAAAACAAAAAACAACAAAGGAAAAGACAAAAGAACAAAGAAAACAAAGAAAAACAAACAAACAAAGAATACACTACACAACGAAGTTTTAAGAAAGAGCGAAAAAAGGCGGCGAGGTAATTATTACCTATAGGACGCTGCCACAGAGCTTGGGACAATCGTTTCAACTACACCCAATTGTTTTAACCATACCACTCCCGTTTCAAAAAACAGACTGATGAAGCATAAACAAAGTCAAATAAAATAAAACTGCGTCCAAAAAACCTAGATTTGTCTATAAGGGAACAAATCGTCCATCGATAAACAATTTCTCGGGTTCTGATTTGCTAAAGAAGGCAGTCTTTCCATCCTCTCTTGATTTTTTAAGACGTGGCCACTGCTTTTTTCTTCTTTCGCTTATTTCTTTAGGAAAATCCGCGTAGACCTTAATATCGATAAGAATGTTGATATCGACGTCGAAGTTGCTGAAGGAGCCATTAAATCGGACTATTGATGTGTTTCCTTACTTCATATATATCTTTTTATTTCATTATTATTATTATTACTTTTTTTTGTTTTTAGCAGTTGAAAGAAACTTTTGAATTTTAGAGGTTGACAGTTTTTTTATTATTATTATTTTTTTTTATTGAAATGAAATGTTTGTAATTCGAAAAAATTTTTCTTAGTTAAATTAACTTTTTTTAAGCTAAATTAATTGCTTTTTAAATCTACAGGAATTGTAAATAGTGTTTTTGAATTCCTTAATATCGATATCATCCGCCAGCTCGCGTACTCTTCGAAAAACCAGCTCACGTTCTGGAAATCTCAAAAAACGAACAATCACCGGTCTAGTTTCGCCCGTCTTCTTCTTTCCTTTTCTGTGAGCTCGCTGGAATTCAATATCTGCTGCGTTTTCCATCTCCAACTCGTCGCTAAGGAATTTTCGCACAACGTTCATGCGTATATATGTTGTATATAACGAACGTGGGCTTAATTAATAATAATAAAAAAAAACAGAAAATTTTTGATAGAATATCATTGCTGATTATAATAGATGCTGAGAACAAAACTCCATTAAAAATTATTGTTATCGCACTTTCTCTTTACACTGCAATTAGGATATTTTTGGGGCCCAGCGTGTCGCCGACAGTAGCAGACCGAGGAAGACGAAACACTAGTTACCAGGTTCCAATAGATTACATAGGCGACGTGGCATGAAAGCTGTTCGCAACTTTTTGGTTGATTTGTCAGAAGTTAGGCTGAGAGTCTGTGAAATTCGGACCACTTCTGGTGAAAATGACGACGTATCAAGACTTTATAAATCAAAATGAGGATCGTGATGGTGTTAGATTTAGTTGGAATGTTTGGCCTTCAAGCCGTTTGGAAGCTACACGAATGGTGAGTTGAAAACGACAAAATGCAGGAAAATCCGTTCTTTCGTTGTTTTCAGCTGATCATATGAGTGAAATATTTTCAAATCGTGGTTTGATTTAGGTTGTTCCCGTTGGTTGTATGTTCACACCTCTAAAGGAACGGCCAGAACTTCCTCCAATTTGTTATGATCCTGTTCTATGTACTAGAAATACCTGTAGAGCAGTTTTAAATCCTTTTTGGTAGGTGGCATCGATGTGTTTGGAATTTCTTAGACTTCTGTGATGTTTGTAATGTTCTTGTGATCTAGATGTTGCGGTAAGTTCCTTTCTTTTCTTTCTCCTTGATCAGCCAAGTGGACTATCGATCAAAAGTGTGGCATTGCAATTTCTGCTTCCAGCGAAATGCGGTATGAATTTTACTTTTTGTCTCATGTAGAGCTATTTAAGCTTACAGAGATTTTCTTTCCAAGATGTGTTGATGGTTCTTTTAAAAATAAATATCAAATTTATTTTATAATTTTACTTGAGAGAAAATTCCTCAGAGTATCTTTCTAGACCGTACATACATTTTTGTACTCACATGTATGTGTTTGTTCATTGGCTCATCAGTGATAATCCAAGCCAACTGATGAGATTGGCAAGTCATCCCACCGTCAAGACACTAAATTGCCATACATACTCTATTAAGCCACAAAAATAAAACTTTTCCTCCCCCATCCCCTCCATGTGATGTTGTGTGTTTTGATCTACCTATAGAAAGCAACAAAAAATTCCAACTTTGAATGGAGGGGAGGGGTGTGGATTCTTTTGCTCTCTGAATTTTCCCTATTTGAGTACAATGTCGCAACAATTTTGTCGCCAATTGTAGCTTTAGAAAACAGCCAACATTTCACAATGCCACCACTGGTCTTCCAGAGAAATGATGTCTGGGGAACAAGCGCAGAAATGTCATGCCGGTAATGCATCACTACCCAGATCTGCATAGTGCTTTTGATTGGATGAAGTAAATTTTCAACTAGTCAGAAGCACTTTGAGGATCTGGGTAGTGACACATCATCAGTATGGAAATTTTGCGCTGGTTGTCGCTTTTTTCTTTTCATAGGAGACCAAGTTGAGGGCATTAAAAATATAGGCCATTAAATTCTCAGGCTACTAACAACTGTACTACGCCCAATCTCCCTAAGGCTTATCATTTTCAAGAACATTTGGAGGAGACCCATAAGGGAACAGCACTTACTCAAGTGTGCAAAATTCATATTAAGACTAGGATGATGCTTTAATTCTTTAGGCTTTTGCAAGAGGAGTTGGGGAGGTATTCTAAGGGGAAGTATAAAGTTCTGAAGATTGTTATTAAAGTTATTTTTTGGGAGGTTACATATCATTGTCTAAGTATACAAGTGACCTGCCAAACCATCAAGCCCAGCCTGATGTACATGTACACTCCCTACCAGCACTCAAAAAAAGACTCGAATTCCAGCTTGTCGTTTGGGTAAGCAGCTCTCTCGTTGAGCTTGCCTTGGGCTACCACTTTCTTGCCTTAGGTAATGATTTAGTTAGAGCATGATCTGCCTGGTCCCTTACCCATCAGGCAGGTGAGCCTTATGAGGCACTACTCGTCCCAGACGAGCACATTTATAGGTCCATCTAAAACCTCATATTTATTCAACTGTAACTGGAGCTTTTTTGTTCAACAGTTTCCCCCTCAGTACGCTGGAATCACAGAACAACATCAACCTGCAGAGTTAATTCCACAGTTCTCCACTATTGAGTACACTTTACAGGTAGTAAAAATAATGACCACTTGTCTCTGTGCAACCATACAAACTTAGTGTAATGGTTTTTCACGTTCTTTATTTTTGTTGAATGCACAGACACAGTGTTTTATCACTTATCAAGCATATCAACATGGTGTACCAGTAAATACAATGTAGCTCTACATGCCTTTTTTAAATGAATACCCTAGGAATGTCATTTTGCACCCTGGTTAATACAACTATTTAATCATCATCATCAGCAGCATCATCAACATCATCATCATCCTCACTGTATTGTTTGATTTTTTTAGCGTGGTGGAGGATCGGGACCATTGATCTACCTGATTGTGTTGGACACATGTATGGATGATGAAGACTTTCAAGCTGTCAAGGTTTGGTTACAATGTTCATGGCTCACCTAATTTCTGTATTAATTTTTTGATGGTGTTGGAAATAAATTTTGCTTATCCTATTGGCCATTTTGAGGTCACTCTTGCAGAGCTGTCATTAAGAGGTGGGGGGCCAAGGTTTTTCCCAGGCTACTATAAATGTGGCCCTCAGCTACTTTTGTAGGAAAATAGGAGAAAAATATAACCAAATTCCTAGCAGTCTGATTCCCCACCTATTTGTTGTATTTACCCAGCAACTTGAAATCTAAGTGACATCCCTGGCTTGAGACTGCACCCTGGGGTTGTTTTGCCAGGGGGACACTGCTGTTGTTTCTCAGGTTCTACTTGAAACCCAAAAAAATCATCAAAATGGGTAAATTTAGCTCTTGCGTACCTGGATGCACCAGCAACTGGAGAAATTCGCCAAATATGAAATTTCACACTTTACCAACTCAACCTAAAGTAAAAAAGACGTATGTACACTGTACGACTAATAAGAAATGCAACCTTGAAGAAGGATGCGCTGACCAAAAGGATTTGCCAAGTGCATTTCATGCTCGTGACATGTTGATTTCATCATTTTTCAATATTCCAGTTATTTCCTGGTTACAGGAGTATATTTTAAAACATGCTTCACGTCTGAATAAAAAATTGTCATAGGCTACCTTAGTAATGATGTTAGCTAGAAAAGTCTGTCTAGTAAACATAGAATTCTCCCATCTCTGATGCCTAAGGGAATGCCTAATGCCTGGTGAAATGTTGATAGACGGCATACATGTATTCACAGTCACTGTGATATACATGTAAATGTGATAGTGAATTTATAGCGGGCTGAATAATGGAGAATGATGCTTCTCCACTCAGTAACATGGGCAGTTAACTTGGAAACAGTATTTTAAACTTGTCTTTGTTTATACGTTTGACTTCATCAATTTGTCCAGTGATGTGGGTTGAATGCTCTATGATGCATGTATTCTAATAGTTTTTTGGTATTTTCAGGAATCCCTGCAGATGTCCTTGAGTCTAATGCCACCCAATGCTTTAGTTGGGCTAATAACATTTGGTAAAATGGTAAGTGATACAGCCAAACATCCACTATTACAGGCATCTCTGTGATGCAAACAATTCACTTGATTACAGAGATAATTATCTAAAATTCAGACGCCTTCTTAATATCAATATGGACACTTGGCTCTGTCCCTCTATCTGTTATTAGGATGTTACGCATTTTGCTGTACTTAAAAATGTTGACCCTCTTTCACATGCTTTTCAATTAAGTTTTTTTTTAATTTTTTCCTTTTTGTTTTTGTGTACTGTTACCTATACTGGTAATGAGGATAAGTCAACAAACACTTGCATATATAGTCGCTGTGTCAGTGTTTGTGTTAGCTTTTTTCAGTGAAGATGATACAAAATTAATGTACTGTTGTACTTTCGTCAGCAAGTACAGATGTGCTTGTAAGTAACTGACATAATTAACCACTGTTCTGTTATGTTATGTTAGGTTCATGTTCATGAGCTGGGATGTGAAGGATGTTCAAAGAGCTATGTTTTTAGAGGGACAAAGGATCTAAATGCCAAGCAAATACAGGTTTGTTCATAATAAAGTTTTACAAACTACAGTTGACTCCTAATAACTCAAACCCTTGCTAACTCGAACCAAAATCGATTTCCCTTGGATTTCCTTCATATGTTTACTATAATTTTACCCTCAGTAACGTGAATCCCCCGTTAGTTCAAAGTATTCTTATTTTTTTGTTTCCCATCTAACTCAGATCTTTTCTATTAATGTAATTTTACCCTTGATAACTCAAACCATGTTTAGACCCCCTAAAAAGTTGGGAAAAACAGTGAGTGTACCGGCGTCCAAAACATTGGATTTTGAATTTCCCATAATTTGACGTGTTGTAGGCATTTACAGTTTACTTGTGGAGGATGATATTGTTTGCCACAAATCTAACATGAAACAGTTTTGCTTCTCAGAACAGTAAAACCCACGATCTATTTAGGCAATGTTTTGTTTAGTTATGTTCTGATTATTTTATAATCCAGCAGCATCTTTCAATTTTCACTTAACATTAAATTTAATATGATTAAAATGCTCAATGTGCAGTAAAAACTAGCTTTTTTTGTTAATCCGGGCTATTTGCTTCAAGCTCCTGATGACTCAAACTCGAGATAACTCAAACTTTTTTGGATTTCCCTGAAGGTTCAAGTTATCAGGAGTTGACTGTACTATCATTTTAAGTCCATGGTTATAATAATGTTATTAATCGTTGGGGTACATACATGTACATGCACTGTACTGATTGTTGTAATTTACATTATTGCTATGTGCAAACAGACACAGCAACTCCCAACATTGTTAGCTTGGGAGAATGCTGATAGTTTTTGGATAGTGTTGGCAGTGGTGTGCAAATGGATGAAACAACCCCTAATGGCCATAATATTGATAACTTAGAAGAATTCCAGTGGCAATACTGTGACACTCGTGAATAATGTTCAAGGAGACCATGTGTAGTACCCATGTAATGTTTGAGGAGCTGCATAAGTGGATCCAACAGTGTTTCATCACACTCATGGAACGAAAGAAAATGTTGGGAGTTGTGGGCTTACACATGTAACACCCAACAATGTCACATCTGTTTACATGGAGTTTTAATATTAAACCCTCGTTGGAATTTATAATTACCAGTACTTCCAGTACCATTACTCAGGGCTACATTTTCTCTGTATTTGCTTTAGGAAATGCTTGGTTTAGGCAGCAGTGGAAGAGGCCAGCAGCCACAAATGAGAGGAGGCCCCATCGCCCCACAACAGCATCAACCTGGCAATGACATGTTTAACAGGTAAGAATTAATACTGACAGTAAAGAAAATTTTTTGTTTGTTAATAATCAATAATTAATCATTATGATGTTATAATTTTCATCATAGCTGGCAACAGTACAGTCAAACCTCCATGTGCGACCACCTGATTTCTCTGTTCGCTGTGTGCACTTTGCTAATTAAAATATACGAATAACTTTAGTAATAACATGGAACTACACACAGTGTGCAATGTACATGCAACTTAGAAATTGCATGCAATACATTATCTTCTGTAAAGTACATGTAGATGGGTCCAGACGTCTTCTCAGAAGAGGCGCCCTGTGGTTCGATTCTTGTAGCAACCACCTCCCATAAGTAAGTAAGTAAGTAAGTCTTTGCATTTTGGGTGGTCGCTTACGGGAGGTTCAACACAGCAGTTACCTGAAAGTGTGCTCATACATGCATGTGTATATCTTACTAAGTGTAAAAATCATGGTACCTTTCTGTTACTCTGAAAACTGTGCAATAGATGTTTGTATTTGAGGTGAAAGTTATTCATCATCAATGTACATGTAAACAGTTTAAACTGAAAAAATATGCTTGATTAGGAACTTTTCCATGTCTTTCTGCTTAGTAGACTCACAATTTCAACAGCAAAGAATTGATTATGTTCTTTTTTTATTTTTGTTTTGGCTTCATTAAGTGAAACTAGTTTCATTTTCTTACATGTAACTGTTTTGTATCTTCCCTCTTTCCTCAGATTTCTGCAGCCAGTTCACAAGTGTGACATGAGCCTTACTGATTTACTTGGGGAGCTTCAGAGAGACCCCTGGCCTGTTGCTACTGGAAAAAGACCCCTGAGATCCACTGGTGCAGCTCTCTCAATTGCTATCGGTCTGTTGGAGGTACAGATCATATTGAGTCTCACTTGTAATAAGAGGCTTAAGTGTCTTTAGCACACCTTGCAGTGATGAAAAAAAATTGTTAAATTTGAGGTTTGCCTTGTTCTAATAATGTAGTGCACATAATGTACAGTGTATAAACTTAAAGCAATGTCACAAAGATCCTTGCGTCAATTTTGTAAAAAGAGTCAGTCCTGACAACTTAGTCTTCCCTTTAATTTAAAGCAGAATTGTTCACTCATCTTCAGCTTATTGTACGCATTCAAATCCATCATTTTACCAGCCTACCACCTACTACTGATCGTTTCACTGATTTTGTGACAGTAAAATATGCTACCGTTTAGTGTCATAATTATGTATTGTTTATGTAGCTGACTTGTACCTGCAATTCAGATCTAAGCTGCAAATGGTGTCCATAAACAAATCATTCATTCATTATTATTCAAATCACCTTATTCTTGTCACATTAGCCTAATGATCACTTCCGATAGCTATCTACTAAGTTTTAAGAAATTGCAAAGCCTATTGCTTGAAGGAAGTAATAATTTTTTATTATTCCCTTCAAGCAACAGGCTTCACAAGTTCTTATTAAAAAATTGAATCCATGCTTTGTGGAACATTGATGTATATGTATTTGACAAAGAAAATCCCGAGCTCTTGAAGTTTCTGGCAAATACATCATGTTGAGATTTACTCTTTTTCTAAATTATCAACAAAAATATACCAATAAAAATAGAGTGGAAGTTGCATTTAAACTCTAGAGCTAAGTAGCTTTTTGAGTTCATGGCTTACTGGAAATTCTCACAGAAGTGCAAGCGAAAATAAAGTTTAATATTCCAAATTTAGCAACATATTACTTACTGCACAAAATGAAACTTCTTTCACATTTTAGTGTACTTACCCCAACACTGGTGGAAGAATCATGCTTTTCATGGGTGGACCTGCGACACAGGTAACATGGCAAAATTATACTTGCGACCTGTACATGTACATTTGTACTGGTACACTGTATGTGAAAAAAACTACTTTTCTATTTTTCCACTAGAAAATCACCTGGTAGTGATTAAAAGATGTAACATCGCCAAGCTAAATTTGCAACCTTGGCAGGCCAGAAGTCTAATTAGTACTTTGCATAAGTTTTTCTAGACAACCCCAATTGTTGCAGGAATTTGTAACCGACAGGATCAAAGCAGTGTCTTAATTTTTGGTGGATGATAATTATTATTAAGTTATTGGTGCATAATTATTGTTAAGTGTCTCTTTGATTGTAACAGGGCCCAGGCATGGTTGTTGACAATGAGTTAAAGAATCCAATGAGATCACATCATGATCTTGAGAAGGATAATGCAAGATTTGTCAGAAAGGCAATCAAGGTACATGACTGTACATGTTTCTTAAGGTTACTTTGTTATCAAAGTAACCGAGTTCATACACAACCTAATTAAACATGTTCATCATTGCAGCAAAAAGATAGTTCTTATCTGAGTTGATTTAATTGATTCTAGGCTTAGCATATAAATGGAATGTACACAACTGTTTTAGCATTTTAAAGCTACAGTACATTTGGCGTGCAGCTGTCTTTAGTGAGTTTAAGATACCACGACTGTGCCCGCAGCAAAAACGTCCCTTAAAAGTGGATTTGTGTTCTTTTAATCTTTATCACATCCACAGAACAATAACAAAGTTCAGAAAGAGAAAGAAAATGTTGTTGTTGCTTTTTTTGCCTCCTCCATAAAACTTAAAACTTGGCATTTCACTTCGCAGTCATGCAGGGATGGCAAATAATACAGTTGAACCCCACTTTATGTACACCTGCTTAATACAGACACCTCGTTATTCTGGACAGTTTGCTTTGTCCCTGGGGAAAGTCCATACCTTTTCTCTAAATTCAACCCTTTTATCGGACAACAGACGCATGTTTCTTGACCAATGAACAGATTCTCGTAGAAAGTTAACCTAGCTTATGCAGACACTTCATTATCAATAGCATGTTTTTACAAACCTTTCCTTCTTGAAGGTAAAAAAAATCTCTAGTTGAGGGCGTGTTGATGTTCCCAGCACTACAATACAACAGATACAATGATTTGTAGACGCCAATTGAAGACTGAGGCATCAAACTAGTTATGCAGAGATCAGTTTTTATTAAGTAGTACAAAGATGAGCGATTTTTGTAATGTTTCCTTGCATTTGACAACTTTGTGAAAGAAGATTTTTGACTTTATTAACATGGACCACTTAATATGGACACCCGATTAATACAGAAATTTTCTATAGCCCATTCTGTGTCTGTATTTATGGGGTGTGGCTGTGGTACAAATGAAGTGATGTACATGCAAAGTTGTTGTTCTGTTTTGATGACTTAAACCCCCCATTAGCATTTAAATATACCTGCCAACTCTCACGCCTGCGGGTTGAAAACTTCGATCTCACGCCGGCTCACAATTGCGGGCCAATTTCTCACGCCTGATTGAAAAATGTGAGTTGTTGCCGTCTTGCTTGACACAATTTCCAAAAATATGTTAACTCAGACCCATGTAAGGAACGAAAACCATGTGTAAAATGAATAAATGACAATACCTTCCTCACAATCTCTGATTTTGTGGATAAGCGTTTTCTCAATAACTTTGCCTTCGGCAGACTTCGGACTTCTTCGGAAGACTTCAGACTTCTTCGGGAATCTTCAGAAATGATCGTGTCGTCTTCAAAAATCTCTGCACTCCCAGGATAAAAATCTCACGCTTATATCTCAGAAAAAGTTGGCAGGTATAATTTAAACTGTAAAAAAAACCGTCTTAAAAGATTCTACATTGCATTCTGAACTGACCATTTCCACATTCTTTGTCACTTTTTATATTTAAACTAATTCATCTATATCATGTAACTTGTAGCATTATGAAGCACTTTCAAAGCGTGCAGCAGAGAATGGCCATGTTGTGGATATATTTGCTTGTCAGTTGGATCAAACAGGACTGCATGAGATTAAAAGCTTTCCTAATGTCACAGGGTATGTACACTAGATTATTAAATAAAATAAATTATTATTAATTATTGTTCATTTTTTTAACAGTTTATGATGCACCACTTATGTCTTGGGCAAATATTAATTTTGTTATTCAGCGTGCAAAGAAAGTGGTGTCCGATAGCCCAGGGCTAGTGGATTTTCCTATCGGGCTAGTGAATTCTGTTCTTAACTTGCCCGCAAAGGCAAGTAATGTTTTTTGAGGAATTCAAACTGAAGAAGAACTGTGAAATCAATTCTGCTCATCAGAAAGCTTTTGGGGCTAGTTGAAACGACATTTGGGCTAGTAAATGCTTTCTTCAGCTTGCCTGAATGGCAAGCTGTAAAAATGATTTTCTTTGCCCCCTGTTATTTGAATTAATTTTGTTGTGATTTGAATCATAAGTCCTTGTTTCCTCTGTTACCAGTCACTATTCAGGAAAATAAGCACATACTCATCCCCGAAAGAGCAGTCTTTTAGGGGAGGATCAAAGACCAGACTCAGGAGAGTGGCACTGATCAAGCCTGTTGGAAATGGGAGACTTGCTTACCAATAACAACTTACTAACACACTTTTATTAAAGTGGCTTATACTGTAAAATAATATAAATCTCCCAGTGTGATTGGAATGCATTCTGATCTGCAAGAGAGCTTGATGTTTTTTTTGTTTTTGTTTTGTTGTCCACAGAGGCTACATGGTAATGGGTGATTCATTCAACACAGCCCTTTTCAAACAGACTTTTCAAAGAGTTTTTGCCAAAGACATGCGTGGGGAGTTTAAAATGGCTTTTGGTGCAACACTTGAAGTGAAGGTTAGTATAAACTAATGTGGAAAAACAAAGTATTGTATTAATTTTAAGAAAAACTCATTATTTTTAATATTATTACATATTATTATTATTATAGCAATAGTATCATAATAATACAACTAATTCGTATTCAAATTTTATTTTTATAGCTCAATTATTCAAATATATTAAAACTTGACAAAATATTTTATAAATGTAGAATAATTCTTTTAGCATTTTTTTTCCCAACTTAGAAGTGTTAATTCCATTTTTTGAGAGGTTATATGGGTGATTTCAAACATTTCTAAATCCTGGAAACCAATTTAAATGCTGTATTATTCTGATTTTTCTATCCCCTTACTGTGACTGATGTAGCTGTATGTTGTTATTTATGGTGCTGTTTATTATTGGTTTAGACCTCCAGGGAGCTACGTTTGTCTGGTGCCATAGGACCGTGCGTATCAATGGACAGAAAAGGACCCAATGTGTCAGAAACGGTACTTACAATCACACTGTTTAAGATTATTATAGTTGTTCTTGGATAATATGGCCCTGTTCAAACATCACATGTTTCATGTAGCGAATTTAATACCTATTTGGGTCGACTCAAATGATATGAGCTTGTTAATTCAGACATAAAACTTAATGAGTCGGACGCAATTCATTTTTGCGAAGTTTATTTACAATGTAAAAGCCATTTTCGGTGTGGAATTTACTAAATAAATTTATTATTTTTGACCTCCCAAGTTTCTTTCTGAGAGGCGAGTTTCCTGTAACAGAATACATGTATGTTAAATTTATTTTTAAGTTAAGCACAGAACTTTAAACTGTTTTATGAAGGGTTTTTTGTTAGAGCATGTCTGATTTTTCTTCGTTGTGTGTTGGTTTTTTTAGGAAATTGGTGTTGGAGGGACCTGTGCATGGAAACTTTGCGGATTGGAGCCTCAGACAACAGTTGCCATTTTCTTTGAAATAGTTAATCAGGTAAAAAAGAATACCAAACACTGGCATAACCATTAGAACATGTTAGATCCTTATCTTTACTGTTGCTTACATGCAAGGGGAGAGTACCAAAACCATTGTGACAGCCATCTTTGCACGCGCTTTAGGATCGATGGGATAAAAGTAACATCACGTGATACTTCAGGGGGCAAACAAAACATAAAATTTGCCAATGCGATAAATCGCAGTCGACTTTGTTTATTTTCTCAAAACGAAACGGCGATTTAATGGTCATGCAAAATGCACGGTTTGAGTTTCGACAAAGCTAACGTCATTATTGCTTGCTGTAAGGACATCTACGGACGCTACTGCATCCAAGAAAAGGAAAAATGATCACTTCCACCCACAATTTGCCATTATCGTCTAAAATATAGGAAGTTGTTCATTTTCTGTTGTCAAGAATAAACCAACTTGACGGCGATTTCTTGTATTGGAAAAAATTATCCCTTGTTTGCCCCCCGAGAAACCACGTGACATCGCTTTTATCCCATCAGTCCTTAAGAGAGTTCAAGGATGGCGGGCATCGTGAATAAGGTGTATTGCTGATTCCCTTTTATACAGAGATCTCTTGCTATGAGGTCAATTCTGTTGGTCATTCTTAGCCTGCCAGCAAGCTCTCCGTAGCGCTTTGCATACCCTGCACCACCGCTTCCCTGGACCCCAGGTGAGCTTGCTTGCAGGCTAGGTTAAGAATGCCTTTATTATTATTATTATTATTATTATTATAAATTGCTTGAACATCTTTTACTTGTGACTTATCGCAGCACACAGCTCCAGTACCTCAGGGTGGACGAGGATGCATACAATTTATTACACAGTACCAACACTCAAGCGGTCAGCGGAGAGTGAGGGTCACAACATGCGCAAGAAACTGGGTAGATTCGACCAATATTCAACATATCGCCCTGGGTTTTGACCAGGAAGCTGCAGCTGTCATGATGAGCAGAATAGCTGTTTTCAGGTACATAATCGCAACCTTCATTGAACTACAATTACAGGATTGAGTACGAATTCGCATCTTCTGTAAAGACTTATCACTCAGTCTTAACCGTTAAGTCTCTCTTGGACAGCGACTGGAAAGAGTGAGATGGTTACTTCACTGACTCCAAATTCCTTAGTCGTTTTCCGAACTCGTACTTGGATCTGTATTTCAATCGGAAATTTAAAGGCTGGATTTACCCTGCGCAATATTTACAGCGCAAAAGTTGGTGGGGGCGAACACAAAACTGCAACAAATAATTCAAATAAACATAACAGGGTTAAGAATCTCAACTGGCCGGAGGCAAACCATTTGGCTAGTCACAAGCGTGATCGAGAATTTGAAGTCATGCAGGACTACCAAGAACAAATCCAGTTGGCGGTCAGGGCGAGACTTGAACTCTGGGCTGGAGGTCCATCGCTCTAACCGCTTGACCACACCACCTTCTTATTTGCTACGTATCTTGTCGATTATTAAGTCCATTGTCACATAGACGGCAGCTGCAACCTGTATTATAGGGGTTTTAATATTCCTCTTTACTACGATCCCTACGAGACAAGTATTCGTAATGACTGCAGCAACGAATTTACTCTCAACCATCATTATGTAAAGCCGGCTTCTCAAGACAGCGGCATTTGTGTGGCATTTTAGTTGCGAGATAACGTAGAAAAACCTTCTCAGACATAATACCACTTGAAATGTAATGATTTAATCTGTTTCCTGCTTTCGTTACAGAGCTGAAGGAGATGATGGGCCAGATGTGTTGCGATGGCTAGATCGCATGCTCATACGACTGTGTCAAAAGTTTGGTGAATACCACAAGGATGATCCAGGATCATTCCGACTCGCAGAGAACTTCTCTCTTTATCCACAGGTAAACTGAAAGTGTAGTCAGTTGTCGTAACGTACCCATCCTATCCTGTATTTCACCCACTATCTCTATAGCCTTTTTTTTTTTCATCATGGCTGGTTTACTGATTGTTCAATTCTGTGCGTTTCAGTTTATGTTTCATTTGAGACGTTCACAGTTTCTTCAAGTGTTTAATAACAGTCCTGATGAAACAGCTTACTACAGGTGAGCAACTCTTGTCCTTGGACGACAACTTCGTTGAAGTGACTATGTCTCACAATAAGGTAGAGGAGTCAGTGATGCTATACGAATTTGTGGTGAAGAATATATGATACACATAATTCGTTGCCCGTGAATAAAAGAAGAAGAAGCAAGAATGTAAAACAGTGGGAATATATAAGAAGTTGATAGATCTGTGACCTATTCCTGGCGATAAGCCGTCGTAAGCCATCTCTAGAGTGAGAGCTCGGCAAAATAACTCCCCGTCGTACCTTTAATCCTCTATTAAGCCTTCCCGCGGGCTTATTTATTTCCAGCACGTTTGAGGGAGGCGCTTATTTGAGGGGGCGGGGCTTGTTTATTTTGGTGAAACGGGGTGCTATACTGCTTTCCCAAACAATCAAAAGATGGTATCAATGGCCCACTACCTAGCCTCGTTTGTGAACAAAATTCTTTGCGCACGATTGTTCTTTTCAAAACAACTATCTTGGGCATTCAGGTATATAAATTTACGCAAATTAAGATTTTCGATACAAGGCTCGTCTGACGTTAACACGCACTAGGGTTATTCTCTGTCAAGAAATAGAAAGTAAAATAACGAGAAACGTACGAAATCGAGCGAAGATGGTCGAAAAGTACGACAAATGTTTCGTCAATAGAGCGAAAACCGCTTTGATATAACATCGAAAACCGCTCGAAATCGTCGTTTCGTCGGTCATCCCGAATTACAGACTTGCACTGCATGGTTACAAGGTGGATTTTCAGTTTCTTAGCAACTGAAACCACAAAGCAGCTCAAGCACACGAAGTTACAGGTCTAGTATTCGAAGATCAAAAACAAATCCGAACTTCGGGCACATGAATTATTAAACCATACAAGATCAGTCCACGTGATTAATTGATACAGTCATAGAGTCAATACATTTATTAAATTTGGCTATGAAGAATATAGGGGGAGCAGGGGGGGGTGCATATGAGAGAGGGGGCATCAATAGAGGATTGACGGTATTTAGAAGACTATCAGTACTATCTTTTGTTCTTTATCTTTAGACACATTCTGAACCGTGAGGATGTGACAAACTCGCTCATTATGATTCAGCCTATTCTGTACTCATATTCCTTCCATGGACCACCTGAGGTTAGTTAATAAGTTTAATAGTTACCACCTGACCTGGTGTTTCTAATCAAAATTAATAGCAACTGACACTGTATTAGCATCAGTACAACATTAAAATCACATGAGTTATCCCGTTTGGAAATAATTATTGAGTAGCCGGACCTTACGTGTATATAGACTTTTTTTACGAACAGTTCACAGACTTTAGTTGTTATTCGTGAAAGAAAATTCAGTACAATTGGAATCTGCTAACGCTCCCTTTGACTGGTGAATAGTTGATGTAAGAGCTGGACCATATGTTGGTGAATACTAACTTACTGGATCATGTTTTTTACCCTTTTTTTGTCTTGTATTTCAGCCTGTTTTACTAGACTCAAGTAGTATCCTTCCAGACAGAATTCTACTGTTAGACACATTCTTCCAAATCCTTATTTACCATGGAGAGGTAAGTTTTAATAGTTGAAGCTTCAAGGTTTTCTCGCAGGGGTAAACCTAGGTTTTCCACAATCCTAAAATGCCATTTCTAAGCTGCCTCAAGCCTCTGTTTCAAAGCGAGACTAAGTGCGAAGCCATTGATATGGAAATGGTATGGAAATAACGTCAAAGTTTTCGCACTTAGCCTCGTTTTGAAAGTGAGAGTGTTTGGAACTCGAAAATGGCCTAATTGATTCATTTGATCAGTTTACGAATGTTTTTATTTTTACCCTTGTCTTGTATTTGTTCTCAGACAATTGCACAGTGGAAGAAAGCCGGTTACCATAACGACCCTCAGTACGAGAGCCTTCGAAGTCTTCTGCAAGGTCCGGTAGATGATGCTGGGGAGATTTTACAAGTTCGCTTCCCCATGCCCCGCTACATAGAAACTGAACACGGTGGCTCTCAGGTAATACGCTTTTTCACGTTCTCTTTGTTCAATCTCTACACATTAACCTGTGTTTCAAAATGAGATAAATTTTATACTTGAAATCGCTAACAATTTTGGCGATCAACTCTAAAATTTAAACGACTGATAGTCTGGAATTCTTTGCTTTAATGTATGCTTGGCATAAGTCTATCCAACAGTATAGCAGATATAATGGGATATGAATGTTTATATGTTTGGGTCAGCCTTATCAGAGTAAAGTTACAGTCAACTCTTTGTTACAAGGAAACCATTGGGAGCGGTACTATGAATCTGTGTTTTAGGGAGGTGTCCATTAAGAGGTAGTTCACTGTTCATCCCTATGCATCTATTAGCTTGAGAGCGATTAATTCAACACTAAAAGTATTTTTTGGCTTATTTGTTAAAATTAATTGTTTTCAGGCTCGTTTCCTGCTGTCGAAAGTGAACCCGTCCCAGACCCACAACAATATGTTCGCTTGGGGCCAAGATGCTGCAGGCGCGCCTGTACTCACTGATGACGTCAGTTTACAAGTGTTTATGGAACATCTCAAGAAACTTGCCGTATCTAACACTTCATAAGGATTCTTAAAAAGATTCTCTGGACAATTCCTCGACCAAGACCAAGATTTTCTCGGACTTCTTTTGTTGAGAGGACAATCCGGATCTTAAAATGAAAATAAAATTCTGTTTTGCGAGTATATGCATTTTCCTCGGTACAGATAGAAAGAGTCAGTTGTTACTGTTATGGCAGTTTGCGACTTACATGATTCAAGAAAAGATCAAATAAAATATCAAGCATTTAAGTACGTGGCGTAGTTTGTTTTAACCAAATCCATGCAAATCCAGTGAGTATCATAGCTGGTGTGTTACTTACAAGCTTCTGGCCGGAAAGGAAAGAAGGACTAACGAACTGGGAAGCAAATTCGCATACAAAAGAGATGAAGATTCCCTTTGTATCCCCCAGGGTATCAATATGCTTCGGCAGCCTTTGTGTTTCTCAGCTCAGTAGCAGAACTATCTCCACAATTTTGCTTTCAATCAAAATTTTGACGTAGCTTGGTGCGGCACTAGATTCTTACAATCTTTTGTATACTTTGTTCCGGAAAAACCACGACAAATGTAGATAGGTGTGTCAGTTTAAGAAATATAAATCTCATTGGCTCTTGTAGTAAAAGAAAACAGAAGCCTCAGTCGCTCCAGTCTGACTGGTGAGACACTGTAGTGCCTACTGTGTTGCAGCAGGCGCTACAGCGCGTGGAGGAGTGGGAACAAAGGAAAAGTAGGCCTGAACACCACCGCAAATGATCCCCGATCGCAAATGTTTCCCACAATTGACCACAACCAATCCCCAACCGCAAATGATTTCCGAGTTCTACCACAAATGGTCCCGCCTAAAAATGCCGAATTTCGTAGACTTACTTTGCAAAAAGTGATTATTTTTCTGGTATATTTCTCATCGCCAGCGTGGCAGAGGGAAGAGGTTCCTTGCTCCACCCGTGACCTTCAGGCAGCATTCTCGCCTCTTTTAGCCTCTGTTACAGACGCTGGTTGGTTTTCTCTACGCGTTAAGCTGTACGTAGTGCATGGTCACCTCCGTAGAACACAGCTGTGGACTGATTGCGTCTCGCCATGCGATTTACTCAGGAACCACAATAAGTGACTCGAACACACGCTTTGCGACGTCATTGTTCTGTAACCTGAGGAGAAAAGGCATGGTCACAGGTTATACTCTTCAGCAATGAAAACTCTCATGAGTACAGCTATAAAAATTTGACTTGAATTAACTCCGCTTGGAAGTTGCTGTTGTGAAAAAAAGGGAGAATCTCTCGTCCAACATAGACGGTGTGCAGGTTTGATAGACAAATTTGTAATTTGAAGTGGTTTGCTTCCAAAACTGACCCGTGAAACCTTCCTGTAACTGACACCTCTCAGCAGTGACCCACACTGATATCAATATAAGTCTAAGTTCGGTCAGACTGTACAACAGACATTTTCGGTGACTTGATAATTCCCTTGTTTGTTTTCCCTGCAGGTAACACTTAATCATACAGGTGACCGCTAACAAATTGGGAGAAGAGTCAAGAATGCGTGAAGTGGGAGCTTAACAAACACATGGTCATAGCGCTTCTAGAATAACATTTACAGCTCTTTCTTATTGTAACCATCTCATTTGTTCATAACAACCTTAGCCATTCATGAACCTATTGGTACCCTGTATAGTCATTCTTTTTCACCAAAGTGCGACTAGAGCATCCCAAGAACATGGAATACAACAAGGTAGATATATCAGACGTCTAATAAGAACATTAATTACGCCCTAAAAGGTATCCAGCGCGCGTTGTTTTCCGATGAGGTATCAAAACCCCTCAGAGATGTTTATGTTAGGAGCTTTGGTTTGGCTTTAGAGTCCAACGCCGTCTTAATTAGTTTAACAAAGAAACAACGGTACTTGAACTGATGCCAGTGTTTAAATTTCCCAATTTTGAACTTCTCCTTGTCCATCTGTGCCTGAATAACCGGCCGCGCGTATACTAATAGTCTTTTTTGTGCAAAAGACTATTAAATTTCGTCCTTTCATGAGTAATTAGATCCAGTTTATTAATTGGGCAGTATCTTTTCTAACAAACGTCCCCTGAACAAAGTTTAACACTCGCTTATTTATAAAAATGGCCACGAATTAAATCTTAGAATAAGTCAATCCAACATTCCAGACATGTCCAAGGCAGGATACTCTGATTAATGTTGTTTGGAGGGATATTTCTCGGTTACCAAAATCAAAATTGAAAGTGTCCTTTTACCTATTCAGTCCACTTCCCCTTCTACCATTCTTAAGTAAGTAAAAGTCACTGCTTTTAAACTTCTTTCTTAATTATTAAATTAACTGTCACTACTATATTAATGAAATTCACTGATTAAAAGGTAGCCTAGAGCTACAGCCGTAACGTCCCTAGCGACGAAGGGCGTTGAGAGACAGCAGGCTATTCGCAGGCTAATTACAACGCATCTCACAACTTTCAAAGTACTCTCGATAAAATTGCCTCTTTAAATTTATCATTAAGTAAGCCTGAGGTCCGCAATCCATTTCGTAAATTTCTGGTCACATGCCAAAACGTCGCGAAAAATCCTCCTGCCCGGAGGGGCTCGTCAAACCCACAAGGATAAGGCACTGCGCTCAAGCGTGGCTTGATCACTTTTTACCTGCCTCGTACCCAGACGTTTCTCTCGCGTTGAAAATTTGCGCGCAGAAGGCGGGAAGGGAAAAACGGGCCTCGCCTCTCATTTTTTCTCCTTCCCATGGTCCCTTGCGCTTCGTTACCTATCACTCGCGTGTCACTCGCGTGTCACTCGCGTTTCGCACTAGCCTCTGTGCCAAAAACGAAGCGCCTGAAAAGATACATCTGTTGGTCAAACTAGATGAATTAATTGCGCTGCGATAATTTTCAGGACATCATCACCTGAAGAAATTGTGGAAGGAAAGGGTATTGGCAAAACTCAGAAAGGGAAGGTTCAAAGAGAAGGCCGCGAAACGAGATTCTACAAGACAACACCCTAAAGACAATCTAAACCACGAGAAAACGAGAAATGTCGCATACTTTCGGCTTGCAAAGATAAATGCTCTGTTGAAAAGCAAACTGAAAAAGCCAATTACAAAACATCACCGAAGTAACAGTTCAATAGAAAAGAAATACCCGATACAATTTCAGCAGTTTGTCGCTAAAAGACCCTCATATGGGCCACTCATTCAGGTTCCGCAGAAGTTGAGGCTTCCTTTAGCCGGTAAACCAAGTATGGATTTTGATGAGGAAGCCACTGAAGAAGTTGGATCGACCAGAGATGCTATACAAGACGAAGCTTCGTTTCAGGAGTCCAGGAAAAGTGAGAATGATCCAGATTCCTACGGGGGTAAAGACAGCGACAACTCTGCGGCCTTAGCTCCCCATATAGGTGTCACAAAGACTCATTATCACGGTGCAGATAAAGATGACATGATGCTTGTTCATGATGGAGGACAAGTTGCAGATGAAAAGGGAAGCCCCCTCGAAGACCAGATTGAAAATAAACAGAGCCAAGAAGAAACAACAGCGCCCAAGGATAAGGAAGATGATGAAGACGATGATGATGAAGACGAAGATCAGGAGGATGATGAAGACAAAAAAACAGAAGACGAAGAGACTGACGATACTGTAGAGCAGCGGCCTCAATCGTTGAAGAAGATGAAACAAGGACCAAGGGAAATGTCCGATCAAAAAATGCAAAACTCTGAGATCAAACAGGATCAACTAAATGCAGTCAGAGCCGAAAGAGAACGACAGCTCCAACGTCTTCAAAAGTTTTATATAGCTCAAGAAAAACAACGAATACTTCGGCGATTGTGGCTAAATTATGTAAATACAATAGATCAAAATACAGGAGCTCAGCCTTTTCGGCAACAAATCAGTCCATTAGCTTGGAGTTATCCTACAGGTCTATCAAATGCTTTTTTGCTTTTAGTTCCCACAGACCCAGGCTATCAGCCGGCTAATGAACTGCGTCCAATTGAAGATACAGAGAACAACCAAGGTTACAGTGTTTCTGTTGACGGATTGAAGGGTGTTTTCTCCAAGGAACCCGGCCTAGTTGTTAAATTTAATTCGCCCAGTAGTGAAGTAACGGTTGCTAAAAGGAGCAGTGAAGTTACTGTCGTCAATAAGTAACGACCACCAATAAACCTGCACTGAACCAAAAGGCCAACAAACAATTCATCCAACGGAAGGGAGATCGAGGGGGCCACAAGGCGAATAACATGAGCGAGGAAGTAACTGAGGACCACTAAATAGATCGACATGGACATTCATGAAAACCTATGCTTCTATGGACCTAGTGAATGCTTAATAAATGCTGGACTATAAGTGTATTCCAAACCTTTCTATACGATTTGAGTTGTAACACGTGAAAATATTACTGACCTCAACTAGAAACATATTATGTCGCGAGATCTGATGGATACTGCCTCAAACTTTTTGTAAAAGTTAGGCAAGTTATGAGCAACAGTATGGTCTGAATTTAAAAAATAAATCAGTTTGAAAACTTTAAAAAGGGGATTTGCATACCCTTAGAAAGAGGATTAATAAAGCTGGTACCACTTTCAAGTTGACTGTGACTCAACTTGCGACTCTGTGAAGGCTTCAGTGGTTACGGATATCTGATCTCATATACACTAATTAGTACCTTCTCATTGGCTAACATCCTACTGCAGTCGTTAATTTTGGAAATCAGCGCAACTTACAGATTAGTCAGTTATCTCCGATTTTGTGCTACCAGATAACCAACTAATCTGTAGGTTGCGCGCAACGCACGCATGATTTCCAAGAGCAATGTCAAATCGGTTCCATGCGACGGTGTATTTGTCGTTAGTTATTTCAAAAAAATGTATAATAAAACAATTATTAGATTCGGTTTTTGTGATATCCGGAATAATCCGGCAAGGTCTCGGTAAGTGCTATCAACCTCGACCTTCGGCTCGGCAGATCCTGAACGCTGACCTCGACCTTCATTATTCCGAATATCACAAAAACCTCATCCAATAATTGTTTAAAATTTTGAAGAACGATTGCTTAGAATTTTTATCTCTAGATAGTATTGTATGTAAGCTACATCAACCCCCCCAGTTGTTAAAAACTGCCATAGTGCTATCCATCGGATAAATCACTATGCAGAGGATAAGTATATAGAAACCAATTGCACTAATCTATCCACTGGATAGTGATTTACCCGGTGGATAGCGCTATCCGCCTTTTGATGAACTGGGGCCGGGTGTTTAAAGGACAATGTCATTTCGGAATAAATACATTTTTCTAACTACTAATATAAAGGTTATGAGGTGTTTGATTCTCTCGTGAGCTTTCAAAGTCCATATTCTTCTTAGAAGATTTACAAAAAAGCATAATGATTGTAATTCACTATTTCGTAACTTGCTTCGAAACTTCATTATGTCTAAAGTGGAATTGGCGGGAAGCTGCTGGGAAAAAAGGTTGAGCACGTTGTGGCCTATTTGGCCTCTATCGACCTCTAAAAATATATTAAAATTCTCTCAGCTTCAATATATACTTTTAATATATCTGCTTGATCTGAGAGACACGTGACAAAGAATGGGATGTTCTGACTATGTGGATAAGTTATTGTTTGCGCATCGTTCCCAGAGCTTAACCTGAGATCAGGCTCTATTTTCGTTTCGCTTTGTAAATAACATTCCGACGGGCAAGGCGAAACGAAAAGAATTTTAGCAGGAGCGCGTGAGAGAGAATGTATGAGAACTGCTAAAATTGGGCCTGATCTCAGGTTACCAGAGCTTTGATACTTTTGGTCGGCGTCGTGGATTGAGAGAGCTCTCGATCCTCAACGCTGACCAAAAATGTCCCATTTAATAAACCAGAATCGTAGTGGTACATTTTTTTGTCGCGGCTCTGGTCGTGCTGAAACAGTTATAATAAAAAACCTAGTCAATGTTTCGTACCAGATGTCGCGCAATTTTGTTGCGCCCCAACAAGACAAGTTGCAAGCGAACTTGCTGAGTGAACACACCCTGAAAAACAAGTTTTAAAAAAAAAATTCTGTTACAGAAGCTTACGTTCTTACAATACTTAAACATTCAGTCAAATGATTGAGGTTCTTGTTTTTACTCTGCCTCTACACGTTTCATCAAATTGCGAAAAAGACGTTTTCTTTATACCTGAAAGTTAAAATTTAGCTTATTTCAATTAGTTTAAATTACTATTGATAACACTCCAAATAGTAATATGAGCCAAACAATCAAAACTCTTGATAACAAGCTTTAATCAAACACTAAAAACTACAAAAATAAGAAAGGGCCCCAGGGGTCTGGAGTCAACTCTGTGTACCAGATCCCATCACTGAGGCGCTCGGTTGAATTCATTTCAGCCCTACCTGTTAAGACATAAAAATAAGCCAACGTTTAAAAAAATGTTCAAACCTGCACACTGCCGTGTTCGGAACAGAGACCATAAAAGTTCTGGTAGTTTTTCATAAGGATATCCACACGTTAAATGAAATGCCCCAAACAATACTCCTTGAGGAACGGGAGTAAGTAACGAGCAACATATATAATGCTGCTTCTCGTTTATTGGTGGCAAAATGGCGCGAGAATTTCCAATTACAAGGCGAGGCATTACGAAACGAGAGTTTTTAACATGCTTTCGACAGCCAGCTGCAGAGAAGTCGGTTAGACTTGACAGTCCGATGTTTTTGTGCCAATCTTTCTCGTGTGCAATGGTCAAACAACCATTTTTGGGATTTAATCGAACTCGGAGATCCGATGGAAAAATAGTGGTCAAACAACGTTTGACTCCAGGTATTAACAGCTCCCCAGCTGATCAAAAAACGTGCTCCGAATGGACGTCTTGCGAGAACGACTGTACACTCATGAACGGGAACGGGAACGGGAACAAGTCTGAGGGATCGCCCGCCTTAGTTGAAGAACTGCGCTTCAGTTATGCGCTTTTGGACCACTCCTATTACGCAGACCAACCAATCCGTTTCCAGGAACAGACTAGACGTCATTGTGCCTTCATCACCCATCTATTCAGACGAGACGCGGCCAGTTTCATATAATCACGTATTATTCCTACTCACGCGTTTACGCACAATCCCAGACTTTGTTCCAATAATGCGGACGAGTTTGCCTCGCTTCAGCGGGTATATCCGTTCGTCTGCCAGCACCTCCAGGTCTGGGGATATTGGTCCATTGGAGACTACAGTGAAGCTCACCCCGCCAAGTGTCACTTGGAAGTCAATGGCGCTTTCTAGATAGTGTATACCAATGGTGAGCTTAGTCACCCCGGGAGGGAGGGTAGAATTGAAGTATAGCCCGTCCTTCTTTATGCGAATGCCACCATATCCATATACAACCGCCTGAAGAAAACCACCAGCTCCTGTGATGAAATTTACGGCACCCTTTCCCCATCGTCTTTCTGACCAGACCTGTCGAGTAAACCGTAATGTTGCTGACGTTAGTCAAGAGGTGTCATAGCCTGACAATCAGGCCTTCCTTAAGGGTTAAGGGGAGAAGAGATTTTAGAGGGGAGGGAGAAGCTGTCCATGTCTACCCTTTTCGCTTCTCTCTCCTACTTTTCTCCGAGAAACGCCTGATACTAAGGTAAAGGTGTTCGCAACACAAAACTTTAAGGGCGATAATGTGAGCGCGCCCTCGATAGAATATGAGAAAGCGCCTCTGACAACACTACTCAATGGAATTCTCATACCTAATTATAAATAAAGCATACTTTCCACAAACACAACATACCGTAAATCCTCTATTAAGTCCCCCTCTCTAATAAGCCCACCCCTCTTTTTCAGGGGAGGAAAGTTTATAAGCCCTTCTCCCTTTTAAGCCCCTACTCTCCTTCCCCTTATCAGTTTTCACTGATAAATGATAGACTGTATCAATCAATCATGACTGTAAAACTTCGTGTGGACTGATCCTGGATGGTTTATTCACAAACTGGAAGTTCGGCCAGTTGTTTTTGATCTTCGGCTGCATGAGCTCCAACTTCTTGTACTTGAGCTTTTCCACTTTTTGTTCTAGGTCTTTATGAAGAATCGATGCCATCGTCTTTGCTAAATTAAATAAGCCCCCCGTCTCTATTAATCCCCCCCTCAAATGTATTTGAGGTAGATGATATTTTAAAGATCTTGTTAGTTCCGGGTTTTCTGAAAAGAAACCGCGCGAAATTTCTCGAGCTCTTTTGATCTGAATTTTATATTTTTTCTGTGGTCAGTGGCAGTAGTTGTGTTTGCTGTGTTACTTTTTCGATGCACTACAGCGGTAACCTATGATTTGACAAAAATGATTTTTAGTCGTCTACTTTTATTTTTTATACAAAGTAGTAATGTATTAAAACTTTTCGTGTCTATTCATTCGTTTTGACAAAATATTAATCAACGTTCAAAGACCTTCTTTTCATTCTTTCTATGAAGGCTTGGCAGTTTCAGGTAAATGATGTTCTAAGAAAGACACTGCTCGATCACGTGTTTAGGCACGAAATATCTGTATTTGCTTTTAAAACAGTTAATTGAAACTCATTATCATATTCGCGAGAGATTAAAACACTATTTTAGAAGGCTGAAAAATTTTTTTTAGAAACTTCAAACTAATAATCGTTTTCGTCCGTAAAAAATTAAGTCATCTTCACCCTCAATTATTGAAACGATTCTTTGTTTTAAGAATTCTCTGTTTTTACGAATTCTCTTGCTGTGAAATATTCACACTGAGTTGTTCGTTTGAAACAAAATGCAAATATGTGGCTGACTATAGTTTTATCTGCCGGAAAGGAACCCAGCAGGACAAAGTTTCTACCTTAAAAGGACCTTGGATGTTATCGTAATTCTTCAAAAAGGCGCGATCTGCTTTCTTTATTTCACCAACTTCTAACCAACCAATAGCAAACATAGCGTGAGTCATGGCAGGACCATTAGGATTTGTCAGGCGTTCGTAATAATCCAAGTCATTATGGCGAACCTGAGTAGGAACAAAACAGAAAATAATACAAAGAAGTGTGGACTTGAGATACTCAAAGTAGAAACAGATTAAAGATGAAACACAACGTACATGACAATTCTTGGTCTTTACTTTATTTTTGGCACAAGATGATGCAGAAACACTTTCACTGATGGCAATTTATCGTGTGATGGATACTTTGCTTAGTCACTATCTACATTTTCTTCATCAACTCTTGGAATTATAAAAAGCTCAGTCGGTATAAAACAGTCAATCTGTTTTAAGCGGGTTGGTTGGTCATTCCCGAAG
This sequence comes from Porites rus, assembly GCA_964035705.1. Lineage (NCBI taxonomy): Eukaryota > Metazoa > Cnidaria > Anthozoa > Scleractinia > Poritidae > Porites > Porites rus. Next base: position 23,195,275 of record OZ037998.1, on the reverse strand, counting down.
AGTTACCCCTAAATCAAGGTTTGACTGGTGATACAAAGTGTAAAGTTACTCAGATTACCATTGGAGACTAAGGCCACGTCCAGACTAATTCGGATCTTTTTTAAAAACCGCATATTTTTAATCCGCTCACCGAAACCGCATCTTTTTGAAACGACTCTCCAGAGTGTTTAACGCCCCTTACACACGAGTCCAGGCGAAAAAATGTGGTTTTAAAAATGCCCGGATTAGTGAAGACGTATCAAAGTATTTCAAAACTAGCCTGCGAGCAAGCTCTCCGGGGCGCTAGGGCGCCCCGCCTCCAGCGCGCCCCGGAGAGCTTGCTCGCACGCTATAAAAAACAAGTTAGACAAGCGGAACACTGACAAGCTACCAGGACCATTTTACCTTAGCTTACATTCAACGCTGTCACCGCGAGTCTTTTTCAATATTAAAAGCGACGTGTGGCACTTTTGTCTCGGTTGTGGTACGTCATATTATCATTAAATTCACCTGTTTTTGCATTTCATACATCAGTGGATAGCCGGCCAGCACGACATCTGCCTGTTTAACCATGACTGTTGGAATGTAGCCTTCATATTCCGGATGGAAATTACGCTTGCTATCAAATGGGATGTACATCTTCTCTGCTATTGTTGACCATAGTTCTGGAACTTCCTCTCCCAAAATATCTGCAGCTTCTTGAGCAAACAGGAGATTTATTTTAGCCACCACATTTGTGTACAAAGAATTATTGACTGGGTAGTGATATTCATCAGGAGGCATCACGTGATTGATGACGTATTTATCTTGTTTTGCATCATAATCCACTCTGCTGGCCCAGTACTCCGCGGTTTGGTATGCCAGTGGATATCCAACTGCCCTCAGCCAGTGAAGGTCCTTAGTTGCTTCCCAAAACAACTTCGCTGCAAATGCGACGTCACCTGTGATGTGATTCTGGTTTTTGCCGTACTTTTCTCCCGGGGATGTTTCCAGGCCGGTGAAAGAGCTCTCCCAAGGGAACATTGCACCTGTGGACACGAAATCATTGTAGTTGCATTTTATACAGTGCGACTACTCGAACCGGGGAACTCTGAAGAAGGTTATCCAATCGCAATCTTTTTTGAAAACAGAAGACTCTCCAATTTTTTTTTTTCGCAAACGGAGCAATAACATGCATAAATTTGAGGGCTGCTTCCTGAGAGGTCAAGTAAGTTCAAACGGTTTTAATATTTTCACCGGTTTGCAGAGTTGAGCCTTGAATTTTATTGGTCCGCTTGCAAAGAAACTTGGGAATCTTTTGTTTTCAAAAAAAAACCCTTGTTATTGGATAATCTTCTTCCAGATGCCTCGGTTCGTGTAGACGCACTGTAACTGTTTTATCACTCATTCAACATATTTCTAAGTTCTCAAAAAGTTTACCTCTAAGTACACTTGCGGTAATTCAAAATCTTGGCCTGTTCCCCGGCACCGCGCTTCAGGATATAAACAGACGGGTTTGTTTTAAGATAAAACCCATCGAGCAATATGTTTTGCTTATAATTATTTGCATTTCTTCCGTTCAGTTTTAGTCAGATATTCAGCTATTTCATCGTCGGATAGTCGTGAACGCCATTTTTTTTAGTTCACTATTGCTCAAGCAGCCTTGTTTCCAATCATATATACCATCGAAACGATGGAATATTATTCAATGATTGAGGTTCCAGATGAAGGAGGACGTATGCGCAAGCTTACCAGGAGGTAGAAATTTCTCTTTCTCAAAACAAGGAATGCCTGTTGTAACTAATGAGTCTCCTTCAAACAAAATTCATGCTTGTGAAACTTCAGTCTTCTTTCAATGACAAGGATAGCCATATAAACTCCAGTTCAAGGAGTAACGGGGTAAACGGATTTTAAATTTTAGTCACTTGCAAATTCAAAATTCTTGTCCGAATTTATTACTGCGCCTGAGATGCTAACCGCATGATCATTCAAAAGAATAGCGTCTTTTTTTACCTTTAAAGCCGTACTTCTTAGCAATTCTACGCGCTGCTGGTAGCCGGTCTTTGCGATATTTCAAGGCACTTCTTGCCAAGTCCGGATGTAACAGGACTAGAGGAGGATACATCCAAATATCCTGGTCCCAGAATGTATGTCCCATGTATTCTTCTCCCCCCGGTAGACCTCCGGGACTTAACCCGTACGGCCAATCACTCCGAGTGGAGCTTAGAATGTAGTACATACTGCCATACACAGCCTGTGCCATTTCCAAGTCACCTTCAATTTCTATGCGGCCAGTCTCCCATAATGCTTTCCAAGCTGCCTTATGTTCTGCCAGTAATTTTTCCTTTGCCCTGAAAAAAAAAAAAGAATTTACTTGACCAATTTTGCCAATTTTCAATTCTTCTTGCCACAAGATGTAACATATGATCTCAGGCTAGAGTCTTCTTTGTTTTGCTGCAAATACCATTTTGAATATCGAATGGAATGCAGAATTGTCGCGCGCACTCGTTGGTTTGTTTGTTGTGCTTTTTATTCAATGTTCACTGCGACACACTAAAAAAACTACTAAATATTTTGTTCCGATAATTGAGCACAGTGGATTGAGCACAATTTATGCTCATAACTATTCAGTGCAAGAGATGGATAAAACACCTGTTATAGCTATAAAATGAAATTTCTAATTTCTGTTTTTTTACTCACTAAATTCAGTTAGATTGGATTGAAAGAGAGGAGACACTGAATGTATTTTTAGTAAGAAAATAGATTTATGAAATAACCAAAGCATGACCAGTGTCATTTTCAATGCAAAATCTTTCTCAGGGTTTTACCCACCCACCGTATCCCCCTCTTTGGACGCTGGGATATTCTGTTACCCTGCTTCTGCTTTAAACTTTAAGGAATAAAAATCCGGGATTTCGGATTAGATTAAAATGGCATTCAATATTTTTTTTTGGTCACAAAATGAAAAGATTTCTTCGTCGAACTTCATTTGTTCCTTGGGCTTCATCACCTTTCTCCCTCGCAGCTCTAGTTCATCAGGAATAGGAAAAAACTATATAGCACGTACCGAGTGGCCTCATCAAACTGGAAAAGAGCTTCAGTAAGCGGGTTGAACTTGGTATCCAGGTTGGTTGCTATGGAAGTGATGTAATACCAAGTCTGTTCCTCGGAGCTATTCTTGATTATCAGAGGGTTATCGGGATCTGGGTAGGTCCAAACAATGGCCACATTTGGACGAATGCTTCCTGTCTCCTCCGTTTGGTTTATCTATGAAATATTAAACCCAATATTAAAGCATAATGTTCAAGAAAGCAATTCAGTTTCAAAAAACCAACATAAATATTGCGAGGACTTGAGCTGAGGCCAGTAAAACTAGCATCTTATCTCATGAAAATTAATGTTAGTCTGTGAACTAGCCTTTGGAGGAGGAAAGAGAGAGGAGATTCCAAATGTTACTTTTACGCATCACTGAATTGTGAACCAGCAACTTCAGACTTATGTGTGAATCCCTACAATTACAACACTGGGAAAAACACGAACATTATACCACAAGTCAGTTTCTTTTGTTAATGCTTGCATACACGATCTTCTTTAAGCCCTATCACGCTAAAAATGGTATTTCCCCAGGACGGACGGCTTATGGTTCTATAACGACGAAGCCAAGTTCTGAGTCTCGTTTCCCGAAGTTCTCTCACGGGAACGAGTAATGGCCTCGGAACGAGGTTCCTATGTTCTTTGAATGTTATCTGCGGTGTTATGTATTTCGTTTAGTTGTTGATTACATTTTTTTGGTATATATTGCTATTGGAATTATTGGCCACTCCTTGTAAATACCACACCACTTGGTGCCTTTTCACTCGTTGCTACTTTTGTCAGTCTCTTGTTTGTAAGGTCCATTATATTTAAAACCAATGTTATCTATTCGTAACAATTACATCGTCTTCATTGACTGCGATCACATTGCAATTTTGTTTCAGATTATCTTCTTAGTGCTTATGTACTGGCCGCTCCCATGTTGTATTACTGCGCTTTATGTTGTTGATACTTATAACAAAAAAAAATTCTATTCGGTTCAGCGTCGCGATAAAGAATAGAACTGAAGTATTTTTTTTCTTCTTTCTTTCTTTCTTTTTTCTTTTTTTTTTCTCCGCGTCCACTTTCTTCTCTCCTTCAGAGGGTCAGTCGTTTCTGGGCCATTTGGGGCGCGTAGAAAATCGAATTGATGCCGAAAAGTCTAAATACGGATCAAATAGTTACTGGTATCCTGTGGGTGCTGATGCGCACGGACGTGTTTTGCTGTGCTCCCGCAAAAGACTATGAAATTTTGATTTTAAAAAACAGTTTTCATCGTTATCTCTCCAAGCCAACGAAGTTATTATGTTAAATATTTGTGTGTAGCTCTACTCGCGAAATATACTCCCGGCTTTGTTGAGCAACATACCTTTACTTTTTTCTTTTCTTTTCTTTTCTTTAATTTTAAAAATTAATCCAAATTTTGATTCAGTACCCTTAACTTGCATGGATGAATGAATGAATGAATAAATGAGTGAGTGAATGAATGAATGAGGAGATAAGTCGAATCAACGGATGAAGCGATCTTTATTTAAGGCCTGTGTTTGTTTTTACCCGACTTTTTTACTCCACTTTTAACATCCCTTTACGTCCTACTCTCCCCGTCCCTAAAAAATATAAAAAATAATGTAAAAAGTAAAACGGGATCAAGATCCCTGACAATTTTTCGCGCACAGCAAATTCCCCGGGTTATTTAGTGCGTTCTGACATGACGGGATCCCGCGACCCGAGAACTGCCATGTCACAAAAAGTCACCGGAAATAATAAACAAAAGTACAAGGCTTTTTATTGTCCATTGTGCACGAGACGAATATCAGGAATGTATGATTATGTTAAAACATTTTAGACCTTTCGATATACAAAACTTAAATATAATGTAACTTACCAAACCAGTGGCGGCGAGAGCGTCGCCTCTGAAAGAGTCTTTCATGTAGAAATGAATATCATCGGTTACATGTCCAAGATTTGGAATGATATCCATTGCAAATTTCCTCCCAGCATCATTCTTCGCCGTGATCTCTACAACCAGAAGGTTTTTTCTGGTCCTGTGCGCATATATTCGCTCTTCCACTGTTAAATTCACGGCCTTGAACCATTTGTAGAACACTCCCTCGCTCACGTCCAGCGCGTACGAGGAGTTCCCTGGGATTCCCCTGACTTTGAAGTTAACAGATGCCGTGGACGGCACGCGAGCTCGGTGTGTGTGTTGGTAAAAATATACCGGATAAATGGGGTATTTCTTCGGATACGACGGGCCATTAAACACCCCAGATATATGCACAGTATCACTGTATATCACTGTACCCAAATAACCATTACCCACTGAAGCCATGAACTGACCATTTCGGCTGTGTCGCACCGAGCTTCTGCTGTAATCTCGCGGTAGTTTGTCAGTGACGAAGCGAGTGGGAGTCCCAGCTGCAGAGGATGATTTCACCAAAGATATAAGGCTAAATGAAATAAAAACAAGGATTTCACTGCCGCGACTGACCCTCATGGTGAATGGATTCACCACCAAACAGAAGTTACATTCGCAACAGGTTAGCTCAAAAGAGTTATGTCGCCCTTCCTTCCCTCTGAACAGGAAAGGCTCAGCTCGTCAGTGGCAAAGGCTATTATATTTATCTAATCTGTAAGCGCTAATGATTAACAGATCTATTTTAGGAATTTGGACCACATTACTCCGACCCCAGAAAGAAGTTAAAGTAGAAAAAGGCTGCAAAAATACGAACAAGCAAAACCAAATTTATGAAGGCAAAGAACGATACATTAGCATCAACAGTTAATTAATACCTTGGACAAACTTCCAAGTTTAGGGCACTAAGAGTTTTTCAACATGTTTTCAGCGTAGATCTAGGATAAAACTCCTAAGAACAGCATGGGTTGCTTTCAGCGTAACCAGTGAACAGGCTCTCCATTTGGCCATGGGGGAAGGGGGCTAAAAATCGCAAGGAAACAGTGCGGGAGGAAAAAGTCGACGAGGGGAAGTCCCAGGGGAAAGTGGCGGGGCGATGGGAATGTTGCTATGCCTCGGCAGTCGTTAAAACAATACTGAATGCAAGGCTGGCAATACGGCAAAGGGTTGATTTTTTGAGGTCAATATTTCGCCTAACAAAATTAGCCTTCCTCAAGGCCAGAGCTACACGTGAAATACAGTACTATAATGGCTCCTAAAATTTGAATTTAAAGTTACGTGAGAGGGTTAATGATAAACTAATAATGCGAACAATAGATAGCATGAGAGATGCTCGCCGATCTTTCCTTTCTTCCCACCAGGGAGCCTAGTCCCAGGCTATTTTCAACGTAAACCCCTCTACTGTACCGTCTCGCCGTTCACACAGTAAGAACAATATTGTAAGAAGAGAGCCGGAAATAAACGCTTTGTAAACAGAACGACTGAACCAGATTATCACCTCATGAACTTGCCGCAATTTCTTTCCGCACAACAAAGAAAGTATGATATACCCGTCCTGAGGTCATCTCTGACGTTCGGCAGCTCAGTTAGCAACTAGAGCCCTAAGATTGATCTCGTCCATCTAGCCGTAATGCAAGCTGAACATGTCAATAGAGTACTAAAGTGATGACGTCATAAAAACGAAATTTCTGAAATTATGGGATTTGTCAGGATATTCTGAAAGAACAATGTCCAAGAGGCCTACTTACCAAAAATGAGCATTTCGGGGCAAATTGTCTCTGAGATATTAGCCGGTTAAACTCAGAAAACTCCATACAAACCCTTCTAATTTTTTTTTGGGTCGACCCAAAAAAAATTTAGAAGGGTTTGTATGGAGTTTTCTAAGCATAACTGGGCTACGATCTCAGGGACAATTTGCCCAGAAATGCTCATTTTTGGCAGATAGGCCTCTTGGGCATTGTTCTTTCAGAATATCCTGACAAATCCCATAATTTCAGAAATTTCATTTTTATGACGTCACACTTTAGTACTCTATAGCCCGGGGGTACTCCCTATAATGGCCTATACGGGCAGGCTCTGCTCAAAAGGATCGAGTACCTTTTATAGGAGTCAGAAATGAAATGGTGGGGATTTCACTAGTGGAAGTATATGAAAGGGTAGGGAAATCTGTCATTTCGGTCTGCAACTGAATTCCTAAAAGGGTGTAAGATGCATTTTATGGCTGTGAAAAAGTCGAGACAAGGGTGGTCAAAGACGAGTGACAATCGGCATCTGATATGTCGCAGAACAAGAAATTAGTGACGCCGATCCTCTTGATAGAAGACATTTTGTTCTACATTTCGTAGGCATTTTTTAGATATATATGTATAAGGAAACCCATAGGAGCGACCGCGCCGTGAACAAAACCTTGCCCCAAAGGTTATGGGTGTGGCCTTGGCTGACTATCTCATTTAGCCTGAGTTTCAGACGATTGCTTGGAGTCGTTTGTTACTCGCTGAGGGAGTAAAAATGACTCGAAGTAATCGTCTGAAATTCAGGCTATATCTCATTCACACAAAATAGAACTCACCTGCTGAGGGTAGCTCCCAAAAAAGTTCTGCTATATCCAGAAAAATTACCATAGTTTTTCCACTTTCATTACCCAGGAAACCTTGCTCCCAGTGTGCAAATGAGACTATGAGACAAGTTAATTTTGATGTATAAACTTAAAAGAAAAACTTTGAAAATACTGAAGCAATGAGAACAGCTAATATGAAGAGGATACGCGGAAAACTGGTTTTAATGTCTCAAGAAAATGATGATAATGATGATGATGAAACAACAGTGAAAACAGCCTCATAAAAAGGTATAGGTAGAGTTTACATGCGGTACTGATAATCAAACGTTAAAGTCACTGTCACGGACCTCGTATATAGAGACGGATACATTCACAGTAACACTGATTTGTTTTCCTGGTCACTGATAGCTGCGTTCTGATAAAAGATATAAACAGAAACTAAGCAACAACAACAGGCAAATGTGAAGCCGAGAGTGGTCACATGGCGCACAGCTGCGGATATGGGATTTGGAATCCGCGATACGCAGTACGCCTCGGTCTCTGGAAATAGAGACAGCTTTACCACGCTCGAGGCTGGACATCCCTTCAGAAGTAGAAACAGCTAGATTTGGAGCTATGGGACCACTAGAAACCACCATAATGGTGATCTTTTCGTCTTTGATCGCAAAGTCAATCAAACTCCCCAGGTAATTTACCCTGATTGTCATTTTATTCACGTTCGGTGGAAGAGTAGGATTGAAGGAAAGTTCAGAATCTTTCAGTCTAAAACCTCCGTAGCCATAAATTACAGCCTGCAGAAAACCACCAGCTCCTGTGATAAAGTTGACGGCGCCCCATACATCACGGCGCTCTGTCCACACCTGTTAAAAACAACAGTCAATGATAAAGTACTCGAAACAGTTGATAGACATGACGGTGCCCCATATATCACATGCACGGCGCTCTGTCCACACCTGTTTAAAACAAAGTAGTCGACACTTCCAGTCAGCATTGAAGTGAACTTGAAATCTGATTTCACGTTTCTCTCTCGATTACACTGGACACGCAAATCTCGGACCATACAGTTTACTTTAAGTGTCTCTGTTGCTTGTAACAGTTTTCGGTTTTAGTATCTCAATAAAGCGAGAATAACTGATTAACGGTCCAAAAGACGTTTTTTTTACTTTAATCTTTTGTTATGGGCACTGTTCGACACGTTCTCTTCAGGACAAGAGTCCCCGTTCTAGCCACACCCCTAAGGGCAGTAAGGGTTGACCGAGGGAACAAAAAGACTTGGCTCTAACTTACACTCGGCATCATTCAAGAAGAGAAAGTTTCCCAAACAAAAATCCTCCTTATAATTATAAGTTTTACGTGTTTGTGACAGTGCTGAGGGCTTTGAGGTTAATATCACCCCGCAATCACGCAATAACAATAACAAGTGTCAAAGACATCGATCTCTGAGTGTGAGGTCTGCATTGTAGGGAGTGGGATTTCCAATAGGCCTGCCATTTTCGAGTTCCAAAAACTCTCACTTTCAAAACAAAGCTAAGTGCAAAACCTTTCTTGTGAAAATGAGTTTGTTTGCATGAGAATAAAAATTCATTTTAAAAACCAAACGTATTGGAAGAATTCTATCTACACTTAATACCACAACCAAAACCAACAGACAATAGAAACACTATCGAAAAAATTAAACGGGAAGTATCGGGTTCTTACCTTAAATGGACCGCGAATATTGGCGTAATTCTTTAGAAAAGGTTTCTTGGCTCTTTGTTTCTCTCCTAAATCCAGCCATCCGATAGCAAACATGGAATGTGTCATAGCAGGGCCATCAGGGTCCGTGCGATTTTCATAAAGATTCAAGTCATTATAACGGACCTGCCAAAACAGTAGAAAAGTTGCTTATATGTGAATGAAGAACGTGTCTTTTATAGTTACTACGTTAAAACTTCAGTGGTTGACTTTTTCCCTACTTGTTTTAACAGGATGTACGGAAATAAAAGCAACGAAAAGCGTTCGCACCGGTATGTGCCCCAATAGAAAGACGATTTCTTCTTGTTTTTTATCTAAACCTTTTCGCCAGGACAGAAAATCATTTGGCAATTTTATTTAAGAGCGTGAATTTTAAAAGTAGTCAAAAACTCCTTCTAAGGTCGCCCTAACAGTTTGAAAGACGCAAGTGTTCAGATGACCGAAGCGGTCATGTGGGACATGTATGCTCAAAACGAGAACAAGAGGAAACGATCATGACAGAACACAAGTACAGGAAAGAGGAAAATCACACACATAGAAAGCTTATATTTCCCGGAAAACAAAGAAAAATACACAACTATACAACACAGTGCAACTGAAAACAGAAAGAAAAAAGACATAAAACTCTGGCCAGGAGCCCTGGCAACAGCCTGGCTTTGTCACGCGCGGAAAGGATACCCTTTTAACCGATGAACAACTCTCACCTTCCTGTCCATTTCATACATGAGAGGATAACCAATGAGAATAGCGTCTGCCTGTTTGACTTCCTTGTCTAAAGTGTACCCTTCATATTCCGGGTGGTAATTGTTTTTACCGTCAAAAAGAATTGTTAACTTTTCCGCAATTTTCAGCCACTCTTTTGGAACTTCCTTTCCTAAGATTGCAGCTACTTCTTTGGCAAAGAGGAGATTCATTTTCGCCACCACATTGGTGTACACAGAATTATTCACCGGGTAATGATATTCATCTGGAGGCATTACGTCATTAATGACGTATCTATCGTTCGCAACGTCGTACTCCACTCTGCTGGCCCAGTACTCCGCGGTTTGAAAGACCAGAGGGTATCCAATTTCCCGCAGCCAATTAAAATCCTTGCTAGATCTCCAGAACTGCTTCGCAGCAAATGCAATATCACCAGTGATGTGGATCTGGGCTTTTCCGTACCTTTCCCCTGGGGAGGTCTCCAAGCCTGTATAGGAACTTTCCCAGGGAAACATGGCACCTGAATAAAAGCAAATGCCATTTATTGCTCACTTTAGTAACCACAGCAGGCACTCAACCGGTAAAGAAGGAGGGATATAACTTTCCGGTTATCACATCTGCCTTTTCACCGGGCAAATCTCATGTGACTGACACCTGGGTTACAGGGCGAGAAAGCGTCGACAACTAAGACGCGCGACTTCAATTTAAATAGCCCTTAACTGTATAGATCTTTAACCTCAGTTCATGATCAGTCCAATCAAATTGGATTAGTCAGATATTAAGCTAATCTTAGTTCCCCTTAATGTTAAACAAAAGGGTCCTGGGATTCGGGGTTTTAAAGCAAAATGGGGGCGAGATTCGGTATTTGAAAGGAGATACGGAATGCAGGAATAACCATCGGGATGACGGGATCGAAGAACCCCTAGGGACAGTCGAGCACCTTACACAGTATGGTGGTATGTATGTACATCAGCAGCCCAAATCAGATCCAGTTTTACTTCTTTTTACTCTCAGTTTATATGGCGGCAAAATCGAATCATATAAACACGACTCTGTGATAAAGTAGGGGATTGATCCACACTATTTATCTCACTATAGATAACGAAAATGCTCCTTGAATGATCTTGTGTTCAGTTACCTTTATATCCGTACTCTTTCGCTATTCTGCGCGCAGCCGGTAGCCGGTCTTTGCGATATTTCAAGGCACTTCTTGCCAAGTCCGGATGTAACAGGACTAGAGGAGGATACATCCAAATATCCTGGTCCCAGAATGTATGTCCCATGTATTCTTCTCCCCCCGGTAGACCTCCGGGACTTAACCCGTACGGCCAATCACTCCGAGTGGAGCTTAGAATGTAGTACATACTACCATACACAGCCTGTGCCATTTCCAAGTCACCTTCAATTTCTATGCGGCCAGTCTCCCATAATGCCTTCCAAGCTGCCTTATGTTCTTCAAATAATTGTTCCTTGTCTCTGAAAACAATGAAAGAGCAGATTTGAATCAATTTTTGTTTAGTCTTCACGCCCCTTCCCCCCCCCCCCCCCCGCAAGAGACCCTAAAATGTATTGACAGCCAGAGAAGAGACACTTGAAAGTATAACTTACAGCATTGCCGCGTCCCATTGGTAGAGAGCTTCAGCCAGTGGGTTGAACTTGGTGTCGAGGCTGGTTGCTATGGATGTGATAAAGTACCAAGTCTGTTCTTCAGAGGTCGCCTTTACTGTCAGTGTTTTCTGCAGTTTAGTCCAAACTGTTGCTATGTTCGCTCGCATACTACCCGCCTCTTCTGTTTCGTTAACCTGGCCAGAAGGCAGGGAAATATAAAAACAAACGTCTAAATCACCAACTTATAAATGCCGAACACACGTGCGTGTGTGCATTAGGCCAAAAAGCGGGTGGGTACTCTAAGGAGTAGGGGTATGCCAATCTGCCATGACTGCGAAAGTTGGGGCGGCGCAATATTGAACGGATGAAAACCTATTTGAGTTATTAACTAGACCGGTATAATAACGCCAGCTTGCCTATGACACTTTCTAAAACACAGGAGGGGGAAACAACGAACGAGCCGTCAAACTGGATAAGCAGGTTCAGCGTGACAGCCGATCGTCACACTCCACAGTCGACCAAGTAGGAGGGAAATATGTGTTAAGTTTATACCATGCCAATGGCCGCCAAAGCCTCAGGTCTGTTTGAGTCGATCGTCTTGAACTCAACATCCACAGAAGAATCTCCAAAATTAGAAGAAATGTTCATTAATAACTCTTTAGCAGCGTTATTCTTCGCACTTATTTCCACGACTAACAAATTTTTGCGGGATCGATGCGCGTATATCCTCTGTTCAACATTTAAGCTGTCAGCGCTGAACCATTTGTAAAACACTCCCTCAAGTACATCAAGTGCGTAAGAGGTTTTCCCTTGGATACCAGACAAGCTGAAGTCAATGGAAGCAGTAGAAGGTATGCGAGCGCGGTGAGTGTGTTGGTAGAAATACACAGGATAAATAGGTTTCTTCTTTGGATAAGCCTTGCCGTTGTATACTCCTGATACATGCACCGCATCGCTGTAAATCACTGTTCCGACGTACCCATTTGCCACTGAAGGCATTAAGGTGCGATTTGAACTCTGACGGACTGTAACTCTGTTATGATCTTTAGGTAAAGTATCTGTAATGAATCGAGTAGAGGTACCAGCGGCCATGATACAACGAATCACAGCTGTGCTCGCAAGGAAGAGGGGAAGGGTGATCGCGTGACAAATGCTCATTGTGCACCGCTGATCTGAATAGGCTGATGATGATGAAAATTGGAAAGCTGCTAACACTCGGTCGCCGTGATGCAAGCCGGTTTTTGTCGCTTGTTCGCCCGATTTCTTTCACGCCAAAGGTATGTGTACTTGCCTGAGAACACTTCACACTCGAATTGATATCTTCAGTTTTTGACAGGTTGACGTTTGAAGTACTCTTTTTTGCCTTCAATTTCATGTTTACCTTGTCGGTAGTTGTTTATCTTAGCACAATTCTAATCTGAGAATTATAAGAACTGATTGCGATGCATAAGGCCCGTTTCAAACGTCGAGCTACTGCCGTGCCGAACCGCAATAGCTCGACGTTTGAAACCACCGCTCGACGTTTGAAACCACCGCGTGACGGTGTCACCCCTCACCACACGTGACACGAATAATCACTTGAGGTCAGAGCAGACGGCAAAAACATGGCGTCGTCTCCTACCTTCTTGATGCGACTCGTATCCTCATCAGTTTCTGTGGCCAATAGAGCCGGCGGGATTATTAGAAGCATCCTTAAAACAGGCAGTCTCGGAGTGGTGGATAAGGTTTGTTATTTGGTTGCGCTATTTTCTTAAACAGTCGATTTGAGGTTTTAGTAGGTCTTCCGAAGGCGTGATTGGGTCTCACAAGCCCCGTAGTAAGGAGTGAGGAATTATACAGTGTGCCTTTAAAAAGTAGCACTCAGCTCAAAATATCTAATCTACGATCTCGTTTAAATGACTTTTCTTTTTCTTGGTGGATATTTTCGCAAAAACTCAAGATATTTATAATAAACAGTGATGAATTAGAAGTGAAAATTGTATTCGCTTTTGAAAATTTGGTTTAGTGGGTTTTTAAAAAGATCTGCTTTGTCGAATCATGGACAGGTTGTGGTTCAACTTTTAAAATCCTTGGTTTTTCTTTGTTTCAGAAAGATTATTATCACTCTTTGCAAAAAAGGGAGATGAAGTTTCAACTACAGGGCTTGCAATGGTTGATTATGTTATTTTGGATAGGTGGTCGCTTATAATTAATCTGGAGGGTGTTCAATTGCGAGAGGTGGATTTGCCTCATGCACCTATAAAACAAAGATAGGATTTCGGGGAATGGCTGTATTTCTGGTGCATTCTGCCATAGAAAGTGAAAAAGATACCCCAGTGGGGAGGGAGGGGTGGGGGGAGGGGCTACTCCAGATTTCAAGTGACAGGGATGATCAAATGGGGGGCAAAAGTCAAAACCCAAAAAATTCCCTGGATCAAATATTAACCCCCAAAAAATCCCATTCCAAATTTCTGAGGCCAAGTTTGGAGGAATTTTTTTTGGAGAACTACGCTGCCGCCACGAATCTTCAGATTGTTTTGAATACCCCAAAAATCGCTACTTAAATCAATCCACCCAAGAAAATACTCGCCAAATTTTCCTACCGAAAAAAATTCCAGAATCAAAACTTTTAAATCCAAAAGAATCCTTTGATCATCCCCATCACTTGAGATTCGGAGTAACCTCCCCCCTTGGTGTACTACTCAACATGGGGACCACAATGGTGACAGCTTGGAGTGCTGCAGAGGCCAGGTACTTTCCTTGCCCCTTTTTATCTTGTTCTTCCTTTTCTGTCCTTTTACCTGGACATACAACTGAGGAGCATTGTGCAGCCAGCTGCCTTATGTGAAATTGAAGTGTATTATTTTACCCTTGGTCAAGAAAACCCAGTAGATGGGTATGATAGGGACTGTCACCATTTTATTATCTCTTTCCAGAGTGTTGCTCCTTTTTTTGGTTGTTTTGCCAGTCATGTTAATTGTGACTGGTGCATATAACAAGTTATCTGTGGTATGTATTGTCTTTATTTTCATGAAGGCAATAAAGGACAGTAAATTACTTTCTTGTAGAATGAACAAATCAATCTTTTGAACAAAGTATCTTTTTCATCAGGGGGAAAGTGGTCAGTTTGATCCCCAAACAGAAGCTGACCGTGCATCTCAGAAATGTATCATTGGCTCGCTCCTGAAAACATATCCAACCCTACAAATTATTGGTGAGGAGGAGGTGAGTAAAACATATAATAATCTGTTATTTATGTTACATGTAGATTCCCTTATGAGTTGTAACTAACCTAGGCTAGCTGTCATAAGCAACCATCTGGCAGGCAGGTTTTTGTATAACTGAATAAGGGAGCTAGAAAAATTCTCATAAGAGAAAGACCATCGCATCTATTTACACAACTTAAGCAGATGCAAAAAGAAAAACCCTGAAAAAAATTAATTCAGGCTTGGAATGGGATTTGAATCCATGATAAAAAAAATGACCTTTGCAATACCAGTGCAGTGCTCTTACCACTAGGCTGTCAAGCCAGCTGGGGACTGATCACTTTGAGGAGTTCATGATATACATGCAGGGTTTCCAGAGAGAAAATCATATAGTGTGAGAAAGGTATTTTAGAATGTAGATGGCACTATTAAAAATGGTAACACCCTGAAAAATTATTTCCTTTATTTTGTAGTTTAACATGTTTATTTATTTTTAATAAAAGAAACATATGGATAACTTCAAAATTGACACAATCTCCAAAAATTTATTGCACTGTAAGTGTACAAAAATTTTTGAGGCTGGTATTATTGGTTTAGACTACCTCAGCGATTGACAAACCATTTGAGTGGGCATAGCCTGAATTTTAGCCATTTTCTCAATTTGCAACCTACAGATAGGGAAGATGTTTTTTTCAGGAATCTGCCACTCAAGGAGAAAGCTGAAATTTAGGCTAAAGGCAGTAATAACATAAACTATTCAATGTGTTGAGTGGAGTAATCATGTGCAATTTTCTTATTTAAACTTGTTTAAATGTAGGATGTTCATCTTGGTAATGTAAAAGATGAATTCATTGAAGCATCACAAGATGTTGATGTTCTTTCGAAACTTTGTCCAGAAGATCTAGTATCAGTGAAGCCTGAAGATGTAAGTTTTCTTCTTTCAATTTATGCTAAATTCTATGCTATATGACCTCAACTCATCGCTGCCTATACTGCATACGTACGTATACGTGTTCTGCCAGCTTAATTTTATCTGTTGCCTAAAGGAATGCAGAGATCTTTTACTGTCAATTGACCCATTCGTCGCACATACTCAATCTTCTAGCGGTTTTCTTAAACTTATACCACAAAGCTGTTTACAGGTCGTACACTTCACGGCCTTCTGATCCAGATTCAAAATATTAGCTTGCGAAGTTCAGGCACGCAGAGAAAGCAAAATTTCGGGATAGTTTTTGGGTTTAAAAGTGACACAGCAATTTGACTGGGCGTGTTTAAAACTCTAAAAGACAAAATGACGACTGACTTTCCTAATTGGCTAAACAGTAAACAACTGACTCCTAGTTTTCTTGTTGATGTCCAGTGGTTATTTCTTTTGCCTTCTTTGAACTGGCAAAGCTCAATCTGATCAGCATGCAAAACCTCACAAATATTTTTTGTCGCATTCTTTTCGTGACTAGTTGCTGTCACATGGCCTTTCTTTTCACTTTCTCTCCTCCCCTCTTCTTTTGCTTTTCTTGCCTTTTTTTTTCTTTTGCTGGGCATTTAGTAGACTTCATTTAAGTGGGAAAATTTGAGGGGAAAGCTTTTAGGATCTTAGGATTACATGAAAGGGAAGGTAGGTTAAGGTGGGTAGTGAAAAAAGATTTTCATGGAAATTTTTGGGTCAATGTTACATGGTTTTTTGCCTTTTTCTCCAGTCTCCTTGACTAAATCATGCTCATTCTGGTATGGTTTGAAAGATCTCTTTATCCCACACAAGTTAGTCCTCGACCTTTAAAAATGATGATGTCCCAAGCGATAGAAAAGATGTGGACCTGCACCTGGGTGGTTATGGGCAGTTCAGGGGCAAATAGTTTAAAGACTGTATTCTTACATTTTATTGTATTACTCACCAAGTAAAGTTGTGTATAGTATTACCAAAAGCTGTGTAGTAAATTGAAAATTAAATTTGATAGGTAGACCAAAATATTATTGTGATTTTTATTTTTTACTATGACAGGTAACTGTTTGGGTTGACCCATTAGATGGTACAAGAGAATTTACTGAAGGTAATTTTAGATTTACTTTAAAGTGTCATCTGCAATCCATTTGTGAAACACATTATTATTAGCATAGTACATTTTTACATTATCTGGAATTTGTGTGTTGTAAAAAAGTATTTTTCAACTGAGTTTTTGTGTACATGTATCGTCAGTTGTTTTTATAATACGTAATTATATTATTTATTTACAATTAGCCTGCCCTGTTGAGATGTGCTGAGCTGTACAGCAGTATCCTATTCACATGACCTTAATATTAGCATCCATTTTCTACAAATTGTAGCAGTGTTCTATGTAATAGTTTTTTTATTGTGCTTTAAAATACAAATACTGTACTGCAATTACTGGTAGGTACAAGTGTAAGGAAGGGATATGGCTAAGTGGGGTTGTCCCTGGTATACTAATATTGTTATATTCCTAGACTTTCATGACTCACCTAAACTGGGACAGCCATTGGCTGATTCTTGGTCATGTGGCCTTGACTAAAATAAAATGTATCCCGATCATGATACATTAAACAATGTACCCCGCTCAGGATATACCGTATTTTATCGGCTATAAGCCGAGCCCGGCTATAAGCCGAGACCGGCTATAAGCCGAGACCCTAAACTTTTAACTCTTAAACTTAATGCGATCGTCTTCAAACATAAACACAAAACATTCAGCTATAAGCCGAGACCCAGTTCTTAAAACGTATAAGAGCTCATGAAAAATTTTAATCACATTTAGCTTTTAAAATCTGTTAAAATGAAATGAAAGAACTGGTTAATTATCCAACGGCACGGGCAATTCGCCTTAAAAGCAAGGTGTCATGAATATTTAACGAAAGCTAGGCTTACCTCTCGGGAAACAACTGTATCAATATTGTTACCTACTCAATACAATGGCTAAGAATAACAACAAATCACAGTTAAGCTGAATTTAATGTGATCCGATCAAATGAATAAAATTATATTATATTATATTATGTTATGTTATGTTATGTTATGTTATGTTATGTTATGTTATGTTATGTTATGTTATCTTATGTTATGTTATGTTATGTTATGTTATGTTATGTTATGTTATATTATATTATATTATATTATATTATATTATATTATATTATATTATATTATATTATAAGCAAACTATGGTCCCACATTGATAATTATGTATCAACAAATAATACACTAGAATAATCAATATTAATTTGTTATTTCATAACAACTGCACAAGGTTTACATTAATTTTTTGTTTTACATTTCATTCAACACTAAAGGTCTCTATGATCATGTAACAGTCCTTATTGGCATTTCAATGAATGGCAAGCCTATAGCAGGAGTCATCCACCAACCTTTTTATGGCTATGAAAAAGAAATGCAAGGAACTGAATTAGGAAGAACAATGTGGGGTGTAAGAGGCTTAGGAACATTTGGCTTTACTCATGTTCCACCACCCACTGGACGGCGCATCATCACCACAACACGTTCTCATTTAAACCAGACAGTGGTAGATGCAATAGAAGCAATGAAACCTGATCAGATACTGAAAGTAGGTGGAGCTGGGTATAAAGTCCTTCTTTTGCTTGAAGGAAAAGCAGATGCATATGTTTTCGCTAATGCTGGATGTAAACGTTGGGATACCTGTGCTTGTGAGGCATTACTGGAGGCAGTGAATGGCACTTTAACAGATGTTTGTGGAGAGCATATCAAATATGATGGTCAAGCAGACAGTTACGTTAATAAGACTGGTGTGCTAGCATCATTAAAGGATCATGATTTCTATGTTAGAATGATTCCAGAGACTATTAAAAGCAGCTTGCTTGGAAAACTCTAACTGCAATGGTAATTTTGTTGGTGTAGCAGTTAAGTGAATTAAATAAATTATTGAAAACCTCTTGGTAGCTTTTTCAATAAATAACCTAGAAAATGCTGGGGTTTTATGTAACTGGGTGATCTGCTATTACCCTGTTATACAAGCATTAGACTTACAGAAGTGTAACAGAACCACAGTTTTTAACTTGCCTTGTTACCGTAGTGAAATTCAAGAAACTGACGACTTGAAAAGTCATGTTTCCAATGTAGTTACATCCTCGGAGACCCAGGGGCAGTTAGTAGGGTCGATAAAATGTTCGTGGTGAAAGTTTACTGTAAGATCAAGACGAGCCCCTGGGCACTTACTCTTACCGAACCAGTTCCAGAAGCGTTTGAATTGCCTGCTTCTGATTGGCCAGAAAAAATTTTTTTTTAATGTATTGAGTAGATTTTCTTTTGCAAAGTGAACCAAGTCCTATGTTCTGAAGAGACAATAACAATGGTAGGTATCACACTATATTGTGCATGTGTATATTCTGTTATGTTACATGTGGTTCTTCCAGGTTTTTTCCTTTCTTGATGTAGTCATAAGTTCACACTGCACTGTTAGTTGGGTACTGAGGTTAACTACTAAGATACTACAATGTATATCCTCTGTTTACCCAGCCCCTTAAGAAGTAATATAAAGAGTAAGAATTGAAATATATGAAATGAATCATATTTTGAACTGCAGATAAAGATACATGGTTTATACAGAATATTTTTGGGAAAAATCAAGGACTTTTCAAGGACTAAAATCATTTTTTCAAGGACTTCTTTTCCCCAGTAATATGAAGTAAAGACCTTTACAGTGTGCAGATGGAGAGGGGGTCGCTTATTGCAATACCTTCCTTCATTAAGGCATGATACCTGTGGTACTTCAAATAACAGAAAATGAACTATGCCGGGAACACCAAAATCATAGGAAAACACTTTCATGAACAACAAGAAAATTTGTGTATTGCTGTGCTTTCAATCATTCCTATGCGCAAAACAATTTTTTTTTAACAAAGGTTATTTTTATTCAGGGAGCTTTGAAAAGTATTCAAGGACCATGAGATATGAGAGTGAACCTTCTTTTTCAACCACTTAAGTTGTTCATTCTACTGCGAAGATCATGTTCACTTTTAATAATAATAATAATAATAATAATAATAATAATAATAACAATAAGTCACTTGACTTATCAATAACAAAATAAAATATTTTTAAATGTCTTGCTTCAGACATAATTTGTTGACCACACAACTTGGACTGACTCAATCTATGCAAATCTGTAGATGTCAAGATAGGTGCATTTAATGGTTTTAAAATGATTATTACATTGTATTATTATGCAGCTTGTTTACTGACTGCTTTCATTGTCTTCTTTTTAAATGAAAATCAGAATCAGTATCATAGAAGAGAAAGCCCAGGAGGCATCCTCTTTCTTTTCTTTCCTGTATTATTAATTTTGACCATAAATCAAGTTTCCTGAGTTAATGAAACTTGTGCTAAAAGCCTTCTACTTGTGATATTTCTAACCTTTTCCCTGCCCTACTTCCAGAAGTTTGGTAATTGATTCTCTGCATAAATATGTGAAATTTATTGGTGCTCAACAAACTAATCTCAGTGCTCCCTTTTCCAACATGGACCAGTGCACCTTTACAATACCAGTTTAACTGGACACAATTTTGGGGACTTGCCATATTATTATATATATTCTGAAATTCGAGCTAAGATAAAATAGAGTGTTATTACAGTGTACATGAAAGTAGCTAAGGGATTCATTCTAATATTGAGTGGTACTAGTAATGACAATGATGTATGTATTTCATTTGCATAGCACTGTGGCATCAGGCATAAAATTATAGTGATACTCTTTGTAAAAAATTTCCATTCTCGTACACAAGTGTTGGACACTTGTACCAACTCTAGTTTGTTACAGTCTTTCTTTTCCTTGGCCGCAATTTGTACATGGTCTCCCTCTCTTCCATTGATTTGTTATGTGTAAGTTCAAGTGAGCGTCTTTTTCCACTTCTCAGTGTCATGGGTTTGTTTACTTCTGAATCATACAAGCTTTTCCTCTTGACCTTTTTTGTTCTGTCTAGTGACTTGGTAACAAATCTGCATATCCTTCAATGCAAAAAAAAGTAAAGTTTACTTTGTCACAAGAGAGCCGGTGTCGCATTACAAACGACCTTTGAG
This sequence comes from Porites rus, assembly GCA_964035705.1. NCBI lineage: Eukaryota > Metazoa > Cnidaria > Anthozoa > Scleractinia > Poritidae > Porites > Porites rus. Next base: position 23,174,483 of record OZ037998.1, on the reverse strand, counting down.
AGTTTGTAATAATGAAAAATAAAATACTGAGGTGTGAGGATGCTAAATATCATTATTTTTACTGTTTTTCTACAAAATAAATAAAGGAGACTTACTTTTGATATATTCCTGTGTTTGTGGGATGAATTCATCGTTTTAGTGAAGCCAGAAAAGCGCATAAGAGGGATAACTGCTAATCCACATATCCAGGGTATTCTGCAGTTTCTCCAAAAGTAATAATGATATTTAGCGTTCGCAGACCTCAGTATTTTATTACTCATACAAAGTCTCAACGGTCGTTTGTAACGCGACACCAACTCTCTAGTGCGAAAGTAATTTACATAACACACTCGTAACATGAGTTTGGGACACCTGTGACTGTACACGGGGTTTTCGCAACACCCCATGTGCTAAGTCACTCAGTCATCTACAGTAAAAACAAAACAAGCTTATAAATCGAAGCTACTGAGTTGATTTTCGTACATTTATGTATGTTTATTTTACGATGCAATCACTACGTGCTTTCTTAAAACGTTTTCTACAACATTTTCCACGATTAAAATTAATAATCGACTTCAGGAGCTGTAGCTTCTCTTCAGGTTCCAACCATGCAGCTTTTATTAAAATCGTTCGCGTGTTAAAACCCTCAAACATCACTTTTTACTCTTTACTGTACTTACTCTAAATGGTTTTGCAATTCCCAGTGCCACATTTGGAGCTTACAACCATTATGAGGGCACCGTCTTACGCCAAGATGAACTTGTATTTCGATGTTGTCCTCAGGCACATCCGGTCGCGTAGAAGGGAAGACATTTTCTCTTTGACATGTCGGGCATCTTTCAAGCCCTAATCTTCTCTTTCCCTCGTTGTCATATAAGCAATTTTCGCACAAACGATGCTGACAAGATCCGTAAATCATCCTGAGACTTGGTGCCCAGCAAATTAAACAGTTGAACTTCTGTTCAAAGGAAGAAAAAAGTGCTGCAATCGTGTTGTCCACCATTTTGGAAATAACAACTGACTTTTCCCGCCGTTGGTTTACGTCTCCATGTGAGCAGCGCCGTGATTGGTGCGCTTTGTTACTTGCTAAGTTCTGATTGGATTTTCATCCTCCCTTTCTTCTCCATTTGACGCGGGTCAACGGGTCGGGTCGTAACCCGGATCGTGGTAAGTTTTTTGCTTGTAAAGCGGAATGAAGTGCTTTCTTCAATTTGTTTATGAAGATTTGACTGACAAGCGTCCTCTGATTTGGGGTTAAATAATTTTTTGTGAATCAACACAGCAAAATGCGCAAGTATCTGGATACAATATAAACTTTCTCGGGAATCATTGTATGCGGGATTTTACAGGCAAACCCGTAACTTGCTCAGACCTACGTAGTTCATCATGGCGGACTCAAACAAAGAGTTGGAAGAAAATATCGAGGTCTCGACGTTTACCAGCGAAAATTCGTTTATCAGAAGGACAATCAAAAATATAGTTTCCGGAACATTTAGTGGTATTGCTGTTTGTTTGGTCGGCCATCCGTTTGACACTCTAAAAGTTCGTCTTCAAACGCAACCTGTTGACCGGCCGGTCTACAAGGGACTCTTGGATTGTTTCGTGAAAACAATGAAATGGGAAGGAATTGGAGGATTATATAAAGGTGTCGGTAAGTGATAAACGCAATTCCTAATGATCATAAAAATGATCTGGCTGAACATAACCCGTTTCACAGATGACACGCAAAATTGAAAATTTCGTACGTATTTTTCATTTATCAAAAAAACCACCACCACAGACCGAACTTGGTAAAACTGAGTTTCACAGGGATTCGTCGCAAACCAAAGGAGAAATGAGCTCCTTAACAAGCGAATTCTTACAAGGAAATGCATGGCGTGGCCTC